>JAGTTD010000021.1:5756679-6319545 GCA_018398585.1 Simmondsia chinensis | reverse complement strand
TTCATTTTGCACCAATATATCCCATCATACACCAATAATTACAAGAAAAACGCTCATAATACTGATTGAACCCCATTATACCAGCAAAAACATAAATGTCTATGCAAGGCTTTATTTTACACCCAAAGAACTCATCATACGTTGTGTTTGATAAGTCATATAGCACTGATTACTTGAAACACACCTATGTAAGCCCATTTTACACGTTCATAACATAACATGCACAATGTATGACTCATCATACACAACTATTCATTTCTCACACACCAATATAACTTCATTTTACGCAAATATATACCATCATACACCAATATTTACATAAAAAACACTCATAAAAGCTGATTGAACACCATTATACTAGCAAAACTGAAAATATGTATGCAAGGCTTGATTTTACACCCAAACAACTCGTCATACATTGTGTATGATAAGTCATACAGCACTAATTACTTGAAACACACCAATGTAAGTCCATTTTACACATTTATAACTTAACATGCACAATGTATGACTCATCGTACACAACTATTTATTTCACACACACAAGTATAACTTCATTGTACACCTATATATCCCATCATACACCAATAATTACCTGAAACACACTCATAAAAGCTGATTGAACCCCATTATGCCAACAAAACCATAAATAAATATGCAAGGCTTGATTTTACACCCAAACAACTCATCATACATTGTGTATGATAAGTCATACAGTACTAATTACTTGAAACACACCTATGTAAGTCCATTTTACACATTTATAACTTAACATACACAATGTATGACTCATCATACACAAATATTTATTTCACACGCACCAATATAACTTCATTTTACACCTATATATCCCATCATAGACCCATAATTACCTGAAAAACACTCATAAAAGCTGATTGAACCCGATTATACCAGCAAAACCATAAATATGTATGCAAGGCTGGATTTTACACCCAAACAACTCATCATATATTGTGTACGATAAGTCATACAACACTAATTAATTGAAGCACACCTATGTAAGTCCATTTTACACATTTATAACTTAACATACACAATGTATGACTCATCATACACAACCATTTAATTCACACACACCAATATAACTTCATTTTACACCAATATATCCCATCATCCACAAATAATTACAAGAAAAACACTCGTGAAAGCTGATTGAACCCCATTGTGCCAGCAAAACCATAAATATGTATGCAAGGCTTGATTTTACACCCAAACAACTCATCATATATTGTGTATGATAAGTCATATAGCACTAATTACATGATACACACCTATGTAAGTTCATTTTACATATTTATAACTTAACATACACAATGTACGACTCATCATACACAACTATTTATTTCGCACACAAAAATATAACTTCATTTTACACCATATAGCCAATCATACACCAATAAATATATGAAACATACTCATAAAAGCTGATTGAACCCCATTATACCAGTAAAACTATAAATATGTATGCTAGGCTTGATTTTACACCCAAACAACTCATCATACATTGTGTATGATAAGTCATACATAAATAACTACTTGAAACACACCTATGTAAGTCCATTTTACACATTTATAACTTAACATACACAATATGTGACTCATCATACACAACTATTTATTTCACACAGAGCAATATAACTTCATTTTACACCATATAGCCAATCATACACCAATAATTACATAAAAAACACTCATAAAAGCTTATTGAACCCCATTCTACCAGTAAAACTATAAATATGTATGCTAGGCTTGATTTTACACCCAAACAACTCATCATACATTGTGTATGATAAGTCATACAGCACTAATTACTTGAAACACACCTATGTAAGTCCATTTTACACATTTATAACTTGACGTACACAATGTATGACTCATCATACAGAACTATTTATTTCACACACACCAATATAACTTCATTTTACAAAAATAAATCCCATCATGCACCAATAATTACATGAAAGATACTTATAAAAGCTGATTGAACCCCATTATACCAGCAATACCATAAATATGTATGCAAGGCTTGATTTTACACCCAAACAACTCATCATACATTGTGTATGATAAGTCATACAACACTAATTACCTGAAACACACCTATGTAAGTTCATTTTACACATTTATAACTTAACATGCACAATGTATGACTCATCATACACAACTATTTATTTCACACACACCAATATAACTTCATTTTACACTAATATATCCCGTCATACACTAATAATTACATGAAAGATACTTATAAAAGCGGATTGAACCCCATTATACCAGCAAAACCACAAATTTGTTGGCAAGGCTTGATTTTACGCCCAAACAACTCATCATGTCTTGTATATGATAAGCCATATAGCACTAATTACTTGAAACATACCTATGCAAGTCCATTTTATACATTTATAACTTAACATGCACAATGTATGACTCATCATACACAACTATTTATTTCACACACACCAATATAACTGCATTTTACACCTATATATGCCATCATGCACCAATAATTACATGAAAAGCACTCATAAAAGCTTATTGAACCCCATTATACCACAAAACCATAAATATGTATGCAGGGCTTGATTTTACACCCGAACATCTCACTGTACATTGTGTACGATAAGCCATACAGCACTAATTACTTGAAACACCTATGTAAGTCCATTTTACACATTTATAACTTAACATACACAATGTAAGACTCATCATAAACAACTATTTATTTCACACACTCAAATATAACTGCATTTTACACCAATATATCCCATCATACACCAATAATTACAAGAAAAAACACTCAGGAAAGCTGATTGAACCACATTATACCAGCAAAACCATAAATATGTATGCAAGGCTTGATTTTACACCCAAACAACTCATCATATATTGTGTATGATAAGTCATACAGCACTAATTACATGAAACACACCTATGCAAGTCCATTTTACACATTTACAACTTAATATACACAATGTATAACTTATCATACACAACTATTTATTTCACACACACCAATATAACTTCATTTTACACCTATATATCCCATCATACACCAATAATTACCTGAAAAACACTCATAAAAGCTGTTTGAAACCCATTATACTAGCGAAACCATAAATATGTATGCAAGGCTTGATTTTACACCCAAATAACTCATCATACATTGTGTATGATAAGTCATACAGCACTAATTACCTGAAACACACCTATGTAAGTCCATTTTACACTTTTATAACTTCACATACACAATGTATGACTCATCATACACAACTATTTATTTCGCACACACCAATATAACTTCATTTTACACCAATATATCCCATCATACACCAATAATTACAAGAAAAATACTCATGAAAGCTGATTGAACCCCATTATACCGGCAAAACCGTAAATTTGTAGGCAAGGCTTGATTTTATGCCCAAACAACTCATCATACATTGTGTATGATAAGTCATACATCACTAATTACTTGAAACACACCTATGTAAGTCCATTTTACACATTTATAACTTCACATGCACAATGTATGACTCATCGTACACAACTATTTATTTCACACACAAAAATATAACTTCATTTTACACCATATAACCCATCATACACCAATAATTACATGAAAAACACTCATAAAAGCTGATTGAACCCCATTATTCTAGCAAAACCATAAATATGTATGCAAGGCTTGATTTTAAACCCAAACAACCCATCATACATTGTGTATGATAAGTCGTACAGCACTAATTACTTGAAACACACCTATGTAAGTCCATTTTACACATTTATAACTTAATACACACAATGTATGACTCATCATACACAACTATTTATTTCACACACACCAATATAACTTCATTTTACACCTATATATCCCATCATACACCAATAATTACATGAAACACACTCATAAAAGTTGATTGAACCCCATTATACCAGCAAAACCATAAATATGTATACAAGGCTTTATTTTACACCCAAACAACTCATCGCACATTGTGTATGATAAGCCATACAGCACTAATTACTTGAAACACCTATGCAAGTCCATTTTACACATTTATAACTTAACATACACAATGTAAGACTCATCATAAACAACTATTTATTTCACACACACAAATATAACTTCATTTTACACCAATATATCCCATCATACCCCAATAATTACAAGAAAAACACTCATGAAAGCTGATTGAACCCCATTATACCAGCAAAACCATAAATATGTATGCAAGGCTTGATTTTACACCCAAACAACCCATCATACATTGTGTATGATAAGTCATATAGCACAAATTACATGAAACACACCTATGTAAGTCCGTTTTACACATTTATAACTTAACATACACAATGTATGACTCATCATACACAACTATTTGTTTCACACACAAAAATATAACTTCATTTTACACCGTATAACCCATCAGACAGCAATAATTACATGAAAAATACTCATAAAAGCTGATTGAACCCCATTATACCAGCAAAACCAAAAATATGTATGCAAGGCTTGATTTTACACCCAAACAACTCATCATACATTGTGTATGCTAAATCATACAACACTAATTACTTGAAACACACCTATGTAAGTCCATTTTACACATTTATAACTTAACATACACAATGTATGACTCATCATACACGACTATTTATTTCACACACACCAACATAACTTCATTTTACACCTATATATCCCATCATACACCAATAATTACATGAAAAACAATCATAAAAGCTGATTGAAACCCATTATACTAGCAAAACCGTAAATATGTATGCAAAGCTTGATTTTACGCCTAAACAACTCATCATACATTGTGTATGGAAAGTCATACAGCACTAATTACTTGAAACACACCAATGTAAGTCCATTTTACACATTTATAACTTAACATACACAATGTATGACTCATCATATACAACTATTTATTTCACACACACCAATATAACTTCATTTTACACAAATATATCCCATCATACACCAATAATTACCTGAAAAACACTCATAAAGGCTGATTGAACCCCATTATACCAGCAAAACCATAAATATGCATGCAAGGCTCGATTTTACAAACAAACAACTCATCATACATTGTGTATGAAAAGTCATACAGCACTAATTATTTGAAACACACATACGTAAGTCATACAGCACTAATTACTCGAAACACATCTTTTATGACTTAACATACACAATGTATGACACATCATACACAACTATTTATTTCACACACACCAATATAACTTCATTTTACACAAATATATCCCATCATACACCAATAATTACCTGAAAAACACTCATAAAAGTTGATTGAACGCTATTATACCAGCAAAACCATAAATTTGTATGCAAGGCTTGATTTTACACCCAAACAACTCATCATACATTGTATATAATAAGTCATACAGCACTAATTACTTGAAACACACCTATGTAAGTCCCTTTTACACATTTATAACTTAACATACACAATGTATGACTCATCATATACAACTATTTATTTCACACACACCAACATAACTTCATTTTACACCTATATATCCCATCATACACCAATAATTACAAGAAAAACACTCATAAAAGCAGATTGAACCCCATTGTACCAGCAAAAACATAAATATGTATGCAAGGCTCGATTTTACACCCAAACAACTCATCATACCTTGTGTATGATAAGTCATACAGCACTAATTACTTGAAACACACCCATGTGAGTCCATTTTGCACATTTATAACTTAACATACACAATGTATGACTCATCACACACAACTACTTACTTCACACACACAATTATAACTTCATTTTACACCAATATATCCCATGATGCACCAATAATTACATGAAAACACTCAATAAAGCTGATTGAACCCCATTATACTAGCAAAACCATAAATATGTATGCAAGGCTCGATTTTACACCCAACCAACTCATCATACATTGCGTATGATAAGTCATACAATACTAATTATTTGAAACACACCTGTATAAGTCCATTTTACACATTTATAACTTAACATACACAATGTATGACTCATATACACAAAAATTTATTTCATACACACCAATATAACTTCATTTTACGCCAATATATCCCATCATACACCAATAATTACAAGAAAAAACCCTCATAAAAGCTGATTGAACCCTATTGTACCAGCAAAAACATAAATGTGTATGCAAGGCTTGATTTTACACCCAAACAACTCATCAAACGTTGTGTATGGTAAGTCCTACAGCATTAATTACTTGAAACACACCTATGTAAGTCCATTTTACACATTTATAACTTAACATACACAATGTATGACTAATCATACACAACTATTTATTTCACACAACGCCAATATAACATCATTTTACAGCAATATATCCCATCATACACCAATAATTACATGAAAAACACTCACAAAAGCTGATTGAAACCCCTTATACTAGCAAAACCATAAATATGTATACGAGCCTTGATTTTACACCCAAACAACTCATCATACATTGTGTATGATAAGGCATACAACACTAATTATTTGCAACACACCTATGTAAGTCCATTTTACACATTTATAACTTAACATACACAATGTATGACTCATCATACACAACTATTTATTTCACACATACCAATATAACTTCATTTTACACATATATATCCCATCATACACCAATAATTACATGAAAAAACACTCACAAAAGCTGATTGAAACCCCTTATACTGGTAAAACCATAAATATGTATACGAGGCTTGATTTTACACCCAAATAACGCATCATACATTGTGTATGATAAGGCATACAACACTAATTATTTGCAACACACCTATGTAAGTCCATTTTACACATTTATAACTTAACACACACAATGTATGACTCATCATACACAACTATTTATTTCGCAAACACCAATATAACCTCATTTTGCACAAATATATCCCATCATACAACAATAATTACATGAAAAATACTCATAAAAGCTGATTGAACCCCATTATACCAGCAAAACCATAAATATGTATGCAAGGCTTGATTTTACACCCAAACAACTCATTATACACTGTGTATGATAATTCGTACAACACTAATTACTTGAAACACACCTATGTAAGTCCATTTTACACTTTTATACACAACTATTTATTTCACACACACTAATATAACTTCATTTTACACCTATACATCCCATCATACACCAATAATTAAATGAAAAACACTCATAAAGGCTGATTGAACCCCATTATACCAGCAAAACCATAAATATGCATGCAAGGCTCGATTTTACAACCAAACAACTCATCATACATTGTGTATGATAAGTCACACAACACTAATTATTTGAAACACACATACGTAAGTCCATTTTACACATTTATAACTTAACATACACAATGTATGACTCATCATACAAAAACATTTATTTCATGCACACCAATATAACTTCATTTTACGCCAATATATCCCATCATACACCAATAATTACAAGAAAAACCCTCATAAAAGCTGATTGAACCCTATTATACCAGCAAAAACATAAATGTGTATGCAAGGCTTGATTCTACACCAAACAACTCATCATACGTTGTGTATGATAAGTCATACAGCACTAATTACTTGAAACACACCTATGTAAGTCCATTTTACACACTTATAACTTAACATATACAATGTATGACTCATCATACACAACAATTTATTCCACAAACACCAATATAACTTCATTTTACACAAATATATCCCATCATACACCAATAATTACATGAAAGAGACTCATAAAAGCTGATTGAACCCCATTATTCCAGCAAAACCATAAATATGTTTGCAAGGCTTGATTTTACACCCAAACAACTCATCATACATTGTGTATGATAAGTCATACTGCACTAATTACTTGAAACACACCTATGTAAGTCCATTTTACACATTTATAACTTAACATACAAAATTTATGACTCATCATACACAACTATTTATTTCACACACACCAATATAACTTCATTTTACACCAATATATCCCATCATACACCAATAATTACATGAAAAACACTCAATAAAGCTGATTGAACCCCATTATACTAGCAAAACCATAAATATGTATGCAAGGCTCGATTTTACACCCAAACAACTCATCATACATTGTGTATGATAAGTCATACAGCACTAATTATTTGAAACACACCTATATAATTCCATTTTACACATTTGTAACTTAACATACACAATGTATGACTCATCATACACAATAATTTATTTCACACACACCAATATAACTTCATTTTACACCAATTTATCCCATCATACACCAATAATTATAAGAAAAACACTCATAAAAGCAGATTGAACCCCATTGTACCAGCAAAAACATAAATATGCATGCAAGGCTCGATTTTACACCCAAAAAACTCATCATACCTTGTGTATGATAAGTCATAAAGCACTAATTACTTGAAACACACCCATGTGAGTCCATTTTGCACATTTATAACTCCACATACACAATGTATGACTCATCACACACAACTATTTATTTCAC
Organism: Simmondsia chinensis; assembly: GCA_018398585.1. Lineage (NCBI taxonomy): Eukaryota > Viridiplantae > Streptophyta > Magnoliopsida > Caryophyllales > Simmondsiaceae > Simmondsia > Simmondsia chinensis. Next base: position 6,310,995 of record JAGTTD010000021.1, on the reverse strand, counting down.
ACACACCAATATAACTTCATTTTACACAAATATATCCCATCATACACCAATAATTACCAGAAAAACACTCATAAAAGCTGATTGAACCCTATCACACCAGCAAAACCATAAATTTGTATGCAAGGCTTGATTTTACACCCAAACAACTCATCATACATTGTATATAATAAGTCATACAGCACTAATTACCTGAAACACACCTATATAAGTCCATTTTACACATTTATAACTTAACATACACAATGTATGACTCATCATACACAATAATTTATTTCACACACACCAATATAACTTCATTTTGCACCAATATATCCCATCATACACCAATAATTACAAGAAAAACGCTCATAATACTGATTGAACCCCATTATACCAGCAAAAACATAAATGTCTATGCAAGGCTTTATTTTACACCCAAAGAACTCATCATACGTTGTGTTTGATAAGTCATACAGCACTAATTACTTGAAACACACCTATGTAAGTCCATTTTACACATTTATAACTTAACATACACAATCTATGACTCATCATACACAACTATTTATTTCACACACACCAATATAACTTCATTTTACACCAATATATCCCATCATACACCAATAATTATATGAAAAACACTCATAAAAGCTGATTGAACCCCATTATACCAGCAAAACCATAAATATGTATGCAAGGCTTGATTTCACACCCAAAGAACTCATCATACATTGCGTATGATAAGTCGTACAGCGCGAATTACTTGAAACACATCTATGTAAGTCCATTTTACACATTTGTAACATAACATACACAATGTATGACTCATCATACACAACTATTTATTTCACACACACAAATATGACTTCATTTTACACCATATATCCCATTATACACCAATAATTACATGAAAAACACTCATAAAAGCTGACTGAACCCCATTATACCAGCAAAACCATAAATATGTATGCAAGGCTTGACTTTACACCAAAACAACTCATCATACATTGTGTATGATAAGTCATACAACACTAATTACTTGAAACACACCTACGTAAGTCCATTTTACACATTTGTAACTTAACATACACAATGTATGACTCGTCATACACAACTATTTATCTCGGACACACCAATATAACTTCATTTTACGCCAATATATCCCATTATACCCCAATAATTACATGAAAAACACTCATAAAAGCTGATTGAACTCCATTATACCAGCAAAACCCTAAATATCTTTGCAAAGCTTGATTTTATACTCAAACAACTCATCATACATTGTGTATGATAAGTCATACAGCACTAATTACTTGAAACGCACCTATGTAAGTCCATTTTACAGATTTATATCTTAACATACACAATCTGTGACTCATCATACCAAACTATTTGTTTCACACACACCAATATAACTTCATTTTATGCCAATATATCCCATTATACTCCAATAATTACATGAAAAACACTCATAAAAGCTGATTGAACCCCATTATACCAGCAAAACAATAAATATCTTTGCAAAGCTTGATTTTACACCCAAACAACTCATCATACATTGTGTATGATAAGTCATACAGCACTAATTACTTGAAACACACCTATGTAAGTCCATTTTACACATTTATAACTTAACATACACATTGTATGACTCATCATACACAATAATTTATTTCACACACACCAATATGACTTCATTTTACACCAATATATCCCATCATACACCAATAATTACAAGAAAAACACTCATAAAAGCTGATTGAACCCCATTATACCAGCAAAATCATAAATATATTTGCAAAGCTTGATTTTACACCCAAACAACTCATCATACATTGTATATGATAAGTCATACATCACTAATTACATTGTAAAAAATAAAATAAATAATGTAAATTAATAAAAAATAAAAATACATCAACACGTCACACCAGTCAAGATGGGACTTGAGAAGAAGGACCGCGGAAGTTTGACGAAATGCCTTCGGCACTAGGACGTAAAGCAATTGGATTCTTGCACGTGGATCGGTTATGCCCGTGTTCCTTGCACCGACTGCATCTTTGATGAACACACTCCTCGCCGACAGACGAAATCCTCCTCTTCCGCCTCCTCCCAGAAGAGGTTCGCACGTCAGGTGGAAGAAGATTCATGTCAGCTACATCATGCGGGATACACCAGTCACTTATGTGAGGCATCGGGTAGACGACACCTCTGTACGACTTGTACCATTTTTCCCTACTGTAGTACGGCGAGCATAAGTCATACAGACGATAAGGACTATGCCGTACGATGGCTAACACATGCTCACAAGGAAGCTGCTGAAGCTGAAACCTGCGGCGGGTGCATGTCCTCTGTAGTCGAAAGTATGATCATCAGCTCGCACAATTTGCACGGTGCAAAAACAATAATAAATTAAAAAATAAATTAAACAAAAAAATCAACAAATCATATCAGAAATTATACGGAGCTTACTATCATCGTTCTTGATAATTTCAATCTGTCTTGTAATTTCTTTTCGACGTCGGGGGACATTGTACTAGTGCAAGCTTCAGCCTTGGCTCTTCTGTCATGAAACCACTTCTGCAATAGTAGCCTAAACTCGTCACCGAGGGCAGTAATTGGATGGTCACGCACCTTGACCAATACAGCATTCATGGATTCTGAAATGTTTGTCGTCATTATGTTGTACCGACTACAAGGGGGGTGGGAACGAGTCCACTTGTCCAGTCCCACATCTTCCAAGTAATCTTTAGCCCCGAGTACGGCACAACATAGACTGAAAAACAAACTATGGAACTCTTGAATGTTATATGCTTTACCTGCTTTGTAGGAGTACTGATCCAACTGCTTCGATTTGCTCTTGAATTTGGCCTTCAAGTTGTTCAGCAAGTGGTACATGCACAGCCCGTGAAATGTGTTGGGGAAAACTTCTTCCACCACTCGTTGGATGTTTCGGTGTCTATCAGATACAATGACATTGCCAATAGGCTCCCTAATGACTTTCTTCAATCTACCGAGGAACCAATGCCACGATGCATCATTCTCTGAATCACCGATACCAACAGCAATCGGGAAAATTTGCTGGTTGGCATCGTGGCAAACCGCCATGAACAGAACACCCCTATATTTTCCCTTCAGATGTGTTGCGTCAATGCTCACAACAGGCCGGCAAAACCGGTACCCTTTTAGTGAAGCCTCAAACGTAATAAAGAGGTACTGAAACCTGTTCTCGTCATCTGTCTGTAAATAAAACGTGGTACCAGGGTTAGTCTGTTGGAGGACTTGCAGATAAGCAGGCAAGAATCCATATGACTCTTCGGCGGTACCCAATCTAAAATTGTCGTATCCAAACTCTCTCGCCCTCCATGCAACACTGTAACCGATATCGACACCGTAGCAACTGGGGATGTCATCTATGACATTCCGTGGCTTGAAAACTCGTACGAGGTTGACAAGTTTCTTGCGGACGCACTCCCCGACGACCCAACTGGTTGCCTGCCTGTGTCTAACAGTGGTGAGATCGGTAGGGTGGGTATGATTATTTTTAACTTTTGTAACCATCCAATACCCACCTTCTGCTGGACACGTAGCCCGAACCCTCCATGTGCACCCTCTTGCACACAACGAATAACCGTTAAGCCTTTGTTAGACTTGAAGCTCTTGAATTCAAATTTTCCCTCATGGCAATTACTCCCAGGTTAGTCAACAAATCCGTCTTCGATTTAAAGACTTGATGCACCTCGATTACATCAACCATACTACCCCGCCCATATACCACGTCAATCCGGGTCCTCTCATCACCGGAACAAGCATCATCGTCAACAGTGGCTTGAACGTTGGGTTGGACATTCGGTTCCACTGCAGGTTCGACAGTAGGAGGTGATGTACCCACTTCAGGGCAAACATTCTGCCGGTCAGAAATGTGCCCATGTGGAGGTGATACGTCGGTTGCAGTAAGTTGCACATGGGATAAATTTATATTATCCAAATGATCGCACGGACTTTGATTGGAATTTTCCCAACCTTCACCGGTCGTTGTCGCTGCTGCCGTAGGTATGTCAAACTCCAGTTCAGATGCATCTCCACGGGCTACTTCTTCCATGCCCGCGTTAATATATCCACCAAAACTATCAGGCACCACAGGGTCCAAACCACCATTGTTCTCGTCACCATCTGGTAGTGTTTGATTAAGACTCCGTTGACCTCCAAAGTAAGGAGAACTATCAACCGTGGACTCAACAGTGACGTACAAGGTATACTTAGCCATATCTTTTTTTGCCAGTGCCTTCAAAACCATTACTGATCTATCACTATTGACATCATACAATGGGATGTCCCATTTGCCTGTAAGAAGTTTCAATTGCAACTTCGAACTTGCATCAACCTGAACACCCATCAACTCCACCAAAGACCTTTGCAAGCCAACAAAGTCAGTCATATCATCCAAAATAACAAAATCCAACTTCCCACCAACATACTCTGCGCTCACGTTAAAGTGTCCACCGTACTGAACCATAGCAACATCTGCCATTTCTGCGAACACGAAAGCAACATGATATTACACCACTAATTAGATGAGACACACCAAGATAAAATGAAATAACAGAATTCAAATCATTAATACACGGGGTATGATAAGTCATACACCGCTATACTAGTAATTACTTGAACAAATCTGCAAAAGTTGATGTTCTACAATTAAAACATGTCATACAAAGTGTATGTTGATCATACACATTTATTACTCAATATACACAAACACAAGTGATATATTCACTATTAAAACCAAGCATACACAGTGTATGGTTGCTCTTAACCCACTAATTGCTTAAAAAAAGTCTACACAAGTTGATTTTAAAGCATTAAAACCAATCATACACAGTGTATGTTGATTATACACCTTTATTACTCAACATACACAAACACAAGTTGGATATTCACCGTAAAAACCAAACTTAGACAGTGTATGGTTGCACCTAACCTACTAATTGCTTAAAAAACGTCTACACAAGTTGATTTTATAGCATTAAAACCAATCATAAGCAGTGTATGTTGATCACACACCTTTATTACTCAACATACACAAACACAAGTTGGATAGTCACCATTAAAACCAAACATACACAGGGTATGGTGGCTCCTAACCCACTAATTGCTTAAAAAACGTCAACACAAGTTGATTTTACAGCATTAAAACCAATCATACACAGTGTATGTTGATCATACACCTTTATTACTCAACATACACAAACACGCGTTGGATATTCACCATAAAAACAAAACATACACAGTGTCTGGTCACTCCTAACGCACTAATTGCTTAAAAAACGTCTACACAAGTTGATTTTATACCATTAAAATCAACCATACACAGTGTATACTGATCATACACCTTTATTACTCAACATACACAAACACAAGTTGGATATTCACCAGTAAAACCAAACATACACAGTGTATGGTTGCTCCTAACCCACTAATTGCATAAAAAACGTCTACACAAGTTGATTTTACAGCATTAAACAAATCATACACAGTGTATGTTGATCATACACCTTTATTACTCGACATACACAAACACAAGTTGGATATTCACCATTAAAACCAAACATACACAGTGTATGGTTGCTCCTAACCCACTAATTGCTTAAAAAATGTACACATAAGTTGATTTTACAGCATCAAAACCAATCATACACAGTGTACGTTGATTATACACGTTTAGTACTCAACATAAACAAACACAAGTTCGATATTCACCATAAAAACTAAATATACACAGTGTATGGTTGCTCATAACCCACTAATTGCTTAAAAAATATCTACACAAGTTGATTTAACACCATTAAAACCAATCATACACAGTGTATGTTAATCATACACCTTTATTACTCAACATACACAAACACAAGTTGGATATTCACCATTAAAACAAAACGTACACAGTGTATCGCTGCTCCTAACCCACTAATTGCTTAAAAAAAGCTTACACAAGTTGATTTTACAGCATTAAAACAAATCACACACAGTGTATAGTTTTTCCTAACCCACTAATTGCTTAAAAAACGTCTACACAAGTTGATTTTACAGCATTAAAACCAATCATACATAGTGTATGTTGATCATACAGCATTATTACTTAACATACACAAACACAAGTTGGATATTCACCATTAAAACCAAACATACACAGTGTATGGTTACTCCTAACCCACTAATTGCATAAAAAAAGTCTATACGAGTTGATTTTACAGCATTAAAACAAATCATACACAGTGTATGGTTTTTCCTAACCCATTAATTGCTTAAAAAACGTCTACACAAGTTGATTGTACAGCATTAAAACCAATCATACACAGTGTATGTTGATCATACAGCTTTATTACTTAACATACACAAACACAGGTAGGATATTCACCATTAAAACCAAACATACACAGTGTATGGTTACTCCTAACCGACTAATTACATAAAAAAATTCTATACGAGTTGATTTTACTGCATTAAAACCAATCGTACACAGTGTATGTTGATCACACACCTTTATTACTCAACATACACAAACACAAGTTGGATATTCACTATAAAAACCAAACATACACAGTGTATGGTTGCTCCTAACCCCATAATTGCTTAAAAGACGTCTACACAAGTTGATTTTACACCGTTAAAATGAATCATGCACAGTGTATGTTGATCAAACACCCTTATTACTCTACATACACAAACACAAGTTGGATATTCACCAATAAAACCAAACATACACAGTGTATGGTTGCTCCTAAACCACTAATTGCTTAAAAAAAGCCTACACAAGTTAATTTTACAGCATTAAAACCAATCATACACGGTATATGTTGATCATACCCGTTTATTACTCAACCTACACAAACACAAGTTGGATATTCACCATAAAAACCAAACATAGACAGTGTATGGTTTTTCCTAATCCACTAATTTCTTAAAAAACGTCAACACAAGTTGATTTTACAGCATTAAAACAAATCATACACTGTGCATGTTGATCATACACTTTTATTACTCAACATACACAAACACAAGTTGGATATTCACCAATAAAACCAAACATACACAGTGTATGGTTGCTCCTAACCCACTAATTGCTTAAAAAAAGCCTACACAAGTTAATTTTACAGCATTAAAACCAATCATACACGGTATATGTTGATCATACCCGTTTATTACTCAACCTACACAAACACAAGTTGGATATTCACCATAAAAACCAAACATAGACAGCGTATGGTTTTTCCTAATCCACTAATTTCTTAAAAAACGTCAACACAAGTTGATTTTACAGCATTAAAACAAACCATACACTGTGCATGTTGATCATACACTTTTATTACTCAACATACTTCAACAAAAGTTGGATATTCACCATAAAAACATAACATACACAGTGTATGGTTGCTCCTAATCCACTAATTGCTTAAAAAATGTCTACACAAGTTGATTTTATACCATTAAAACCAATCATTCACAGTGTCTGTTGATCATACACCTTTATTACTGAATATACACAAACACAAGTTGGATATTCACCATAAAAACCAAACATACATAGTGTATGGTTACTCCTAACCTACTAATTGCTTAAAAAACGTTTACACAACTTGATTTTACAGTATTAAAACCAATCATATACAGTGTATGTTGATCATACACCTTTATTACTCAACATACACAAACTCTAGTTGGATATTCACCATTAAAACCAACATATACAGTGTATGGTTGCTCCTAACTCACTAATTGCTTAAAAAAAGCCTACACAAGTTGATTTTACCACATTAAAACCAATCACACACCGTGTATGTTGATCATACACCTTTATTACGTAACATACACAAACAAAAGTTGGATATTCACCATTAAAACCAAACATACACAGTGTATTGTAGCTCCTAACCCACTAATTGCTTAAAAAATGTCTATACAAGTTGATTTTACAGAATTAAAACCAATCATACACAGTATATGTTAATCATACACTTTTATTACTCAACATACACAAACACTAGTTGCATATTCACCATAAAAACAAAACATACACAGTGTATGATTGCACCTAACTCACAAATCGCTAACAAAACGTCTACACAAGTTGATTTTACACCATTAAAACCAATCATACACAGTGTACGTTGATCATACACCTTTATTACTCAACATACATAAACACAAGTTGGATATTCACCATTAAAACCAAACATGTACAGTGTATGGTTGCTCCTAAACCATTAGTTGCTTAAAAAAAGCCTACACAAATTGATTTTCCGGCATTAAAATCAGTCATACACAGTGTATGTTGGCCACACACCTTTATTACTCAACATACACAAACACAAGTTGGATATTCACCATTAAAACCAAACATACACAGTGTATGGTTGCTCCTAACCCACTAATTGCTTAAAAAACGTCTACACAAGTAGATTTTACGGCATTAAAACCAATCATACACAGTGTATGTTGATCATACACCTTTATTACTCAACATACCCAAACACAAGTTGGATATTCCCTATTAAAACCAAACATACACAATGTATGGTTGCTCCTAACCCACTAATTGCTTAAAAAATGTCTACACAAGTTGATTTTACAGCATTAAAACCAACCACACATAGTGTCTGTTGATCATACACCTTTATTACTAAACATACACAAACACAAGTAGGATATTCACCATTAAAACCAAACATACACAGTGTATGGTTGCTCCTAACCCACTAATTGCTTAAAAAAAAGCCTACACAAGTTGATTTTACAGCATTGAAACCAATCATACGCAGTGTATGTTGATCATACACCTTTATTACTCAACATACACAAACACAAGTTGGATATTCACTATTAAAACCAAACATACACAATGTACGGTTGCTTCTAACCCACTAATTGGTTAAAAATTGTCTACACAAGTCGATTTTACCGCATTAAAACCAATCATACACAGTGTATGTTGATCATACACCTTTATTACTAAACATACACAAACACAAATTGGATATTCACCATGAAAACCAAACATACACCGTGTATGGTTGCTCCTAACCCACTAATTGCTTAAAAAACGTCCACACAAGTTGATTTTACAGTATTAAAACCAATCATACACAGTGTATGTTAAACATACACCTTTATTACTCAACGTACACAAACACAAGTTGGATATTCACCATTAAAACCAAACATACACAGTGTATGGTTGCTCCTAACCCACTAATTGCTTAAAAAACGTCTACACAAGTAGATTTTACGGCATTAAAACTAATCATACACAGTGTATGTTGATCATACACCTCTATTACTCAACATACACAAACACAAGTTGGATATTCACCATTAAAACCAAACATACACAGTGTATGGTTGCTCCTAACCCACTAATTGCTTAAAAAATGTCTACACAAGTTGATTTTACAGCATTAAAACCAATCATACACAGTGTATGTTGATCATACACCTTTATTACTAAACATACACAAACACAAGTTGGACATTCACCATTAAAACCAAACATACACAGTGTATGGTTGTTCCTAACCCACTAATTGCTTAAAAAAAAAGCCTACACAAGTTGATTTTACAGCATTAAAACCAATCATACGCAGTGTATGTTGATCATACACCTTTATTACTCAACATATACAAATACAAGTTGGATATTCACCATTAAAACCAAACATACACAGTGTACGGTTGCTCCTAACCCACTAATTGGTTAAAAAACGTCTACACAAGTTGATTTTACAGCATTAAAACCAATCATGCACAGTGTGTGTTGATCATACACCTTTATTACTAAACATACACAAACACAAGTTGGATATTCACCAAAAAAAACCAAACATACACCGTGTATGGTTGCTCCTAACCCACTAATTGCTTAAAAAACGTCTACCCAAGTTGATTTTACACCATTAAAACCAATCATACACAGTGTATGTTGATCATACACCTTTATAACTGAATATACACAAACACAAGTAGGATATTCCCCATTAAAACCAAACACACACAGTGCATGGTTGCTCCTAACCCACTAATTGCTTAAAAAAAGCCTACACCAGTTGATTTTACAGCATTAAAACCAATCATACACAGTGTATGGCTGCTCTTAACCCACTAATTGCTTAAAAAACGTCTACACAAGTTGATTTTACAGTATTAAAACCAATCATACACAGTGTGTGTTGATCATACACCATTATTACTCAACATACACAAACACAAGTTGCATATTCACCATAAAAACCAAAGATACACAGTGTATGGTTGTTCCTAACCCACTAATTGCTTAAAAAACGTCCACACAAGTTGATTTTACAGTATTAAAACCAATCATACACAGTGTATGTTAAACACACACCTTTATTACTCAACATACACAAACACAAGTTGGATATTCACCATTAAAACCAAACATACACAGTGTATGGTTTCTCCTAACCCACTAATTGCTTAAAAAACGTCTACACAAGTTGATTTTATACCATTAAAACCAATCATACATAGTGTATGTTGATCATACACCTTTATTACTCAACATACACAAACACAAGTTGGATATTCACCATTAAAACCGAACTTACATAGTGTATGGCTGCTCCTAACCCACTATTTCCTTCAAAAACGTCCACAAAAGTTGATTTTACAACATTTGAACCAATCATACATAGTGTATGTTGATCATACACCTTTATTACCAAACATACACAAACACAAGTTGGATATTCACCATTAAAACCAAACATACAAAGTGTGTGGTTGCTCCTAGCCCACTAATTGCTTAAAAAAAAGCCTACACAAGTTGATTTTACAGCATTAAAACCAATCATACGTAGTGTATGTTGATCATACACCTTTATTACTCAGCATACACTAATACAAGTTGGATATTCACCATTAAAACCAAACATATACCGTACGTGGTTGCTCCTAACCCGCTAATTGCTTAAAAATCATCAACACATGTTGATTTAATGCATTAAAACTAATCATACACAGTGTATGTTGATCATGCACCTTTATTGTTCAACATACACAAACACAACTTGGATATTCACCATTAAAACCAAACATACATATTGTATGGTTGCTCCTAACCCACTATTTGCTTAAAAAACATCTACAAAAGTTCATTTTGCAACATTAAAACCAATCATACACAGTGTATGTTGATCATACACCTTTATTACTCAACATACACAAACACAAGTTAGATATTCACCATTAAAACCAAACATACACAGTGTATGGTTGCTCCTAACCCACTAATTGCTTAAAAAAAAGCCTACACAAGTTAATTTTCCAGCATTAAAACCAATCATAAGCAGTGTATGTTGATCATACACCTTTATTACTCAACATACACAAACACAAGTTGGATATTCACCATTAAAACTAAACATACACAGTGTGTGGTTGCTCCTAACCCACTAATTGCTTAAAAATCATCTACACAAGTTGATTTTACAGCATTAAAACTGAACATACACAATGTATGTTGATCATACACCCTTCCTGCTCAACATACACAAACACAACTTGGATATTCACCATTAAAACCAAACATACATAGTGTATGGTTGCCCCTAACCCACTATTTGCTTAAAAAACTTCTACAAAAGTTGATTTTACAACGTTAAAACCAATCGTACACAGTGTACGTTGATCATACACCATTATTACTCAATATACACAAACACAAGTTGGATATTCACCATAAAATCCAAACGTACACAGTGTATGGTTGCTCCTAACCCACTAATTGCTCAAAAAACGTCTACATAAGTTGATTTTACAGCATTAAAACCAATCATACACAGTGTATGTTGATCATACACCTTTATTACTCAACATACATGAACACAACTTGGATATTCACCCTTAAAACCGAACATACGCATCGTATGGTTGTTCCCAACCCACTAATTGCTTAAAAAACATCTACACCAGTGGATTTTATAGCATTAAAACCAATCATACACAGTGTATGTTTATCATACACCTTTATTACTCAACATACACAAACACATGTTGGATATTCACCATTAAAACCAAACATACACAGCGTATGGTTGCTCCTAACCCACTAATTGCTTAAAAAATGTCTACACAAGTTGATTTTACAGCATTAAAACCAATTATACACTGTGTATGTTGATCATACACCTTAATTACGAAACATACACAAACACAAGTTAGATATTCACCATAAAAACCAAATATGCACAGTGTATGGTTGCTCCTAAGCCACTAATCGCTTAAAAAACGTCTACAGAAGTTGATTTTACAGCATTAAAACAATCATACGCAGCGTATGTTTTTCATACACCTTTATTATTGAACATACACAAACGCAAGTAGGATATTCATCATTAAAACCAAACATACACAGTGTATGGTTGCTCCTAATCCACTAATTGCTTAAAAAACGTCTACACAAGTTGATTTTACAGCATTAACAATAATCATAAGCAGTGTATGTTGATCATGCACCTTAATTACTCAACATACACAAACACAACTTGGTTATTAACCATTAAAACCAAACATACACAGTGTATGGTTGCTCCTAACCCACTAATTGCGTAAAAAAAGGCTACACAAGTTGATTGTACAGCATTGAAACAAATCATACACAGTGTATGTTCATCATGCACCTTTATTACTCCACATACATGAACACAACTTGGATATTCACCCATAAAACCAAACATACACAGCATATGGTTGCTCCTAACCCACTAATTGCTCAAAAAGCATCTACACAAGTTGATTTTATAGCATTAAAACCAATCATACACAGTGTATGTTGATCATACACCTTTATTACTCAACATACACAAACACATGTTGGATATTCACCATTAAAACCAAACATACACAGTGTATGGTTGCTCCTAACCCACCAATTGCTTAAAAAATGTCTACACAAGTTGATTTTACAGCACTAAACCAATTATACACTGTGTATGTTGATCATACACCTTAATTACTAAACATACAAAAACACAAGTTGGATATTCACCATAAAAACCAAACGTGCACAGTGTATGGTTGCTCCTAAGCCACTAATTGCTTAAAAAACGTCTACACAAGTTGATTTTATAGCATTAAAACAATCATACGCAGTGTATGTTCTTCAAACACCTTTATTACTGAACATACACAAACGCAAGTTGGATATTCACCATTAAAACCAAACATACACTGTGTATGGTCCCTCCTAACCCATTAATTGCTTAAAAAACGTACACACAAGTTGATTTTACACCATTAAAACCAATCATACACAGTGTATGTTGATCATACACCTTTATTGCTCAACGTACACAAACACATGTTGGATTTTCACCATTAAAACCGAACATACACAGTGTATGGTTGCTCATTACCCATAATTGCTTAAAAAAAGTCCACACAAGTTTATTTTACAGCATTAAAACCAATCATACACACTGTATGTTCATCATAAACCTTTATTACTCAACATAAACGAACACAAGTTGGATTTTCACCATTAAAACCAAACATACACAGTGTATGGTTGCTCCTAACCCACTAATTGCCTAAAAAACATCTAAACAAGTTGGTTTTAAATCATTGAAACCAATCATACGCAGTGTACGTTGATCACACACCTTTATTACTCAACATACACAAACACAAGTTGGATATTCACCATAAAAACCAAACATACACAGTGTATGGTTGCTGCTAACCCACTAATTGCTTAAAAAACGTCTACACAAGTTGATTTTACAGCATTAAAACCAATCATACACAGTGTATGTTGATCATACACCGTTATTACTCAACATACACAAACACATGTTAGATATTGACCGTAAAAACCAAACATACATAGTGTACGGTTGCTCCTAACCCACTAATTGCTTAAAAAACGTCTACACAAGTTGAATTTACAGCATTAAAACCGATCATACATAGTGTATGTGTGGTTGCTCCTAACCCACTAATTGCTTAAAAAACGTCTACACGAGTTGAATTTACAGCATTAAAACCAATCATACATAGTGTATGTTAAACATACACCTTTATTACTCAACATACACAAACACAAGTTGGATATTCACCATTAAAACCAAACGTACACAGTGTATGGCTACTCCTAACCCACTAATTGCTTAAAAAACACCTACACAAGTTGATTTTATACATTAAAACCAATCATACGCAGTGTATGTTGATCATACACCTTTATTACTCAACATACACAAACTCAAGTTGGATATTCACCATTAAAACAAAACATACACAGTGCGTGGTTGCTCCTAACCCACTAATTGCTTAAAAATCGTCTACACAAGTTGATTTTACGGCATTAAAACTAATCATACGCAGTGTATGTAGATCATACACCTTTATTGCTCGACATGCACAAACACAACTTGGATATTCACCATTAAAACCAAACATACGTAGTGTATGGTTGCTCCTAACCCACCATTTGGTTAAAAAACGTCTGCAAAAGTTTATTTTACAGCATTAAAACCGATCATACATAGTGTATGTTAAACATACACCTTTATTACTCAACATACACAAACACAAGTTGGATATTCACCATTAAAACCAAACGTACACAGTGTATGGCTACTCCTAACCCACTAATTGCTTAAAAAACACCTACACAAGTTGATTTTATACATTAAAACCAATCATACGCAGTGTATGTTGATCATACACCTTTATTACTCAACATATACAAACTCAAGTTGGTTATTCACCATTAAAACCAAACATACACTGTGTATGGTCCCTCCTAACCCACTAATTGCTTAAAAAACGTATACACAAGTTGATTTTACACCATTAAAACCAATCATACACAGTGTATGTTGATCATACACCTTTATTGCTCAACGTACACAAACACAAGTTGGATTTTCACCATTAAAACCGAACCTACACAGTGTATGGTTGCTCATTACCCATTAATTGCTTAAAAAAAGTCCACACAAGTTTATTTTACAGCATTAAAACCAATCATACACACTGTATGTTGATCATACACCTTTATTACTCAACATAAACGAACACAAGTTGGATTTTCACCATTAAAACAAAACATACACAGTGTATGGTTGCTCCTAACCCACCAATTGCTTAAAAAACGTCTAAACAAGTTGGTTTTAAATCATTAAAACCAATCATACGCAGTGTACGTTGATCACATACCTTTATTACTCAACATACACAAACACAAGTTGGATATTCACCATAAAAACCAAACATACACAGTGTATGGTTGCTGCTAACCCACTAATTGCTTAAAAAACATCTACACAAGTTGATTTTACACATTAAAACCAATCATACACAGTGTATGTTGATCATACACCTTTATTACTCAACATACACAAACACATGTTAGATATTGACTGTAAAAACTAAACATACATAGTGTATGGTTGCTCCTAATCCACTAATTGCTTAAAAAACGTTGACACAAGTTGAATTTACAGCATTAAAACCGATCATACATAGTGTATGTGTGGTTGCTCCTAACCCACTAATTGCTTAAAAAACATCTACACAAGTTGAATTTACAGCATTAAAACCAATCCTACACAGTGTATGTTGATCATACACCCTTATTACTCAACATAAACGAACACAAGTTGGATTTTCACCATTAAAACCAAACATACACAGTGTATGGTTCCTCCTAACCCGCTAATTGCTTAAAAAACGTATACACAAGTTGATTTTATACCATTAAAACCAATCATACGCAGTTTATATTGATCGTACACCTTTATTACTCAACATACACAAGCACAAGTTGGATGTTCACCATTAAAACCAAACATACACAGTGTATGGTTGCTCATTACCCACTAATTGCTCAAAAAAAGTCTACACAAGTTGATTTTTCAGCATTAAAACCAATCATACACGGTGTATATTGATCATACACGCTGGATGTTGATCATACACCTTTATTACTCAACATACACGAACACGAGTTGGATTTTCACCATTAAAACCAAACATACACAGTGTATGGTTGCACCTAACCCACTAATTGCTTAAAAAATGTCTACACAAGTTGATTTTATAGCATTAAAACCAATCATACACAGTGTATGTTGATCATACACATTTATTACTCAACATGCACGAACACAAGTTGGTTATTAACCATTAAAACCAAACATACACAGTATATGGTTGCTCCTAATCCACTAATTGCATAAAAAAAGTCTACACAAGTTGTATGTACAGCATTAAAATCAATCATACACAGTGTATGTTGATCATACACCTTTATTACTCAACATACACGAACACAAGTTGGATATTCACCCTTAAAACTGAACATACACAGTGTATGGTTGCTCCTAACCCACTAATTGGTTGAAAAACGTCTACACCAGTTGATTTTACAGCATTAAAACCAATCATACACAGTTTATGTTGATCATACACCTTTATTACTCAACATACACAAATACAAGTTGAATATTCACTATTAAAATTAAACATACACAGTGTATGGTTTCTCTTAACCCACTAATTACTTAAAAAACGTCTGCACAAGTTGATTTTACCACATTATAACCAATCATACACAGTTTATATTGATCATACACCTTTATTACTCAACATACACAAACACACGTTGGATATTCACCATTAAAACCGAATACATTGGATGGTCGCTCCTAACCCACTAAATTAGGATACCTTAATGACAATGTCAACAAATGATCATTTACCTTCAATATCTGATCTGAAAACCGTGAAATGTGTGTCACGACTCAACATAGAACCTACAGCAATGCCACGAAGCTTCAAACACGATCTTACCAAGGCTTCTTCTTCTTCTTTCGAGGACCCAATATAGCAAAACGACAAATGGAAGATGAAAAAAATGGAGCTTGGAGAATTCAGATTCAGAGAAAAATAACTAACAAGAGTGAATAAGAGGTGAGTAAATGGGCGGGAAGTGAGAAGGGAAGGAGAGATTAAGGAACAAGTTATATGATATAAAGTAAATATATGTACTTTTGCATTAAATGAGGAGAGAGAAAATGGATGGGGAGGGGGTAAAGTAAATGGCTGGGCATTAAATGAGGAGAGAGAATGGGAGAGAAAGAGGACGGGTGGGGAGGGTAGGGGTTGGAGGGAATTTTTGTCCAAAAAGGTTTATTTAAGGTTATGGGGGTCTATTTAGGGTTAAATTGGGGGTGGGGGGGGGGGGGGGGGGGTCTAAATCTGGTGATTTCCCAATTAAAAAAAGAAGCAAAACACCCAGGTGCTGACGTCATAAATCACGTCAGCACGAAGCCCATAATGCGTGTAATACCCGTGTCGCTGTCATCATCATAACGTCAGCAACAGGGTATCACCCGGCTTTTGCACGTGCATGTCCTTGGGACACGTGCGGGCCTTGCGATTTGACCTGTTCT
Source organism: Simmondsia chinensis (assembly GCA_018398585.1). Classification (NCBI taxonomy): domain Eukaryota; kingdom Viridiplantae; phylum Streptophyta; class Magnoliopsida; order Caryophyllales; family Simmondsiaceae; genus Simmondsia; species Simmondsia chinensis. The sequence goes on along the minus strand of JAGTTD010000021.1, from coordinate 6,293,539 downwards.
TTCATTTTTTTTTTGTTTAAATTCAATGTACAAAATTCATCTTATGAATATAATTTAATAAAATATTAATTTATTCATCTTATAAATAAGTAATTCATCTCATGAATTATGTTTAGCCAAAATTAGTTTAATCATCTTATGAACAAATAATTCATCCCACGAATTCAATTTAAATATTTTCAAGTGGTGCATAAGTTGAGGCTTACAGAGGGACCTCAGGGACATTTTAATTATAGCTCCGAATGTGTCAAATCTGATTATCATCTCATGATAACAATTAACTGTCATTTAATAAAACCTAATTCCACTAAATAAATTTTAATGCACTTAAGAATTTCCCACATAATTTTATTATTATTATTGTGACAATTAACCTCTCTATTACATATCCGTGAGGAAAAATAACCTCAACTACTATCGCTATTTTTCTCACCTCTATCACCGTAGTTCCCGACTCGCCCTTCTCGAACAATTCATAATTCAAAAATAATTTTCATATTAATTTCAAATGCCAAACATGCGGAATACTTTGGCCAAAGATTTTAGAATCTGTTCGTGTATTTGCAAATCAACTAAGGGGACATCTTTCGTTGTGGATTCCTAGTAAAATATCCGTTTCCACCACATTTTATGTAATTTTCCGAACACGTAAGATCCTATTTATTAAATTTTAACCCCGCCATTTTGGGCGTCAAAGCAATTAATATTCCTTTCATGAGTTCGGACTATTTCCCACATTTAGAGTTATCGTCTTATAGAATGAAGTATTTCTGATAGCGATAAAGAAACAATTAATTCAGGTGGTTTTGCTCATTGTTCTAATCTTATTGAAAACACTAATTTAATACTCTTAGATCCTTATCCACATGACCAAGACAATTCATCAAAAGTATTATATTATAATCTCATCAAACAAGTTGTCCAAACTTATCACCGATTACGACCTTACTTTGACTAAATGTCACTAGTTTGATCTAAGTCTTTTTTGGTTCAATCATATTGGCCATTTAAACCAAACCTGACACGTCATGTTGGACGATGTCCATCTCATGGAACATTTTAGAAAAGCAATCACGCATGTTTGACTAGTAAAACATAATCAGACAATAAATAAATAAAATAATTTTATTTATTTAATATTTAAAAACTAACTTATTGAGTTTTTCTAGGACACCTATTCCAACTTTTATTTATTTAATATTTAAAAACTAACTAATTGGGTTTTTCTAGGATACCTATTCCAACACATAAAACACATCCGCAGTCTAATCACACCGAGGAAGGAGGCATGTTTGTTGCCATTATCTCTGAGGTGAATATGGTATGGAACATGATCAAGTGGGTTGTAGATACTGGTGTCACAAGGCGCATCTGCACCAATAAGGGAATGTTCCATGAATATGAGATAGCCACTAATGAAGAGAAAGTGTACATAGGCAATTCCAATTCAGTCCCTATCCTAGGCAGGGAAAAGGTCCTGATTAAACTCAACTCTGGAAAACCTTTGTGTTTGTTGAATGTGCTGCATGTTCTTGATGTATTAGGTGCGCTGTAGAGCAAAGCAGGCTTTAAGTTGACCTTCGAGTCTGGCAAGTTAATCCTTACTAAAAGTACCAACATCGTTGGGAAAGGGTTTTGTAATGGTGGTTGCTTTGTACTTGATGTGATGAATGAGAATGCTTCTGCTTCTACTTCTATTTATATTGTTGAATCTCTTAATTTGTTGGTGTGCTCGACTTGGACATGCAATTATAACCCGGTTAAGAAACTTATACAAATGAGTTTAATCCCTAATTGTGATTCAACCGAACCTGATAAATGTGAAATATGTGTCAAGGCCAAACATCCAAAGAAATCATTTAACAAATTAGTAGAAAGGACCTTGAGCTAGTGCATTCTGACCTAGGTGACTTGAAGAGCACCATGAGTAGAGGTGGTAAAAGATATTACATTAATTTTGTGGATGACCACTCGAGATTCACTAAGGTTTATACCCTAAGTACTAAAGACGAGGCTGAGGAAATGTTTCTTAAAAATAGAGCTGCGGTTGAGAACCAATTGGATCGTAGGATCTAGAGGGTTATGTCTCATTGAGGAGGTGAGCATGATACTACCTTCCTTAAGAAATATTTTGAGAAACTTGGCATAATTCATGGGGTCTCAGCCCCTTATAGACCTCAACAGAATGGTATAACTGAGACGAAAAATCGAACCCATAGAGAATTAATGAATGCCATGCTTATTCGCTCAGGCTTACCCTCGAGCTTGTGGGGGAAGCTATGTTGTCTGCTTATCATAAGCTAAATAGGGTTCCTCATAAAAAGTTAGATAGAAGCCCTTATGAATTTCGGAAGAGCTATGCGCCTAACCTGAAACACTTGAAAGTGTGGGGGTGTCTAGTTAAAGTAGAAATTCATGAATTCAAAAGAAATAAAATTGGTCCTAAAACTGTACATGTTGTTTTTGTTGGTTATGCCATGAGCAATGCTACATATAGATTCACGCTCTTGAATAATGCAAGCCTTGGGCTTGGTAAAATAATAGAAACTCGAGATGCTAGATTATTCGAGAATAAGTTTCCTATGAAAGAATTTAAGGATGCTTCATTACCTAAACCTATTCTTGTTGCATCTGCATCGTGGTCAAGCGCCCCCTGAGCTCCAAGCTCAAGAACTTAGAAGAAGTAAGAGGACTTGAACTGAGACTAGTTTCGGACCAAACTTTATGACTGCATTCTTGTTTAAATGTCATGAGTTTGACGAACATGTTGTGAGTGCATTCATGTTAGAGGAAGATCCCATAGATGCTCCTTTCTTGAGAAAGGCATAAGTAATGAACTAGACTCTATAATGAGCAATAACACTTGGGTGTTAGGCCACCTTCCTAGAGGATGCAAACCTGTAGGGTGTAAGTGAGTGTTTAAAAAGAAACTGAGGACCGATGGGTTCATTGAGAAGTTTAAGGCCAGGCTAGAGGCTAAAAGATGCACCCATAAACAAGGAATAGACTTCTTTGATACTTACTCACCCGAAATTAAAATTTTCACTGTAAGAGCCTTAATAGCTCTAGCGTCCATACATAACCTTGTAGTACACCAAATGGAGGTGAAAGCTGCAATTTTGAATGGTGACCTTGAGGAAGAAATCTATATGGAACAACTCGAGGGGTTTGAAGTTCTTGGTATGGAGCATAAGGTGTGTAAACTTGTAAAGTCTTTGTATGGACTTGGAGCAAGCTCCTAAACAATGGCATCAAAAATTTGATTGCACCTTGGTCAGGCATGGTTTTATTGTAAGCAATGGTGATGTATTGTTTATTCAAAGCATGTTGATAATGACTATGTGATTATCTATTTGTATGTTGATGACATGCTTATTTTTGGAACGAGTGTAAAAATTGTAAATGATACTAAGTCTTTCTTGAGCACATGTTTTGATATGAAAGACCTAGGTGAAGCCGAAGTGATACTTGGGGTTAAAATTACTAGAAAACCTGGGGTTTTGACCTTGAGTCAATCCCATTGTGTGGAGAAAATCTTAAGAAAGTTTGGTCACTCTGATGGCACACCTGCCAAAACTCTATATGACCTTAGAGTTCATTTGATGAGAAACATGGGAGATAGTGTATCATAAGCTGAATAGGCTAAGATAATTGGTAGCATAATGTTCTTAACAAACCTGTATTGCAAATTGTGATATTTCGTGAAAATCTTCTAAACAAACCTGCATTGCTAAATTGACCATGGATTTTGAATTTACTGCTCTTAGGATGGCAGGTTTAAAAGCTGAATGGTTGAGGAGTGTCCTAGGAGACATTCTATTGAGGGGGAAACCCGTGCCTTCAGTATCGTTGCACTGGATTCACGAGCAGCCATTGCAGTTACTCGAAGTGGGGGTGTAATGGCAAGCAGAGGCATATTTGCCTGAAGCATGGTGTCGTAGAAATTTAATAACAAATAATGTGAACGCACTTGAATTTGTTAGCAGTGAGAAAAATATGGCAGATCCTCTTACAAAAGGCTTTGCAAAGAAACTGACAAATGAAACAGCAAAGGGAATGGGTCTAAAGCGCTATATATATATATATCTGTGTGTGTGTGTGTGTGTGTGTGTGTGTCCCCTAAACCTTATGGATACCCGTCTCGGGAGTTACTCTCGATGTTCAATAGGTCAAACAAAGTCAAAGATCGGGAAATTTGTGATAACCACTCGAACCCTTCCCATGTTTGCTATATGAATGGTTGTAGATTTGCTAAATCTGCCATGACAGAGGTTGAGAGCAATGCTCATAATGTCATCCATAGCCTTTTTTAGGGATGCGGGGCAGCATACCGGATGGACGCATCGCTACTTTCAATTATGTGAGGATGAACCTTTGGCTCTTAATGATGTCCATAGCATTTATAGTGGTGCGAGGCAGTGTACCTGATGGACTCACCTACGGGACTGTGGGGGTAGAAAGTCCTCCCGTCAAGAGTATGGGCTTACTCTGTAGCGCAACTCCGATACTAGGTTTCGAATTGTTTTCAAGGGACCTCATATGTTCTAATTGCAGAGTGTGTTTTAGCCTCGAGAGCCTTATGAAGGGGTTAGGTATGTCTACATAATGACTGCTCATGGTTCAAGACCTTATTTATCAATGGGTGGTTAAGAGACATGCTAAGTCACCAGGCGCTGTTTCAAATCCAGAAGACAATAGTATCATTGAGTGTGGGTCTCACTGCTCAGTAACATTCTTTCTATCTTCCCTTTCTCAAAATTGAACCATGTGGGGGAACTATTGGATTTTGAGGGATAGTGTGCTTTAATTTTGGAAGTCTTGTGTTTTGCCTCAATCCCACATTGAAATTCGATAGGAGGGGAGTCTAGTTTAAATACCCCCTTGTTATTGTAATTGGTAAAGTATTGTGGGCCTAGAGTAGGTTTTGTGAACCACAAACGAGCACGTGCGTCTGCCATGCCTCTCCAAGCCAGCCGGTGCATCGCAGTGTGGTGTGGTGTGGACATTTTCTAACCTGGACTTATATTTTTGCGACCCTTGTTTTTATTTAAGTTGTCATAAACCAACTCGAGATGAGCCTTTGTCTTGGGTAGTGCTCGAGGCCTTTGGCTCGAGCTTATGTTGTCCATCCTAAGTGGACCTCGAGGATGTTACCTCGAGGTATTACTGTATGTCTAGTCTTGAGGCTCGTGGCTACAAGCTCAAGCTTGAGTAAGCATTTTGACCGCCTCTTTTCTCACTCTTTCCTTAATTGATCCTTTCCATAATTCACCGAATTTTTAGACTCTCCCATTTCTGCCACTTTCCTTAACTGAGACAGATTCTTTGGCATGATATATTCCTTAACAAATAAGAAATTCTCTCTATAAATATGGTACCTTAGGGTTTTGCAATATATAGAATTCATATATGAAATTCCTAGATATTTCTCCTTCTCCTTCACAACTTTCTTTTCTCTGTCAATATTCTCTCCTCCGTTACTAAGCAAGTTGGAACGTACTTCAACCCACTTCCCTGGAGTACACTGGTGAAGTGGGTGCCGTGTTATCCCTGGGAGTCGGAGTGCCCTTCATCCCATTCTACTTCTGTGGGGCATAAATGACTTAGGGTATTGGATTCGCTACGACGTGGCAATTTCTTTGGTCAATTCTTTTCCATCTGTTCTTTCATAAAAGTCGTATTTCAACTTTCTTGTAATTTCAAAATCAAGTTCATTGCAATAAAGGAGTTATATTCTAGTCACTCATTCAACTTATTACTCCAACACACACTATTGAAGTGAGCACCTTTTTAACTATGGGAGCCGGAGTGCCATTGATCCCATTGCACCTGTGTAGGGGACATAAAAGGCTTAGGGCAGTGAAATTCTCCAGAGCACGGCAATTCTTTGGTCTACTCTTTCCTTACTAATTTATACCCTTCCATCGTTTCCGCTTCTTTCACAATCCTTGAGATCCATTTAATTAACCTTGAGGTCACTTTAATTGTATTAAAAATATATTTTGATTATTCATTTACCTTGTTTTTATTTTATCTTCTATCAAGGCCATGCCCTAGTATGCCTCTTACCACATCCCAGATGACCGCCCCTGGAGACACTGGTCACCAAATTGTGGTACAGGCATACCGTAAAGTCGTGGCACTAGATCGAGCTTACAAGTGGTAAGATGCTCCCACTCCGCTACATCGGATACACCTATCCTAGTCCTCCACAGAGCTCTATCTAGAGTCATCTCTTCATTTAGGTAGAGATAGGTGAGATCCCATCGAATTGTCTCCATCCAGCTCTTCTTTGGCCGTCCTCTCCCTCTCTTCCCATCTGTTAAGTGGAGTTGTTACTATCTTCTAACAGGTGCAGTGGTGGGTCTCCTTCTAACATGCCCAAACCATCGTAGTCGTTGCTCCCTCAACTTATCTTCTATTGGGGTGACACATAATTTACTTCTTATAACGTCATTTCGGATCCTGTCCCTCCTTGTGTGTCCGCACATCCACCTCAGCATTCTCATCTCTGCCGCCCTCATCTTTTGTGTTTGGGGACACTTCACAGCCCAGCTCTTTGCCATGTAAGACGTAGCTGGCCTCACTACTATTTTATAGTATTTACCCTATAATTTTCGGGGGAACTTACTAGCACACAATATCGCCGCGGCCTTTCTCCATTTGTGCCAACCCACTTTAATCCTGTTGTTGACATCTGCGTCCACGTCGCCATCTTTCTGCACCATGGAACCTAAGTATTTAAAGCATGCTCTCTGAGGTATGTGCTCTGAACTAATTCGAACAACTATTGCGCTTGGCATGTTAGAGGTGCTGAACTTAAGTTCCATATATCCTATCTTACATCTACAGAGCCTTAGGCTTTTCAATTCTAGGGCCAGCCTCCAAAGTTCTCGTTTTTCATTCACCTCCACTCTAGACTCTCCCACCATAACTATATCGTTTGCGAAAAGCATGCACCAAGGTACATCCCCTTGCTCGTGCCTAGTAAGCTCGTCCATCCCCAAAATGAACAAAAAGGGACTCAATGCTGATCCTTGGTGTACCCCTACTGTAATGGGAAAAGCGTCTGTCTCCCCTTCCATAGTGCGCACACTAGTTTGAGCGTCTTCATACATGTCCTTGATGACTCGTATGTAGGACTCGTGGATGCCTTTCCTCTCCAAGACCCTCAATAGAACCTCTCTCGGTACTCTATCATATGCCTTCCCCAAATCAATGAAAACCATATGAAGGTCCTTTTGTCTGTCTCTGTAGTACTCTAATGGACCTCCTCAGGAGATGGATGGCTTCTATCGTTGATCTACCTGGCATAAATTCAAATTGGTTCTTTGAGACTCCTGCTTGATTACAGATCCTTCCTTCTATGACCCGCTCCCAAAGCTTCAAAGTGTGGCTCATTAGTTTGATTTCTCTGTAGTTGGCACAATTCTGAAATGTCACCTTTATTCTTATAGACGAGGATTAGTGTGCTCTTCCACCAATCATCAGGCATCCTTTTCTCCTGGAGAATTTGGTTGAATAATTTAGTCAACCATTTGATACCTGCTTCTCCAGTACATTTCCATGCCTCAATGGGTATACCATCCGGGCTGACTGCTTTACACCTGCCCATCTCCTTCAATGCTTCCCTAACTTCCTCGGGTTTAATTCTGGTGCAGTGGTCGTGGGACTCGTGCTTTGCTGGTGCTTGTAGAACTTCTGGGGGTGTAATTGTATCTCCCTTCTCATTGAATAGATCATGAAAGTAGGATTTTCACCTTGCTTTAATTTGTTGCTCATCCACGAGCACTTGTCCGGCTACCGCTTTTATACACTTTACTTGGTTCAGGTCTCTAGTCCTCCTTTCTCTTACCTTTGTAATTCTATAGAGGTCTCTAGCCCCCTCATCTGTGTCCAGCCTTCTATAGAACTCCTCAAAGGCTTTGGATTGTGCGTCTCCTACTTTTATCCTGGCTGCCTTCCTAGCCTGTTTATATTGTTGTCTCTTGTCTTCATCTCCACTTCGATCCCACTCCTTGAAGTAGTCTTGTTTTGCCTTAATCTTCTCTTATACCTTTTTTACACCACCACCAAGTCTCTTTATTGTTTGATGCCCCACCTTTTGATACTCCTAGGACTTCCCGTGCCACATCTCTGATCCATTGGGCTACTTGGTTCCACAGGTGGTTTAAATCTCCCTCCCAATCCTCTCCAAGCTCAGTCTCAACTCTTTCCATAAAAACTTGAGAGTTTTCCCCCTTCAACTCCCTCCATTGCGTGCATGGCTGTGATGGTTTGATAGCTTTCTTGTTCTTTCTCTTGACCCTAACCTCAGTACATACTACCCTGTGTTGTGTTGAGAGGTCCTCTCCAAAGATAACCTTGCAATCCTTGCAATCTTTTTGAATCCTTTTTCTTAGTAATATGTAGTCAGTTTGGGTCTTTGCTCCACCACTCCGATATGTGATGATGTGGTCCTCACGCTTTTTGAAGAAGGTATTGGCCACTGTTAGCTCAAAGGTGACGGCAAAGTCTAACAGAGGCTTGCCCTCATCATTTCTCCTTCCATAACCAAATCCTCCATGGTGGGATGCATAGCCTTCTGTGTTCACTACCACGTGCTCATTGAAGTCACCTCCAACCACAACTTGTTCGCTCTGGGGTATCCCTTGCATTGTTAGGTCTACATCCTCCCAAAAACTGGCCTTCTCTTGCTGTGTATATCCTATCTGTGGGGCGTATACACTTATGATGTTCAACATCTCCTTACCCAAAGCTAACTTGATGCTAATAACCCTATTGCTAGTCCTAGTGAACCCTACTATTTCGTCCCTAGGGGATCTATCCACCATAATACCCACTCCATTTCTCCCCCTTACTTGGCCCGAATACCATAATTTGTAACCTAGCACAACTCTTGCTTTTGTGCCCACCCACCTAGTCTCTTGGATGCACAGGATGTTGATCTTTCTCCTAACCCTCATTTAGGCCACTTTAAAGCTTTTCCTAGTTAGCGTGATAACATTTAATGTCCCAATTCGCAGTCTCCCATCACCTCGTGAACTTTTTCGTCCTGCTCCTACCCCATTTAGAGACGGCCTCACGTTTTGAGCTCCATGTGTGGTAAATTCATAAACTGCGTATCCCTAGTCATGATTATTCACGTATACAATCACCCGAGACAATGATATACCAAACCCAGCACAATTAATAGGAACGATAATGAGGAGCACCGAATAAAGAAAAGGTCAGGTATTCGAACTTGAGGCCGGCCTGTTGGCTGTAGTTTGGTCTTGGAGAGGTGGCGGGCACGGCTTCCTTGAGGTGGGGGGAGGGAGGTGATGATATTGGTGCAGTGGGTGTTCGGTGTTGGGGTGGGACGGGGTGTACTGGGGTGGGGCGGGGTGGGGTGTTTAGTGGTGGGGTGGGTCGTGGTGTACGGAGGAGGTGGGGTGGTCGGTGCTGTGGGGTTGGGGGTGTTTTGGGTGGGCCCGGGGGGTACGGAGGTCTGTGGAGGTCGGGGGTGGGGGTGGGTCGGGGGGTACGGAGGTCAGGTGGGGTGAGAGGCGATGGTGTGTGCGGGTGTGCTCAGAGGTCGAGTGGGTGCACCCGGGTTGGTGTTGGGTCCGATGGAGGGTGGGGTGAAGGTGGTGGCGTCATGGTGGTGCTGGCTGGCGTTGGCGGGACAAAGGCCGGGGGGGAGGAGAGAGGAGGGATGGGGTGTGTAAAGGGCAGGGGAGCTGTTGTGTGGGGTGGGGCGGGCTGGTCGGTGCTGTGGTCGCACCGTCTTGGTGCCGCCGATTGTGGTGGTGGTCGGACAGTAGGCAAGGTGCCCGACAGCAGTTGTGGAGCCCGGCTAGCTAGCCGTTGAGGGGATGGGGGGTGGAGTGCGTCCATAGAGAGAGGAGATGAGAGTCAGTAGAGGGGGGGGGGGGGGGGGGGGGGGGGAGGCGGCATACATTAATCCCCCCCAGACTCAACTTGTGCGAGAGCCCTTGAGGCACTGAGATTGTCGTCATTGTTGTTGCTCTATTTACCTTGTTTTCACCAACCTGAGGGGCTTGGTAAACGTGGTGATTAGTGGAGTTAAAACTCAATACATAACAAATGAAAAAAAAATACAAAGTAGTTCAAAAGTGCTATAAGACGCCCTAATCATAAAACAAATAAAAGAAAATAGAATTCGTGTAAAAGCATTACAGAGCCAAAGCCCAACATTACATGAAAATAAAAAAAAATATTTACCAAATTAACTTTCAAAGAAAACTAATTCCCCCATATAACATCTATGCAATCATTTGGATTTGTTTTTTTTTTTTAAATTGAATTTTAATACACAATAAATATATGTATAATTTTTAAATTTAATAATATTTTCTTAATTATATCAAATAAATTAAAATTAAATTATTTAAATTAAATTTGTGTATAAATAATTTAATAAATAATATAAATTATTTTATTTATTATTATCCAGAAGATATTATAAAATTTTAAAAAAATAAACATACATGTGTGCACATGCGTGCATGTATAGAAATTGTGCACTAAACAATTCCTTTTTTGGATAAATATTAGCACTGAATATTTCCTCCTATTGGCATAGATGTCATTTGGGCATATAGTTTCATTTGAATGTTAGTTTGGAAATATCTTTTCTTGTAGTGTTATTTCAATCCATGGAAGTTGCAAACTTATGCTCACCGGTGAATCGATAAACACTAGCATGGATGTTTTTGAGCTTTAAGCTAGACATGCTCCTCGTCCAAGGGTAAAACTCATATAAAATTATAAAGTGAACTATTTTATTTGGCATGAATGACATTATCTGAAGAAAAAGATACTATTTAGTGGATGCCTTTTTTGAAGAACAATTATCTCTAAGGAAAATAATTTATATACAACCTAACAGAACCTTAACTTGCTATTATTAACTTTTTAGGCTTAAACACTCACTAAGATAGGATACAATCTCGTAGTAGGGTTATAGTCAAGCATATTGTAATAATGGATTAGGGTTATAGTCGGCCTTAATTCTGGTCAACTCAGCCCCAATTTTTTCATATTGGCTCCATTCCCTCTCTTCTAGTCCATTTCGATTTCTCTCCAGTGGTGGCTTAGTTGCGCTGGCGCCTAATTATTTCACTTGTAACTCTCTTGTAATTCTTTTTTTTTTCGGTCTAGGATGTTGTGTTGATTTATGTTGTTGACTCCCACTTTTATATGGGTTCACTCAGGTCTCGCTTGTACGAGTAGCCTGTCTTGTACTATGACTTTTTCGCTAATTACTGAAAAAGGCTTAAACACTGATTAAGGCTGGATGGATACCATCCCGTACAAGTGTTAAAATGTGTGTCTTAAAAACCAATTAATTAATTTTAAATGCCAATTAATAAAATTATTTTATTTATTCAATGATTGATTATGTTTTACAAGTCTAATATACGTGTGACTATTTTCTCAAACATTTCATAAGACGGATGTAATCCAAGATGACATCTCAAGTTTGGTGGAAGTGGTTAATGAGATTGAGCAACAGATAGACTTAAATCGCAATGTCGTCAAAGTAAGTTCGTAGTTGGTGATAAGTTTGTACAACTTATCGGATAAGACTATAATATGATACTTTATTTGACTTGTATTGGTCATGTGGATAGGGATCCAACTGTTTCGTGTTAGTATTTGTCAATAAGATTGAAACATTAAGTTGGACCACTTAGACTTATTTATTTCTTAACTGCTATCATAAATAACTAATTCATTCTATTAAAATGATGACCCTAAATCCTCAGATTTTCTTAGACTCATGCACGTAGTGTGTGTCACTTTGTTGTACTGATAAAGTGAGGTCTCATCAAGTGGCCAACATCGTTCGTACATCGAGTGATAGCATTAGATGTACCAGGAACAAATCATTTAATATGGAATCTATGGTCTCTTTTGAGATATATATATCCTTTTAAGTAGATTTGCAAGTGTTGGAAGATTCGGAATCTTTTAGCTAAAGTATTCCAAGTGATTGTCACTATAAATGATATGAAAATTTTTGTGTTGTATCACAGAATTTTTCTAAACAGGCAAGTCGGGAACTTAAGGAAAAGAGGTAAGAAATATAATGATAGTAGTTTAGATTATTATTTCTCATGTATATCTAATAGAGAGGTTAGTCGCCCATTTAATTATTATATGGAGATCATGAGTGAATATATTTAATTCTAGTATACAACAACATTTATTTAGTGGAATTAAATGTTGTTGAATGATGATAATCAGTATTATCAAGAGTTGATAATTAGATTTGACCCATTTGGAGTTAGAATTAAATTGTTCCCGTGGTCCTTTTGTAAACCTCAACTTAAAGCATAATTTAAAAATATTTAAAGAAATTTATGAGATGAATTATTTATTTATAAGTGTTGGGTTATATATGAAACCTGGTTGTATTGGGCCTTGTTTATGAAATATAGGATTGGACTAATCCTATTGAAGCCCATGGTACACTAGGGTTTTAGTATGGTGGCTATATATATATACAGAGGTCATATATGTTACCATTAAGGTTGTGAAGGGTTTGAGAGGATTAAGAGTTGAGAGACTTCTCATGTAAACTTTCAATATATTGTGACGAAATTATTATGCTCCCCCCGTGGATATAGGCTTCTGATGAACCACGTAAATTCTGGTGTTCTGCCCTATCCCCTTTTGTATATTATTGATAATTTGATTTGTAGTTGTTTATCCTGTGCTTGGAATTGTCATATTAAACATGTCTAGTCCGGGGAGTGTTTTTTTAAAAAACTTTTTAATTATTTTATGTTTTATTAATTTATTAAAAATTATTATATTATATAATTTATATAAATTTATATTTAATTTAAAAATACTATATGATAATAAAAGTATTACTTTGATAGTAAAATTTTTACCATGTATATAATTTATCTAATTTATATAGTTAATATGTAATAAATAAAATTTTAAAAAATTATGTTATAATATTTTTAAAATACAATAGCTCAATTAAGTTTTTAATATATGTTATACACACAATCATAATTTAAATATTTAAATATTATTTTAATTTACTTAGAAATCTAATAACTTTATACATAAAATATAATAAAATAGTAATGTTATTGCTAAGTCAAAATTGTTATCGTAGGATAATATCGTAGTTTTTAAGCTAATTTTATAAAATCTTATTATTTGTAATCATATCTATCAATAACAATTTTTGTGCAGACAATAACTCCCTGTATTTTATAAAGTAATAGCTTTATTAATAGATGAAATTAGAAATTTTTATAAATATATATACACACACACAATAAAAATTTATGAATTACTGAAGTACATTGTATTTAAAAAATTACTTAAATACATTATTATTAATATATTAATTATACTAATTAATCTATAACGTATTAAATTTAAGTTTACATAATATATAAATATAAATTATATTCTTTTTATATATAATATAATATTTGTTAATTAAATATTATATAATAATTTTTAAAGAATTAATAAAACATAAATAATTTAAAATTTTAATCAAATTCACTGTTCCCATTCAGTGACTGCATGGGATCCTCCCCCCGTCTAGTCCTTCGTTGTTGACCTAAACTGTTAGAAAAATAATGCAAGCTAAGTCTAAATTAAAGTTCTATTGTGAATACAAGAACCCCAATTCCACATTGATAATTTAGGAGGGGGTGATTGGGTTTATAAGGGTGAGTATTTTTTAGTCATTTGAATTAAGCCTTAGGTGAAGGAATGGAGGGAAACACAAGCGCACGCACGCCGTGCTCGGGCGAGGGTGAGGGTGAGTTTTTTACAGCGGGTATATTTATTTTACGTAAAAATTGTTACCGTCACTGTCATTAGTCATTGCCGTTTCATATTAATCAGCTATTTTAATGTTAAGAATTAATCCATATTAACGTTGGCAATTAATCAGATGCATTTGTAACAGCAGCAACCATTTCCTATTAATCGGCATCTTTTATGTTTTGAACGTTGGTAATTAAACGCTGCTGTCTTGAGGATTAGTATAAATATGAAGCTGAACAATGCACCAAAGATAAGAATTTCAGTAAACAACTTCTCTCCCTTCTATCTCGTTCTTGTTCCCATCTTATCCCCTATTCCCGTCAATCACTGGGCAAAGTTTGAGGCGATCCTAACCGGCATTTAACGAGTACACATTAAAGGTCGGATCGTGTAAATCCTGGAGGATGGCCGCCTACTCAACTATTTGCACAGAAGCAGAGGAGAAATCGTCTTTTAGGACAGCGGTACTCCCCACGGCACGGTATCTTTGGTATTTTCTAATCCAATTTCCCTCTTTTGGTGTTATTTGATTGTCGTGTTCACCTATCTAGTGGCGTTATTCGAATTCACTGTTGCTGCGAATTTATTGCATTTTTACCCCATTTTTGACACTACGTTTTTGCTGATTTTCGCTGTAATTTTGGTTCGCAAGTTTGCTGTAATTTTCGGTTTGAATGTCGGCATAATTGTACGCGGTATTGAGCACAGTATAATCTTTGTACACACAATATTTACAACATAAACTGTTGGAAAAATATATATTTTTAGTGATTTAAAAATTATTTATCGTGAAATAATTTTTTATAAAATAAGTGTTTCTTTAATTGCTAATTGTCATAAATTAAAGGTTATCAAAGTCTTTCAATATAGCATTAATGTGAAACAGAGGTTACTAGCCGTTGTATGCTAAGCATTAAGATGGTCAATATAGACTGACCGGCCATTTTGCAAAAGGAAAAAAAAAAATTATTATATATACATACTTATGTATTTTATTGATTTTAAAAAAATAATAATAATAACTATTTTTATATTATTTATTTTGTTTCCAAAATACTTAATATTCAATATTAATATGATATTAGTTTATGTTCTAATTGTTTGGAACGTTATATTACCGGTGCATTGAAAGAGCAAATAACAATTAGTGGGATTAATTTGTGTTTGACTATAATAATCAATGAAGGACATAAATTAGGTACATACTTATGACTATATAAACATATGTGTTTGATGAGAAAATTAGACAATAATATGAAATATTTTATTCTTTCAATCCTCTCTATTCTTGTACAAAAATAGTGAGCTTGGTAATTATAGTTCGGGGATCTTTTATTGCTGCACTGATAGAGGTCCGACGGGTTGTTGAATCCTGGGAAAGGAGCGCGTTTAAGCTTAATAGCAATACTCGTGCAAGAGGGGCGTTTCTTTTCTAAGGAGAGTGTTCTCACGTGCCTCAACCCAAAGATATGTTTTTTCTAAACCCTTTCTCTGTTTAGTTTGTTTTTTTCGTATATATAATCTTTGTTTGTATTGAGTTGTCGATTCATGATCTTATGAAAGTTTGACGATGTTATATTGTATTTACTAGCTCTACAACTATCGATGTATAGATACTATTTCTTGGTTGATGTAAGTTGATATATATTTCATGTTAATAATGTATTAGTCGATGAATATTATAAAATATTTCCAACAGTCTTAGAAAGGAAACGACTTGCCCTATTAGAAATTGTTTGGTATTTTTAAATATCTGTTAGTATGTCTTTCATGATATATGAAACTATCGGCAATAGTCTTCTGTAAATCATCGTCACTACTAAATAGTCATACGGGTAATATTGAAAATAATTAGATGTTCATTATCCATAGCATGCATATTGACCATTGCCCTTAAAAAAAAAAAAAAAAAAAAAAAAAGGATGTTCATCAAGTAGTTGTGGTATAGGAATAGTACTTGTACAATAATCTCTCGTTGCCATTAGAATCATGAAGAATAGATTATCCTAATTCACAAGTTCGTGTTGTACTTGTATTTTCACTCATGCCTATCATGTGGAAATATACTGATAAATTAAGTAGTATTGATATCCAGCACTGAAAATTTAATAGATACCTTTAGTCTATATGTTATAAGTATTAGCTTGATGTCAAAATTATATACAATAAAAAAGACCCTTACTTGAAACGTCTAAAGGTTCTACTTTCCATTAGTATGATTATTATTACATCATACTCGTTTACAGAAAAAAAAAAAATTGAGAAAGATCATGGAGGAGAATATTGATATATAAGTTTGGTTTTTGTATTATTAGTAATGAGACAAACTTTTAGTTGGCCTATTATCTTATAGTTTGTGAACTGGTATTCTAATTTGTAGAAAAAATTGCAATGAACAAATTTTATGTCTTGGCCAAAATGGAGAAAAGAAGAAAATTTCAGTGTTATTTTAACATCAATATTTTGAGTACTTGATTTTTACATATATATACTTGTCATCATTTAATGATAATTACTGGTTAAATAATAATAATAATAATACTAATAATAAGGAATTTTTATTGTATGAAATTAACAATGGGCATAAGCTGGATATTGTTGAGCAAATTGTTATGCACATATGTAAACTTAAAATAAAAAGAAGTGATAATTGCGTGATTTATGCTACACTTGATCGAATCATAATCCATTTGGTTTTTTTTAGTATTATGGTACTTGTTAATTTCTATTAACTTGTATAAATTTGTGACCGCAGTTGAACTAAGCCATCTCTATTACTATAAAAGAAAATTGGGATTGCATTTTCTAGTTTTATACACTATTGTAAATAATGGTGCTACCTCTATATGTGAGGAACCTTGAAAAAAGAAATTATATCTATTGATGTATTTCAATACTATTCTTATAAGATCATCTTAGGACAGCTTGACAGTAACAATATTAGTGAATGTTTGCCGATGACATGTCATGTTAGTAATTTTGAAGAGTTTACTCAAAAAAGTCATTGGTGGCTTTCACTCACTGTGTATATTTGAATACTTTTATGCACTATATGAAAAGGAGGTATGATTCATTACAAATATATGATATGTTGAGCAATATGTATATTTTATTTATGTATTTGCATAGTTAAAGCAAGTTTAACGTTTACGTATAAATTTTTTGATATGATCTTGAAATTGTGGGGGCAGTTACCTGTTAACATTATTGGATTCACTTGTCTCCCTATAAAGTTGTGTTATATGGAATTCATTGCCTTGTCTGAATATTTGAAAGACATTATATATGTCATATGCTTAAGTGGTTTTTCATAATGTTATGAAAGGCGTAGCGTTCTAATTGATGTTTGATCCAGGTGAATAAAGATGGCAATATTCACCAATGGTGTGCTATGCAATGGAACTCCACTGAATAGATGGATGACCAGCTCGCTCTACTATGGAGTCAAAAGAAAAATTGCCTACATACAAAGAGCGCTCTATTACAAAGGCAACAAGTTATGATGCAAGTTGATGTGAGAAAGTACATGGCGAATTCGCTTACAAAAGGGCAGACGTGCCTATGCGATTGTTAATCATCGAGGGGAGTGGGACTGAAGCCCATAAATTAATCACCACAGTGGAAACCCGTCCTCAGAGGTATGGCGATCCCACGAATGAGGTTCAACGGGTACAAACGAAACTGATGGGTGGTTGAAAAAGAGCACAAATTATACTAATTATAGCGGGGTATTCCCGGGCCCTATTCCTAAGGTGATGTGCTCTTTACTGTGATGTTTAAGGCAGAGTTTTTAAACTCTAAATGAACCTGAAGGCACATTATTAGTGGGGTGATGATCACAGATCACCCTTGGAAGGTTCACCTACGTGAGTGTGTTGGTGGAGTCGCCATTGTGGGAAATGGGCTACTCCCTAATAATACTCATGAGACAGGACTTCGTGCGCATGACCGTAACGCGCCCCACCGATAGAACTTTACAACTACCAGTATCCTCTGTGTGTGAGGGGTCTAGACCTGGGTACAAGGGACCTAGTTCAAAGCTCTTATGCTACTATGGTTTCTTCAGATTAAAGCTCATTTGCACTAAGTGTTGGTTCAAACCCGAAAGGTACCTACATGTATTAACAGAATATAATGCTCACTAAGTTCTTAAATTTTTAAATCATGTGGGGGATTGTTGGAAAATTATATATTTTTAGTGATTTAAAAATTATTTATTGTGAAATAATTTTTTATAAAATAAGTGTTTCTTTAATTGCTAATTGTCATAAATTAAAGGTTATAAATGTCTTTCAATATAGCATTAATGTGAAACAGAGGTTACTAGCCGTTGTATGCTAAGCATTAAGATGGTCAATATAGACTGACCGGCCATTTTGCAAAAGGAAAAAAAAAACATTATTATACATACATACTTATGTATTTTATTGATTTTAAAAAAATTATAATAATAACTATTTTTATATTATTTATTTTGTTTCCAAAATACTTAATGTTCAATATTAATATGATTTTAATTTATGTTCTAATTGTTTGGAACGTTATATTACTGGTGCATTGAAAGAGCAAATAACAATTAGTGGGATTAATTTGTGTTTGACCATAATAATCAATGAAGGACATAAATTAGGTACATACTTATGACTATATAAACATATGTGTTTGATGAGAAAATTAAACAATAATATGAAATATTTTATTCTTTCAATCCTCTCTATTCTGGTACAAAAATAGTGAGCTTGGTAATTATAGTTTGGGGATCTTTTATTGCTGCACTGATAGAGGCCCGACGGGCTGTTGAATCCTGGGAAAGGAGCGCTTTTAAGCTTAATAGCAATACTCGTGCAAGAGGGGCGTTTCCTTTCTAAGGAGAGCGTTCTCACGTGCTTCAACCCAAAGATATGTTTTTTCTAAACCCTTTCTCTATTTAGTTTGTTTCTTCCGTATATATAATCTTTGTTTGTATTGAGTTGTCGATCCATGATCTTATGAAAGTTTGATGATGTTATATTGTATTTACTAGCTCTACAACTATCGATGTATAGATACTATTTCTTGGTTGATGTAAGTTGATATATATTTCAAGTGAATAATGTATTAGTCGATGAATATTATAAAATATTTCCAACATAAACTGCATCAAGTATACTTGTATTTAATGCTAATACAGTATTACTGCATTGAAGGAAATGATGGCTAACATTTTTCTCTTCGTCTTCTTGTAACTAACCATGGAGGCTTTATCATACCAATCATTGGTGCTTTCAATCGCCATCTTCATTAGTCTAGGATACTAGCCTAGTAAGTGTTTTTTTTACTCTTAATGTACCTCGCTTGTATTATAAATGAGTTTGCCTTTTCTGAATGATAATCATCAATTCATACTTTCTTTGTGTCTTTCTCAAGTATTTATTTGTTTTAATTTTTACATGATTTCAGAACAAAAATGATCCATCAAATTGTTGCTTTTGGTTTTCAGTGCTAAACAAAACAATTTTCGTTGCTACTCCTTAATTTGGTCTTGTGTTTTGTTTAGTTTACAATGTTTGATGCTATGTTTGACTAGTTTTTGAAGCTATTCCCATGGCAAAGAGAGTATTTAATGTTCATTAATTTATCTTCTTCCTTCAAACCACCCGATGATGAATTTTGTTGCTAATATTTTAATAGGTCCTAAATACCAATATTCAAAATGTTCCATTTATAAAGTGTTCAAGGCGAAAAGAAAAATCGATTATCAATGCTTTTATGGAAAAACCTGGTGAAAATTTGCTTGCTTTAAAAATTGAAGTGCTTGTGATTTTATGGTTTTGTCTTGGCTTTCAAATTCACCTTCCAAAGATATTAATGAAAGCATTGCCTATCTTGAAACTTGTTGCAAGGTATAGCTTGATTTTTAAGAACAATTTCAACAAGGGAATGTTCCTTGATTTTATACATTAATCTGAAAAAGTTCACAATTGCAACACAAAATCTCTAAATTTTTACTTATTTCACAAAACTAAGGACATTTAGGGATGAATCGTATACACTAGTCAAGATTCCTCCCTCCGCATATGGTTGATGTGTTTTTCTATGTCTATCAAAATTTAATATTTAACTCTATCCACTAAACACATCGAAATCAAAGTTTAGGGCGAGAGGGTGTCGAACCACAGGAACCAAGAGTACGTGCAATTATTCTATGACCTAAATTGATTTAAGAAAAATTATGAGATTTTGTGTTAATTAATCTAAAAAATAAAATTTAACGAAGTACTTTACTTCTAAAGGGGAAAAGTGTACTAAATTGAAATCTAGGGTTTTGAATCCATCATTAGCCAATTATTCTTGTGTTAACTCTTAAATTGGGATTATTGATTATCATATAGCTAGTGGTTTAGGCTACAAGCTTCAACCTACTAAGGTGATGTTGTTAGTATCACGCATTGACCCTATCTAACTAAAGCATAACGAAGATAGGCTCTACCTAACGTATTGTTAATTATCACGTATTGACCCTATCTAACTAAAGCATAGGGAAGATAGGCTTTAATTAACAATTTCGTGAATACTATTGCTTGATTAATTAATCCTAGGCCTGCAAGCACAAAGAATTAATTTATAAATATCAACATCTACGACTAAAGGTTAAAAACTCAATCATCATTTCAATTGAATAAACAATAAAAACATAAAACTTCAAAGTATTTATCTCAATAAAGCAATTCATGTAAATAATCAAATTAATCCAAATTAAAACTAAACAAAAGTAAAGGCTAAGATTTCATCTAATCCTAGAGAGAAAGTCAGCTCTCCATCCAAGATGAACCGGTGAAGGAGGAGATGAACAAACTCATGTCGATCTTCATGCTAATTTCGTTCCCGATCCAATTTAATGAAAAAGGAAAAGAAGAATAAAATTGAGAGAGCGAAGTTGAGAGAGAGAGAGAGAGAGAGCTGGTGCTCCAGCACTGCCCCTAAATCTGAGTCTCCCTTCCAATTTAAACACTCCTCAAAACCCTCAATGAAGCTGGGCCCGATTTCATGCTGGTGGGCCGGATTGTGACGGTGGTCGGCTAGGCTTGATAGGGTGCCGGCCGGTAATGACGTGAGATGAGGTGTTGGGCTGGAACGCTGGGCCGTTGCTGGTGGGCCGAAGCTAGAGATCGAAGATGACAGTGGGCCTGGTGTCGATGAAGATGGTAGTAGGCTTGGGCTATTATGGTGTTGCGGGTTGGGTTGAGTCGATGAAGTTAGGCCGGGATAGACAGAGAAGGACGCAAGTTTGGGCTGGGTCGGGTCTTGGCAGGTTTGGGTTGAGCCTGTGACAGGAGGACTGGGCTGAGATGGACGTTAACGTTGATGGCACGTGCACAGGTGTGGGGCTAGTTTGGCTCATACAATCTCATTTCGATCTCCAATCAACTTGATTTAATTGCTTACATATCAAATTTTGTCTTGTTTGCACCAACATTTGGCAATTTTCAATCTTCAATTTTGAACCTATAAAACATAAAAATTGCCAAAGTGAGTATAAAACTATAATTAAATAGGTGTAAAATAATTAAAATACTAATTAAAAGATGCGTAAATATAAAATACAATAACACCCCCACACCCAACCTTTGCTAGTCCTCGAGCAAAACATAGGATAAACTCAATTACTCAAGCTATCAACTACCCCAACCTTCACCGAGTTTTTCGAGATTAACACATACATTAGAATTCCAGACAATATTCTGTCATCTAGAGCATTCTCTAATTCCATAAAGTCAAAATTATCAACTAATAGAAACTACTTAAGCAATTTAAGCATACAAGTGAATGTCGAATGGGATCTTATGCCATAGAATCTCATTAAATTCTCGCATCCAACCAAATAAACCAAGGTTTTTGTACACTCACACCATTGAATCACCTAAACACATGCCCTTACATAGAGAATTTTAAGTGGTGTATGAGTGACCACTTTACAATATTTTGCTTTCCATATAGCACAAAAGAACAACATCTTATCATAAATGTACATCAATTTTTCCTTTCTCCTTTTCTTTTACCTCTTTTTTTCTTTGGAGGAAACTTCTTTTTCTTTCTTTCTTTTAATTTTTTTTCTTTTTTTTCTTTCGTTTCCTCTTCTTTTTCTGTCCAATATTTGGACTTTTGCATAACAAATACCTCAACTTTACAATTGACATTGATCAACAAGTACTTTACATCCTATCAAGAGGTGAGGATTAGGATAAATCAATAGGACAAGCCTACAAAACTCAAGACATATAAGATTGTTTACTCAAAATTTTCTGATTTTCCAAAACACGAAAGTCTTGTGCATAGTGAATATGTGAGCCGCATGAGTAGAACCCATTAATATTGACACTGATTGACAATATTCACTAACAAGTATGAAGTAGAATCATTTAATTTCATTGAATTAAGAGAACGAAATAAACAGCTAATCCTAATATCATCCTAACATACGCGTCGATGAAGAAAAACTTAGCTAAACGGTTATAATGCACCCTCAAAATGACCAAAAGATGTTCAAAAATTTTTAAAACTTGACTAAAAAATGAGCACATGCAAATGAGCCTCACCCTCACACCTAAATCATGCATTGTCCTCAATGCGACAACATAAATCATTAAAGCACAAGAAATAGGTGAGATAGAGCAATACAACCTGACAAGGCGACATGAACATTTATATATGACTCCTTCAAACCAGGACAAGAACCTGAAAAGAGAGAAAACAAGTCTCCAAGCAACTAATTAGTTCAAAAGCTAAACTAAAAATGAGAATGAACAAAACTTAGGCTGCCTCCTAGGAGTGCTAAGTTTTACGCCTTCCGCCGGGCGCAATGAATCTAGCAAAGATAAAGTATCAATCATGTGTCCACCAAAGAGACGACTTCAATAAGCTGTCGAGCAACAATGCCATCCAACTCAACTACATGTTTAAGCTTTTGACCATTTATAGTGAATGCATGACCATCTTTTGGGTGGCATATCTCAATAGCATCTAGGGGTACACCTGCTTAACCACAAAAGGACCATCCAACCTAGACCTCAACTTACCAGGAAAAAGACTCAATTTAGAATTAAAAAGCCAAACCTAAATGTTTTCCTCAAGATATGTTTATCATGAAAAGCCTTGGTTTTAGCTTTATAAATCTTTGCATTCTCTTAAGCTTTATTTTTCAACTCCTCAAGTTCACTCAATTAAAGCTTTCAGCTAGATCTAGCTTGGTCTAAGTCAAAATTCAAAACCCTAGTGGTCTAATAAGCACTGTGTTCTAACTCAACTAGCAAATGGCATGCCTTACCAAAGACCAACCTATAGGGTGACATGCCAAGTGGGGCCTTATTCAACCTAAGTGACCAATCTTTCCTATCAGGATGAACCGTTTTCTCAAATATAGACTTTATCTCATGATTTGAAAGCTCTACTTGACCACTAGTTTGGGGTTGATATGGGGCAGTAATCTTATGATGCACCGAATACTTCCTAAGAAGTGCCTCAAATGGCCTGTGAATAAAATGACTACCACCATCACTAATGAGTGCTTAAGAGGTACCAAAACGGTTAAAGATGTGGTCTCTTACAAATTGCATGACCACCTTGTGGTCATTGGTCTTAGTATATATAGCCTCCATCCACTTAGACATATTGTCAACCCCTACAAGTATGTAAACAAACCCAAAGGACGGGGGAAAAGGACCCATGAAGTCAATACCCCAAACATCGAATATTTCCACAATCAAAAGGGGGTTTAAAGGCATCATGTCTCGATGTGTCAATGCGCCTGTGCGCTGACAATGCTCACATAAAAGATAAAACTTGTGAGCATCCTTAAACAGAGTAGGCTAATAAAAACCACATTGTAGGACTGTTGTAGCTGTCCTACGACCTCCAAAGTGTCCTCCACATGCATATGAGTGACAAAAAGATAAAATGCTACGATATTCACACCCTGGAACACACCTACGAATTACCTGATCCGGACAATGTTTAAACAAGTCAGGGTCATCCCAATAAAAGTGCTTTACCTGAGAATAAAACTGATCTTTTTCATGCTTAGACCAAGTAGATGGAATCGTAGTTGTGGCGAGAAAGTTAACAATATCCGCAAACCAAGGTCCACGTGAACGGGAGACAACAAAAAGTTGCTCATCGGGAAAAGAGTCATGCTTTGAAATAGATGGATCATGATGCACAAAGAAAATCCTAGAAAGATGGTCAGCTCCCACATTTTCTGCACCTTTCTTATCTCTAATCTCAGTATCAAACTCTTAAAGTAGAAGAATCCATCTAATGAGCCTAGGTTTCGTTTCTTTCTTTGAGAGCAAATATTTCCATGCAGCATGGTTAGAATAGACAATGACTTTTAACCTTAAAAGATAGGAATGAAACTTGCCAAGAGAAAACACAACAGCTAGCAACTCCTCTTCAGTGGTGGTGCAATGGCGTTGGACATCATTAAGAGTTTTACTACCATAGTAAATGACATGAGGCACTTTGTTCACTCTTTGACCTAAGATAGCACCTATAGCAAAATCAAAAACATCACACATAATTTCAAAAGGAAGAAAGTAATCAGGTGGCTGCATAATAGGGGCCGAAACAAGCAATGATCTAAGCTTTTGGAAAGCTTCTAAGCAAGACTCATAAAACTCAAATGATATTTCCTTAACTAGCAAGCTAGTCAATGGTCTGGCTAACTTCCCAAAGTCCTTAATGAATCTTCTATAGAAACCTGCATGATCTAGAAAGGATCTAACTTGCTTCACATTTGAGGGAGGAGGTAAGTTTGCAATCGTTCTTGGACACTTTACGACCCAATACAATCCCCTCTTGAACTATAAAGTGACTCTTCTCCCAACTCAAAACAAGATTGGTCTCTTCACATCTTTTTAGCACAAGCCTCAAATTTAGCAAACATTCATCAAACGAAGGTCCAAAAACAGAGAAATCATTTATGTAAACCTCATGAAATCTGTCTTACGTGTCAGAGAAGATAGACATCATGCATCTTTGGAATGTAGTGGGCGCATTACATAAACCAAATGGCATCCTGCGATAGGCAAATGTGCCAAAGGGGCACATAAAAGTTGTTTTCTCCTGATCCTCTAGGTAAATTGCTACCTGGTTATATCTTGAATATCCATTAAGAAAATAGTAAAAGCTCTGACCAACTAGCCTCTCTAAAATCTGGCCAATGGATGGTAGAGGAAAATGGTCCTTCCTAGTAGCAGAATTAAGCTTCCTATAGTCAATATACACTCTCAGCACGTGGTCTATCTAGTAGGCACTAACTCTCCATCGCTACTCCTAACCACAATAACGCCCCACTTCTTTGGGACTACCTGAACAGGCCTAACCCAACTACTATTAGAAACTGGGTAATGATACCCGCATCAAACAATTTCACAATCTCTTTCTTTACCACTCTTTCATGTTAGGGTTTAACCTCCATTGCATCTCTCTAGTGGGTCTAGCACTCTCATCAAGAAAAATCCTATGCATGCAAATGACTCAATGGCACTCTTATGATCACTAAGCACTATCATCAATGCATCTTCCTGTTCCCTAGATAAATGAGAAAAGATAATCATAGGCAAAGTCTCGTCGGGTCCTAAGAAAGCACACTTAAGAGTAGATGGCAATGACTCAAGTTCAAGTTTGGGTGGTGAAACTATGGAAGGGAAGGCAGGAGAATCCAAACACATAGGTATGGCTTCTACTTTTGACAAAGAATGACAAGTCTCTAAGGGGGCACACAACTCAAGCAAATCATTCATCTCTCTAATGTCATTTTCAATCTCAAAATCATTAGAACAATCGTATACTAGTGCTCACTCAAGAGAATCACTAACTAGAGGGGAGTGTTCGGTCAACCAAATCATCAATAACATCCACCTCGAAGCACTCCAACTCAACCTCACTAGTGGGTGACAACGAAGTCTTAAAATGTTCAATCTAATAGTCATGTTTGCAAAACTAACGTCCAGTACCCCATATCTACAGTTAATGGTAGCATTGGCCGTCACTAAGAAAGGCTGACCTAGAATGACAGGGACATGATTTTTCGAATGACTAGAAAGTTCCATATCAAGCACGAGGAAATCAGTAAAAAACAAGGCTCTGTCTACTCTAACTAACACGTCAATCAGCTCACCACGGGGGGATCCTAGTTGATCTATCTGCTAACTACAAGGTCACCATGGTGGGTTGAAGCTCTCCCAGGCCTAACTTCTCATAAATTGAGTAAGGAATAATGTTGACACTCTCTCCTAAGTCCAATAAAGCTTTATCAATCGGGTAGTCTCCAAGTGAACAAGAGATGGTGGAGACACTAGGGTCTTCGTACTTAATTGGAGTGTCACACTTCAAAATGGAGCTCACTTACTCGGCTAAAACACTTTCTTAGGTAGATGTGTTCTAGTCGCCTCTTTTGATTCAGAAGATCCTTAATAAACTTCACATAGGCCAGGATCTGTTTAATTGTATCAAGAAGGGGATTGTTTATCTTTACCTGGCTAAAAGTCTCCAAAATGTCTTCCCACTTATTGTCCTTACCATTTGGATGTGGTGCAACTAAACCTTGAGGGAAGGGCACTCTAGGTACATATAAGGAAGGACGATCAGAGGTTTTAGGAGCAGGAGACGGGTGCATGACCTCATCTGTCTCCTTCTCTCTTTCCTCTCTCTTTTCTTCTCCCTCGCCACTTATGCGTACTTTACTCTGAGCGCTCATCCCATTGTCAACCTCTTTCCCACCTCTTAACGTTGTAATGGACTTTGCTTGTTCTTAATGGGGAGGATAGTTGTCTTGCCTCACATAGTTCCTAGGGTTCTCTACGGTTTGTCTAGGGAGTCTTCTCTCATCCCTCCTACTAAAACTGTTAGCTAGTTGACCTATTTGGGTTTCTAGCTTTGAAATCAATTGTGTATGGGGGTGGAGTTGGGAATTAGCTTCTAAACCTTTTAGTGTACTCAAGAAATTCTCTTCAAAATTCAAATTAGAGCTCAAATTAGAAGGTTGAGCGTTGATAGAAGCATACCCTTGCGGTTGATAATCGAGAGGTCATGGCAAACCAGAGTCTTGAGTCGTGGATTCTATTGCTGTTGCATGAATTGTCCTTCTCCTCCTTGCCTCCAGGAGAAGTTTGGATGGTTTCTCCAACCTGTATTGTATGTGTTCGAGTATGGATCGTTCCTCAAGAATTTGTGGGCTGCATTAACCTATCCCTCAGACCACTCAACAAAAGGTGAAGCAGAGGGACAATCTTTTGTAAAATGAGAGACACTAGAGCATGAAGAATAAGCACTATGCATGTTTTGAACATTAGACACATTAAGCATAGTAGAGGAAGTTAATGCCATCTTAAATAAGGAAGTAAGCTGCTCCACAGAAGAGGCAAGAGAGTCTACTTTCTTATCTAAGATGGAAGTGTGAGCAATTTTATGTACTTCTTTTCTATTTAACCTAGCAGCATTTAAATATGCATGTGCGGCATTCTATTGTGAGTTCTCATTCAAATGTTCAAACAATTCCCACGCCTCATCCTCATTCTTCCTAAGGAAGTGACCACCATAAGAGGCATCAATAATTTGTTGACCCTTTTCATTTAAACCATATAAAAGTTCTGGACCAGCTGCCATTTAGGGATAGCATGATGCCGAGAAGCTCTCAGTAGCTCCCTAAACCTATCCCAACTCTCATGAAATTCTTCACTTGGAAGTTGGGCAAAGGTGTTAATGGCTCTCCTAGCAGTGTTGGTCTTACTAATGGGATAGAATTTCTTAAGAAATTATTGTTGCATTTGAGTCCAAGTACTAATTATCTCACTAGATAAGGTGTCTAGTCAATACTTAGCCTTATCCTTCAAAGAGAAAGGAAAGAGCCGAAGTAAGATGGCGTCATCACTAATGTTAGGAATCTTAAAGGTTGAGCAAACCTCTATGAAACTGTCCAAGTGTGTATACAGGGTCTTATTACCTACGCCATGGAATAAAGAAAGCATCTGTATGGTATGTGGCTTAAGCTCGAACTGATGGGCCGCGGGTGGCAACCTAATGCATGAAGGTGAAGTGTATGTGATGGGAGTAAAATACTCCATAAGTGGACAGGGTTGTTGTTCACCAGCCATTGCAGTTTGTGCTCAGTGTTGGGCTCTAAAGTCTCTCAAGGTCCTTTCAATTTCAGGGTTGAATCTAGTAAGGCCAAGAGACAGAGCAACGATGATGCATGAATAAACAACCACGAGAAGCAAGTCAAACTCAAAACTATAACTAACAAAAAAATAATAATAATAAATTATCCTAAAATCTACCTATGCACAAAAATCACAAAATAAATAATGCTTTAAAATAAATAAATAAAAATAGATAAATAAATAAAACTTTATTTTTTTAAAAAAAAAGAAAAGAAAATACTTTTTTTTAAAGAAAGAGACAATAACAATTAAAAATAATTAAAGAAAATAAAAAAATCAAAGAAAATCACAAAAATAAAATTACTAACGTTGTCTAGTCCCCGGTATCAACACCAAAATCTTGATGTATTTTTCTACGTCTATCAAAATTTAATATTTAACACTATCCACTAAACACATCTAAATTAAAGTTTAGGGCGAGAGAGTGTCGAACCACTAGGACTAAGAGTATGTGAAATTATTCTATGATCCAAATAGATTTAAGAAAAATTATGAGATCTTGTGTTAATTAATCTAAAAAAACAAAAATTAAACTAAGTACTTTACTTCTAAAGGGAACAAGTGCATTAAATTGAAACCGAGGGTTTTAAATCCATCATTAACCAATTATTCTTGCGTTAAGATTATTGATGGTCACACGGCAAGTGTTTTAGGCTACAAGCTTCAACCTACTAAGGTAATATTGTTAGTATCACGCATTTACCCTATCTAACTAAAGCATAGGGAAGATAGGCTCTACCTAACGTATTATTAATTATTATGTATTGAACCTATCTAACTAAAGCATAAGAAAGATAGACTTTAATTAATAATTCAGTGAATACTATTGCTTGATTAATTAATCCTAGGGCTATAAGAACAAAGAATTAATTTATA
The DNA here is from genome assembly GCA_018398585.1 of Simmondsia chinensis. Taxonomy (NCBI): domain Eukaryota; kingdom Viridiplantae; phylum Streptophyta; class Magnoliopsida; order Caryophyllales; family Simmondsiaceae; genus Simmondsia; species Simmondsia chinensis. Next base: position 6,264,650 of record JAGTTD010000021.1, on the reverse strand, counting down.
AATATCAACATCAATGACTAAAGGTTACAAACTCAGTAATCATCTCAATTGAATAAACAATAAAAACATAATACTTTACAGTATTTATCTCAATTAAGCAATTTATGTAAACAATCAAATTAACTAAAATTAAAAGTAAACAAAAGTAGAGGCTAAGATTTCGTCTAACCCTAAAGAGAAATTTAGCTCTCCATCCAAGATGAACCGGTGAAGGAGGAGATGAACAAATTCATATCGGTCTTCATGCTAATTTCGCCCCCGTTCCAATTTAGAGAAAAAAGGAAAAGAAGAATAAAATGGAAGAGCAAAGTTGAGACAAAGAGAGAGAGAGAGCTGGTGCTCCAGCAACCCCCAAAACCCTCGACGAAGCTGGGCCCGATTTTGTGCTGGTGGGACGGACTGTGACAGTGGTCAGCTGGGCTTGACAGGGTGTTGGCCAGTGATGATGTCAGATGAGGTGTTGGGCTGGAACGCTGGGCTGCTGCTGGTGGGCCAAAGCTGGAGATCGAAGATGACGGTGGGCCTGGTGTCAGTGAAGGTGGTGGGCTTGGGCTGTTCTGGTGTTGTGGGTTGGGCTAAGTCGATGATGTTGGGCCAGGCCAGACAGAGAAGGATGCAGTTCTGGGCTAGGTTGGGTCTTGGCAGTTACAGTGATGACGATGGGCCTGTAACGGAAGGACTAGGCTGAGATGGATGTTGACGTTGACGGCACGAGCGCGGGTGTGGGTCTAGCTTGGCTCATACAATCTCATCTCGATCTCCATTCGACTTGATTTAGTTGCTTACGCATCGAATTTTGTCTTATTTGTACCAAAATTTATTTTCGAGCTTTAATTTTGAACCTATAAAAACATAAAAATTGCCAAAGCGAGTATAAAACTATAATTAAATAGATGCAAAACAATTAAAACAGTTATTAAAAGATGCGTAAATATAAAAAGCATCGATGGTCAGCCAAGGCTTTTGCTCACATTCGTGACATGGAGAAATTGTTGGATCTCTTGATGGGGTTTGACTCCTCTTTTTTGACTGTGCATTCTCGATTTATAAATACTCAACCCTTAACTTCGTTGAGTAATGCATATGTCATTTTATATCCAGAAGAAAAGCATTAAAGTACTGCTGCCGGGAAAGCTGTCCTACCAGAAGTGCCGGCATTGGTCATAAAAGGAAATGGCTTAGTACTGATGCTAGGCCTTTTGCACGACCACCATGTCATAGCAATCATTTTTTCTGTTCTCATTCTAGTTGTCAAGGTGATACCAAAGATTGTTGCTATGAGTTAGTGGTGGTATCCGACAGGATGGAGGCAGCACGCGCCAAACGTGTGAAGCAAGCCGACACTACAACTGCCCAACCTACGCCCGAGCAGGGGCACGGTGACCTCTCAACACCAGTCATGGAAAGTCCCATAATCGGAATTTTTGCTTCACAGTATCAGCAACCTTTATCTCTTCTTGTTCCTAATGTTGCTTCTCCTTATGTCAACTTAATGCTTCTATTTATGATAATTCAGGGATTACTGATACGGGGGCCTCGATCATAAGAAATCATTGGAACGGTTTTTGGATAATGTTTATGTCAACGCTAGTATTAAACCTGTAAGACTTTCCAACTGGACTTCTCCACCTGTCTCTCATACAGACTGGGTTGCAATTTCAAATCGTTTGATCCTTGACAATGTGTTTCATGTTCTAGGTTTTCATTGTAATTTGCTATTGGAAGGTTCAGGTGTGAACTAAGAAATTAGAAATTTTAGATAATTTTTTAAAACCGCACTTACATGTAGATGGTTTCTAGTTAAAAAAAAAAAAAAAAAATCCTAAAATGGTTGAAATTATACTTTTGTTGAAGCCAAAGCATCAAACTACTATTACGGCTAACAACCCAAGTTCGGTATTTACGTGGCGGCTCAGCTCAATAAGTAAACAATTCAAATATGAGAATGCCATCAGAGGTGATTGGCTTAACTTGTTCTATCTGCACTTCAAGTGTAATTATATCATTCTGATACAAAAGTTGTGAGCTAGCCCAACTAGAAAAGTTTGTAGAGGTAGTGTTTAGGACCCACAATTGAATTCTGCTTTCATCATTTTGGGGGACGGATTTAAGAGGATTTGGTGAGCATGTCCCTTGTACAGCCCATTTGGCTTCCTTACTGCTTTAAAAGAAATGTCATGCTGCTACATAATCTTGAAGAAAATAAAATATAAGTATATATTTAAGTATTTACACATTAGAAAAAAAATATTATTTTTTTTTTTTTTTTGGTCAGCAGAAAAAATTTCAGCGGATAATTAAAACACAATATTAGAAGAAACATATTTTTCAGAAATACTAGATGATAAAAAAAAAAAACCCCCAAAATATAGGAGTACTTATATTTTTATATCTTGACGTTTTTGGAAGTAATAAAGAAGATCTGACCTTTTCGATTTAATAACAAGATCTCTATGTTTTCGTCATATTAATAAAAAAAAGCCCATCTCTAGTGTGAGAAGGTCCTTTTCAGTCGACATAGCTGATGTTTGCAGCTATTTTGTTTTTTAATGCTACAACAGCATGACCAAAAAAAAAAAGCCTTTCAATCACCATATCTTTAAACAAATTAAGCAACAACAGATAGTTTCTACCAATATAATACCTCGAATTTTGCAAGTATAAAGTACGACCAAGGGTATTAGAAGGTATTTTTGTCATTTTACTGTAGCATTAATGTAACAGTAGTTGCCGTGTTAGTTATGGCGAAAGAAAATGACTTCATCACGTCACAGAAAGGGTTTTCTTAATAGGAAAAAAGCTCAACGGCCTTTTCATTAATACAAATGTTAGAATTCTTTAAAAAAATTGAAATACTAAAATGTAAATAATCCCAAAATACAAGTATAGCGATATTCGGCTAGCTCTTCTATACTCACTCAAGATTTCTAAGGCCCATAAGCCGTGTACAAGGCCCATTGAATGTGGTTGAGCGAATAGGATGCAAATTTAGGTTCATAAAGTGAAATCCGGACACTAAGGGGGTAAACATGCCATGCCAACTGCTGAGGCGGTACAAGTCGAGTCGGAAAATTTTTTATTAGAACTCAAGATTGATAAATAGTGCAGCATGATGAAGAACAAGATCCGCACAGGTTCCTCCAACTATAGCTATCAAATAATGACCCGTGATCACCCAATCCGAATTTGTCCTGAACTACCCCAACTTGCAATCCAAAATGACCCAACATGAACTTGACCTAACCTGCATTGACACAAAGCCCAAAATGACATGACCCTGAATAGACCCCACCTATAGCCAAATGATCATAACATAATTCCTATTTCTTATATAAATTATTATGCTAATGATAGTCATTCCATGATATAGTTCAATTTTTTATTTTAAGGACGAATAAAATATTTAATGCGATTTAAATACTCAGTTAGAGTTATTATCATAAATGTCAAAGAATCATGATATTAAGAAAGACACATAGTCCCAAAATATTTCATTATATAAATATTTTCGCTAAATGTTGTATAGTCAAGAGTCTGTTGGAGTAATAGTGTGAATGAGTGACCAAAATATAACACTTTAAACACAAATAATGTGATTTCGAGATTACAAGAATAATGAAAGAAATAACTTTAACAAATGGATCAGAAAAGGAAGAATTAACCGAAGAGATTGCCATGTCGTGAAGAATCCATTACCCTAAGTCGTTTATGCCCCAACAAAGGTACAACGGGATGAACGGCACCCCAACCCCAAGGTTAACACGGCATCCAACCCAGCAGTATACATCAAAGAGATGGGTTAGAGTACGCCCCAACTTGCTCAGTAATGGAGGAGAGAATATTTTAAGAGAAGGAACGCTGTGAAGAAGAAGTAATATCTGAGTTAATTGTATTTTCGGTGTTAACTGCGTACTTTGCAAAACCCTAAGGGTATGTATTTATAGACAAAATAATTGGAGGTTAAGAAAAAGATCTTGGCAAAGAATCTGCCTCAAATAATGAAAGTGGTGGATATGGGAGCCTAAAAATCCGGTCAATTATAGGCAAACATCAGCTAGCAAAAGGGCATGAAAAGACATGGTCAAAACGTGCACTTGAGCTCGAAATTATATCCTCAAGCCTCGAGATAGGTCATATAGAAGTACCTCAAGGTAACACCCTTGAGATCCACTTAGGATGGACAAGGTAAGCCCAAACCAAAGGCCTCGAGCACTACCCAAGGCAAGGACTTAACTGAAGTTGGTTTACAAGAACAAAAACAAATAGAAAGGTAATAAAAATAAAAGTCCGAGTTAGAAAAAGTCCACACCAACAAATCGCAACGTGTCGGTCGGCCCGGCGAGGGAGGGCATGCTCGCTCGCTCCCGCATGGCTCACAAAGCCCACAGTAAATCCTCAAGACTTTACCAAGTAGAATAATAAGGGGATTTATAAACTAGACTCCCATCCTTTAGATTTTCTATGTGCGATAGAGGGTTTTTCACAAGATTTCAAAATTGAAGTACACTATCCCCAAATTCCAACAATCCCCCACATGGTTCAATTTTTGAGAAAGGAAGGAAAGAAAGAATGCTACTGAGTATTGAGAAACAAATTTGACAATGATATTTTCTTTTGAACTTGAAACAACACCTAGTGACTAAGCATGTCCCATAACCACGACTTGGTGAATAAGGTCTTGAAACATGAGCAGCCATTGTGAATAGCATACCTGACCCTTTCATATGGTTCTTGATATTGAAATGCACTCCTCAATCATGACGTATGAGGTCCCTCAAAAATAATCCCAAACCTGATATCAGAACTGCTCTAGGAAGTAAGCCCATACTCTCAATAGGAGGACTTTTTACCTCCACAGTCCTATTGGTGAGTCCCTTAGGTGTGTTGTTCGCACCACCACAAAAGGCTATAGACATCATTAAGAGCCTTAAGCTTGACCTTATATCATAGCAGTAGTGGTGTGTCCATCAAGTGTGCTGTTCCACACTACCACAAAGGGCTATGGATGACATTAAGAGCATTAGGCTAAACCTCTGTCGTGGCAGATTCAGCAGATCCTAGAGCGACTCATACAATAAACATGGGAACGATTTGAGTGGCTTCTTTTGACCCATTGAACATCGAGAGTAAATCTCGAGATAGATATCGGCCAGGATTTGGACACACAGAGGGGCTTTAGACCCATTCCCTCCACTTTTTCATTTATCAATTTCCTTGCAAGGCTTTGTAAGAGGATTTGCTAGATTTCTCTTACTTCCCACAAATTCGAGTGAGATCACATTGTTCATGATCAAATTTCTCATGACGCCATGGTCGATTTAGCAATACAAGTTTGTGTAGATGATTGCCATGTAATAGCACAATTAGTAAGAACAAATATATAGCCATCAGTAGAATGAATTTCATCACAATCGGACACCCAATTAGCATCACAGTATTCTTCTAACACAGCAGGGAACTTTTTATAGTGTAAACACCAATTCAAGGTACACTTAAGATAACTTAACAACCTTTTCAATGCACTCTAGAGCTCATCACTAGGTGCAATAGCTAAGTCTACTAATGGCATAGGCCATATCATGACGAGTGTAGTTCCATAAGTACATTACACCAGCAATTGTCTTAACGTATTCAGCTTGTGATACACTATCTCCTGTGTTTCTCATCAAATGGACACTAGGGTCATATGAAGTTTTAGCAGTGTGTCATCAAAGTGACCAAACTTTCTCAAGATTTTCTCCATGTAATGCAGTTGACTCAAGGTCAAACTCTTAGGTGTTCTGGTAATTTTAACCCCAAGTATCATATCGGCCCCACCTAGGTCTTTCATATCAAAACATGTACTTAAGAAAGATCTGGTATCATTCACAACATTCACACTCGTTCCAAAAATAAGCATATGCCATCAACATATAAGCATATAATCACATAGTAATTATCAGCATGCTTTGAATACATACAAGCATCACCACTGTTTACGACAAAACCATGCGTGACCATGATACGATCAAATTTTTGATGCCATTTTTCATGAGCTTATTTAAGTCCATACAAAGATTTTACAAGTTTACATACTTTATGCTCCATGCCATGAACCTCAAACCCCTCGGGTTGCTCCATATAAATTTCTTCCCTCAAGGCTACCATTCAAAAATGCAGTTTTAATGTCCATTTGGTGCACTACAAGATTATGTAAGGACACTAGAGTAACAGGGCTCTCACCGTGGCAATCATAGTTATGGGTGAATAAGTATCAAATAAGTCTATTCCTTGTTTCTGGATGTACCCTTTGGCCATTAACTTGGCCTTAAACTTTTCTATAGACCCATAAGTTATTAGTTTCTTTCTGAACACCCACTTACACCTTATAGGTTTGCATCCTCTAGGAAGGTCCGCTGACACTCAAGTGTTATTGCTCGTTATAGAGTCTAACTCATTACTTATGGCCTCTCTCCAAAAGAGCATCTATAGTTCTCATAGCCTCATCATAAGTTTTGGGGATCATTTGCTAGCACGAATGCACTCACAACATGTTCATCAAAACCATGATGTTCAGACAAGAAAGGAGTGATGAAATCTAGTCCAAAACTAGTCTTAGTTCGAGCCCTCTTGCTTCTTCTAAGCTCTTGAACCTCGAGTTCATGGGGCGCATGGCTAGATGATAATGCAGGTGCAATAGGAACAGAATCAGGTAGTGAAACATGCATAGATTCTTTCTTGGGAATCTTATTCTTGAAGAATTCAACATCTTGAGATTCTATTATTTTACCAAGTTTAGGGCTCGAGTCATTGAAAAGCATGAATCTATATGTAGCACTGCTCATGACATAGCCAACAAAGATAAGCATCTACAGTTTTCAGACCAATTTTGCTTCTTTTAAACTCAAGAATCCCTATTTTAGCAAGGCACCTCCACACTTTTCTAGTATTTTGGGTTAGGCGCGTAGCTCTTTCATGATTTATATAGGGTTCTATCTAACGTTTTGTGTGGAACCCTATTTAGTACGTGACAAACAAACAACAAGGCTTTCCCCAATAACCTCAAGGGTAGGCCCGAGCTAATTAGCATAGCATTCATCATTTCCTTAAGGGTCCTATTTTTCCTTTAAACTATTCCATTTTGTTGAGGTATATAAGGGGTTGAGACTTCATGAATTATGCCAAGTTTTTCGCAATGTTTTTTGAGGAAGGTAGTATCATACTCACCCCCTCTATCAGACCTAATCCTCTTGATTCTACAGTCTAATTAGTTTTCAATCTTGGGTTTATATTCAAGAAATATTTCCTCAGCCTTGTCTTTTGTACTTAGGAGATAAACCTTAGTGAATCTCGAGTGGTCATCTATAAAAGTGGTATAATATCTTTTTCCTCCTCTACTCATGGCACTCTTAAAATCATCTAGGTCAGAATGTACTAGTTCGATTATGCTCGAAGTCCCAACTGATTTGTTAGATAGTTTCATTGGATATTTGGCCTTGACACATATTTCGCATTTATCAAGTTCGGTGAAATCACAATCAGGAATTAAACTTATTTGTTTAAGTTTCTTAACTGAGTTATAATTTACATGTCCAAGCTTAGCATATCACAAATCCAAAGACTCAACAATATAAGTAGAACTTGAGCCAATTTTATTATAATCAGTCAGCACATCAAGGACCAACAGACCACCATTACAAAAGCCTTTCCCCACAAAGTTTTTATTTTGATTGAGGATTAACTTGTCAAATTCAAAAGTTAAATTAAAGCCAGCTTTGTTTATCAATGCACTCAAGATTAGATTCCGAAGCACATCAGGAACATGCAGCACGTTTAGCAAACAAAGATTTTTTCCAGAGTTAAGTTTAAGGAGAACCTTTCTCTTGCTTAAGACAGGGACCGAACTGGAATTGCCCATGTACACCTTCTCCCCATCAGTGGCTTTCCCATATTCATGGAATAGGTCCCTTGTTGGTGTAGATATGCTGTGTGGCACCAGTTTCTATAACCCACTCGACCGTGTTCCCAACCATATTCACCTGATAGATCATGGCAACAAACACGTCACCTTCTTTGGTGAGATTAGCCTAGGGCCTATGTTTTATGTGCTTTCCATGTCCGAATCCCTTCTTGCAACTCCTTGAGGTGTGGCCAGTCTTGCCACAAGTCCAGCATGTTCCTTTATTCCTCTTTTGGACATTATCAGCACTGTCTATGGGCCACTTTTCTTTAGACTGAACTTGATTGCTACAAGAGCCTTCTTCTCAAGCATTAAACTTGTCCAACGCTTCTTGAACTTGGCCTTTTTTTTCTTCCTATGTTTCTTAACTCAACAAGGTTAGCTGCCAAGGACGAGTGCTCAGAGAACTTCCCCTTGGCCTATTTGTGGTTCTGATCTTCCGAATTAACATGGGAGATCAGTTCCTGTAAAGTCATGTACTTCTTCTTGTGTTTTAGGTATGCTTTGTAATTTGCCCAAGAGGGAGGCAGCTTTACAATTAAGTAGTTAGCATGAAATGTTTTTAAAACTTCATGCCCTCATTTAGAGTATTAATGCATAATGTTTCGTACGCATGGATTTGGTCAAGAATAGGTTTTTTTTTTTTTTTATCAACCATGGTAAAACCTAAACACTTACTACATATATATCTTCACTACAACATAAATGGATACAGGCAACGGAAAATTTAGAACGGTAGTAAAAAGTGTTGCCTAAACTAGTCAAAGGCAACACTTCTTATGTTGTTGTCTTCATCCTCAATTTTGATGTATAAATCTCAAGGCAACAGTTCTGAAACCGTTGCCTTTGATGTTGGAGGTAACAAAAGTGAAAAACCATTACATTTGTTCAACCAAAGGTAACAGCTAGTTGAGTTGAGTGTTGCAATAATAGGCAACACTTTGTAACTTGTTGCTTTGATTGTGAGCTATACAACATGGACTTTTAAATATTTCCTTTTTACCAAGGGTCAATGTTTTATCATACCAATTCATTATTAATTTTAAATCACGTGACCATGAGTTCATTATATTTATTTTATTGATTAAATTGATTAATTAACTAATTGTTGATAATAGAAAGTCTTCCACTGTATATTGTAAATTTTATCATTTAGATAGTTTGAAATTTCAAAATTTTATCAATTTGGTATCTTACTATTAAAATTGGATAGGTATTTGAGTGATCGGTTTTATTGGATCATATTTGACACATGATATTTGAGCCTGAAATTGGGTTGGGGTTGAGCTTGAAATTAAGGGCTATAATTCCAGCTTTGTTGTTGGGTTCACGAATTAGAATTATTCCACTACGCAATTCATTAATGAATTGGATTTTAACTAAAAATCCTTTGCATACATGGAATGAGGTGAAGAATTGTAGTTCCATATTACCTCTACCGACCAGAAGCCCTAAATGACCCAGCACAATTATAATATTGAGACCCAAGATGACCTGAAATTGAAACACCTAACCCAACCTAAATTTGGCGTGAAACACAAAATGATTGTACTTGAATGATTTGAACCCAAATTGATATAACCCGACCTCAACCAAACCCGATCTAACTTCAAGTTCAAAGTACCCAACTTGATAGACTTAAAATTTGAGATGACTTAAAACCCAAACTGATCCTACCTGACTCATGTCTGACTTAAACAGAACCCCATGGAGTTGATCCAAAACTTGATATAATACAACCTAATTGACCCAACACCTTGAGATGACTGAAACTAAAACTAACGTAAAAAATGACTCGGTCCAATCAAAGTTTGACCCGATACGGTAGAAACTACCCAACCTTATTAACCTGCAAACCAAGATGACTAGAGTCCTAAATCGCCCCACCCAATTCAAATCCAAACCATGGTAACCTAAATCTTATAATGAACCCATCTAATTAACCCAAAATCTTATCGACTTTAACATCATATGATTCAACCAACTAAAACGCAACTCAAATTGACTCAAAACTTGAAATGACTCGAATCCTAAATGATCCATTTGATCGAAGACCTGAACTACGGAATGATTTAACTCGATTGACTCAAAACTTGAGGCAATTAGTTGTACAATTACAATTCAACTTACAATTCCACAGTCCGATTTCAATTTCATGTACCAAATAGATCCCTACTCTAAATTTCAGTTATGGGTTAACCCGCCAAATCACGAGTTACAATATCATATTATCATCTTGACATTTTTTTAAATATCGTAATATTATACACAATATTTTAAATTAATCAAAAGATTTACAAAACCATATTTTAACAACATATAACAAATACAAAAATTTATTATTTAGGTACCCTATCATTTTAATATATGGAACGAGGTGCCCTAGGGTCTGAATATTTTATCACCTTGGTGCCTTATATGGACTTTATTGAATTTTTGTAAAAATCTAACTAATTTTATACAAAACATGTGGATACAGTAAATGATTACGATAATGCATATATGTCATGCCAATATTTTTTAAAAATTAAATTTTATAAATTGTAATGAAATATTTACCTAATATTAATATAAATTACTTAAAAATTGTCACAATAATGTTGCATATTTTTTTTCATTTTTTGGTAACAAGCTGACACTTCTCTCTGCCCTCGCCTCTCCAATTCCTTTGTCTCACCACGCCGCCATGTCGCTCTCTCTCACCGCGACCACGGCTGTCCGACCACGGGAGTCCCCTCACCGGTCACCGACTTCGAGGCACGACCACGGTGGACCAGAAACTCCCTCGCGGTTCGTTCAGCCCTTCACCAGCCTTCGAACGCACTGCCACCACTCGTAGAACCACCGATTCGTTGCTTGTCAGGCAACCAAACAGACCACCTTGACTCATCGCTTCACTCACTGTCAACGTCAACCGCCGAAGACTCACCACTGGGCTCGGTCACTGTTCAGGCGCGCATAAACAATACGCCACCGCTGGATTTCTCATCCAGCGCCTCATCGTTCACTGATTTGCTCGGGAACCACCAGATCTAGAACCCAGGTACTCCGATGTAGTCTTTCTTCACCTCCGTTCACCACCACGTGCGGCCTAAAGCCGCCATGCACCGTTCACGCTCCTCCCGCTCACCGCCGATTTTTCTCAGGCGCATCCTAACCACGCGCCACCTGAACTCCGACGTGTGCTTTGTCGGAACAGAAACACCAGCCAGCTATCCTTTTCTCCCACCCTCACAGCTATGTCTCCGATTTAGGTTACACTTGGGGCTCTGATACCAGTTGTTAGGACCACCCAATCATAAATTGACAATAGCAAACACAAATTGAAAGGGGATGGGTGAAATATTGAACACCGGAATTTACGTATGAATAGCTATTATGGGGTTGGCACTTGAGATGGTTATTGCATTCTATTGTATATTGTATGAATAGAGTAGGTACAAAACTATTACGGTGATTGGGGTCAAGTATGTTGTATGATGGATACAATTGTGGGAAACTTATTGAACTATTAAGATGCAATCTTGTGACAGTTCGCGTTCTCCTTATTTATCCTGTTATTTTTTCATTATTATTTTTCCAAGGAGAGTAAGTAACAAGGGTTCCATGAAATGATTTCAGTTCTACTATATACAATGGATTTCTTGAAGTGTTGAGTGATACAAGGAATTTGGTGTCATTTTGTATTTGTGAGTGAGTTATCTGTAGTGGGCTCCTTGGAGGATATTATTCTATGGAACTTCCTTGTACAAAATGACAGTGAACTAAAATTGAGGAAAGATTGCATTTAGGATGGCACTATCAAAGAACTAGTGACTTGTATTATGAAGTCTTATAAGTTTTGGGCTTCAAATTGGTTGTGTTGGGAAGTTAAAATTCTTTGGATTTCTAATAGTGAAAGATGTTACTTTTCTCAGAGTGCATGACGGAATATGAAAGTCTAAGGGCATAGTTTAATATTGGGTTGTTGTAGGTTCCTTTGCCAAATGTCTTTTCGCATCAAAAGAGGGTAATAAGGATTATTGCTACATCATTTACTTGTGGCTTGAGCAATCAGTTAGAGACAGAGGATACTAAGATTGTTCAAATATGAGCAGGATTATTGTAGGGTCCCTTGCCAAATGTTTGTTTCTCATCAAAAGAGGGTAATAAGGATTATTGACACATCATTTACTTTTGGCTTTGATGATCAGTTAGAGAAAGAGGATAATAAGGTTGTTCATCATATGCTTACATTTGGTTTACTCAAGATTATGGTGAAATTTGCTCTTCTAATAGAGTGCATATAGGTCGACGATTTTCTATACTATACAATGTGCAAAAAAAATTCTCCATTTGTCTTTAGTTTTGTGAAACCAAGTGCATTGGTTTTATTCAGTTATAGAGAAGTGCAGGGACCTAGTGGCATACATCAAGATGAAGATTAGGGAATAACATAGTAAATCATGTCTCTGACGACTTAGTCACCAAAGAAATTGCACGTACCTTTTTCCCTCAATTGATATTAAAACCGTGCAACAATTATTGGTATACCTCAACTCCCAATCAATGAGACAAAACTATTCCTTTACTTCCTTAGCACTATATTCTTTCACTAATCTAAACATCTTAAGTACAAATAATTCATATTGTTTGTTGAAATACAATAGCCACTTTTTGAGTTGGGTAACGACTAGTGTTTTGTGGATCATAGACTCTGGAGCCACAAACCATATTTAGAGATTGAAATTTGTTCCATGATCACTCTCATGTCAAAAATATCACAATTACATTGCCCAATGGGGCTATGTTTACATTACACGTAAATCTAGACTTTACTTACTTTACGCAGTTTATGTTCTGTTGAGGGGAACTTTACATTTTCCGACCCTATATTTTCACACTCCAATATATAAGATTCATTGACAGTAAGACAAATGAATGCTTATATGGGTTTGGGCATCCAATGTGAAAGCGCGATTCAACTCAGCTTAAATTGTGACTTGATTCACATGATTAAAAATTGAATTTTCTAATTTTTTGCTTATTTACTTATTTTATTCGGATTTGATTGTTTGTTATATTTGAAAGAGCTGCAAACTAAGAGGATTTTAGTCGATACAATTTTCTTTATTGCATTTCAATGCCTCTAGTTGAAGTTGAATACACAATTATGAATGCGCTAATGAGTCGCAGAGCTAGTATTGAAGCTGGCAATGTCTTTACACTAACAACCAGAAAACAATTTTCCCTTTTAATCTCTTGTATGGTGCTCTGTTATGTCTTATGATGCGATTTACCAAAATGCAATATCTTGTAGGGCGTACCAGAGGTGTTGATGAAAGCAGGAGCTGTATACAAGCACCACTTGTAGTTGCCAGTGGAAAATTGTGTGATCTTGTTGAGGAAATGCAAAAGTGGCTTGGTAAGTATACTAAACTTGGAGGGACAAGAAGCATGGCAAGCCTCTTTCTTAAGACATTATCTACAAGGTGTGATTTTGTTGGGACGGTTTGGAATCATCCTCATTATGAATCCAATTTTAAATAATACGAAATTCAAAATCTTATTACGATTTGACTCCAAAAATTTGGAATATCACCATACAATTCCATTAAAATTCGGTGAGTGAAGCAATTTCAGGTTTTCTACCGTAAAATGTAGACCTGGGTTCACATCATTAAATCAAATTGGGGTCCTTGATTGTGTTGTGGTCTCAAGGGTTGTGACTATGTAAAACCCGTTTAGTACTTTCGTTAATTTTCTTTGTGTGGTGGCTTGGATTATGTGTTTGAAATTGCTTAATTTGAAATTTTTGTTATTTTGTAGGGCGTGCAATCAAGAAGAGCACAAAGAACAAGATGATGAGGAAATAGATGAACATATCTAGCTTTTGAGAACAATATTAAATGGGGAGGTTGCCTCAAGAGCAAACATTTGAGTTATAGCTATTTCTTGTATTTGAATGTTAAGTTACTTATTGGAATTTTAAATATATGTATTCGGTTTTGTACAAGTGTTTTATTAGTATGAAAATTAGTCGATGAATTGAAATGGTTACATTTGGTTGCATTTGCGATTTTGATTTTTATCCTGGTGTGTCATTAATATGCAACAATTCTTATTGTTGCCCAATATGGGCAATGACTTTGTTTCGTTATCTATGGAAAGGCAATGGTTTCTTACCATTGTTATGGGCAATGGTTTATGATTTGTTACCTAAGTAAAGCAACGGTTTATAGTGTGTTGCTCGTGGAAGACAACAATTTTGGTGTGTTGTCTAATATAGGCAGCAGTTTTGTATTCGTTGCCTAAAACCATTGCCTTTGAATGAGCCGTTGCCTATTTGTTGAAATTTTGGAATCATCGCCTATGGTTGAAAAAGCGTTGCCTATGAAAAAGGCGACGCGACCTATTGCAACGGTCATGTAATTGTCACCTTAGACATAATGCAACAGTTATTTGTGAATATGCAACACTTTTTAACTGTTACGTAAGGCCATTTATGCTGTAGTGCTTTTAGCCGCGCTATCATCAGATCAATACTTGTTTAAAAACGCTTCCCATATCTCTTTAGCGGTTTTCTTAATGCTACAAATTTGGTTAAGAGGCGCTGTCATATAGTGGAGAAGCATCCCTTTACAAGTACAATTATCTTTCTTAAAATCTTTATTGGACCTCATTGGGGCTCTATTTATAAACAGGGTATAATGAACCTCTATTTGGCCAAGAAAAAACTCCATCTTATCAGCCTACATCTTGTAGTTCTTCGCATCCAAGGGCTTAATTTTTGACATATCAGGGATGATAAACCCACGTGAGTCATTTTATGATTACTCATTATACTAAACGACATAGATTGTTGGAGTAATAGGGTAACGAGCGACCAAAATATAACTCTTTGAATACAAATAATGTGATTTTGAGATTACAAGAACGATCAAAGAAATGACTACAATATGATTAGAAAAGGAAGAATTAACCGAAGAGATTGCCATGCCATTGAGAATCCACTTCCCTAAGTCATTTATGCCCCCAAGATGTGCAATGCCATGAACGGCAGTCCTACCGCAGAGTTAACACGGCACCCACCTTAGTAGTGTACTCTGGGGAGGTGGGTTGGTGTATATCCCAACTTGCTCAGTAGCGGAGGAGAGACTATTTTGAGAGAAGGAACTTCGTGAAGAACAAGAAGTAATATCTGAGTTAAATGTATTTTCAGTGTTAATTGCGTACTTTGCAAAACGATAAGGGTATGTATTCATAGAGAAAATACTTGGAAGTTGAGGAAAAGATCATGGCAAAGAATCTGCCTCAATTAAGGAAAGTGTCGGATTTGGGAACCTAAAAATCCGGTCAATTATGGGGAAAAATTAGTTAAGAAAAGAGAGGAAAAATATGCAGTCAAATGCATACTCGAGCTCAAGCTTGCAGCCCCGAGCCTAGAGACAGGTCATATAGCAGTATCTTGAAGTCCATTTAGGATGGACAACATAGGCTCGAGCCAAAGGCCTCAAACACTAACCAAGACAAGGACTCAACTGGAGTTGGTTTACGATAATATAAACATATACAAAGGTCATAAAAATAACAATCTGGTTAGAAAAGTCCACATGATCACACCGAGATGTATCGACCGACTCGGAGAGGCAGGGTGGGGGCACAAGCACAGGGTTCATAAAACCCACTCTAGACCCCTCAAGACTTTACCAAGTACAATAACAAGGGGATATATAACTTAGACTCCCACCCCTTAGATTTTCTATATAGGATAGAGGGGCTTTCACAAGGCAACAAAATTGAAGCACACTACCCCAAAATTCCAATAGAGTCAAGATAGAGGTAAATTTTTTTTTTTTTCAAGCCAAAGATGGAGGTATTCAAATAAGTAAAAATCATCTTCTAATTATTTTGATATATCATGTTTTGACACTTAAATGAACATACGTATGACATTCCAATCAATACATACAAATTTCAAATTTTTTTTTATCGATATTAATATCTGAATATTTTATTTTTCTTACTCATTGTATTTTAAATTCAAAATAGTACATGAAAATAATATAATTTTATTTATGAGAGAGAGAACTATTAACAAAAATAGATTATCAAAGTACCCTGATGAGTCAACTTGAAACTCGACCCAATTCGAGGCTAACCCAACTCGAGGCCGGGATTAACAAAAGCCAATGTTAATTCAACCTGACTTGAGATTACCTCAACTCAAAGGTCAACTTAACTCAAGTATTACTCAACCCAATAGTAATATGAACTGAACCCAGCCTAATTTGACCCGATTGCCTGGGTCAGCGTCTAACCCTTTAATTATGGGAGACAATGCAGAATTCTTTGAATTGTCAAACTCATTTTGATACCAATCTCAATTGGTAGGGCCAATCCACAATCAACAACAACTCAATTGAACTCACATTTAACAAATCAACAATCAAAAGGCGATCACTGTCTATTGTATTAATAGTATACACGCATCAATTGTCCCCAGTGATATACAAGTATGTTAAGGTTCAAGAACAATATTGAATCTTAACCTTGCGGATAGAGAGTTGGAGATAAGAAAAGAAGTGAAAGGAGATGAGAAATAGAGAGAGTAAAGTGAGAGAGAGCATCAAGATATTTCTTGTAATTTCATTAACAAGATGATATTAATATGCTTCCTAAACGGGCTAGGATCCATTGGATCAGGACACCCTTACAACCGACTTAACTAACCTTGCAGCCACCACAATTGACTTCCTAAATGACCAACTAACCAACTCAACAACAATTCAAGCATGGCTCCAAAACCAGCTAAGGACAATTGCTATAGACCTCACACACACAATACTACAATGCTTATTACAATTCACATCAACACAAGATATAATATGAATTCATAACAATTCCCTCCCCTTGAAAGCATTATTGTCTCAAGAATGGAAGGGTGGAAATTGGCTCTTCAAGAACTTCATCCTTTCCCAAGTAGCATCTTCCTCTTCCAAGTTAGCCCTTACCAACACTTCTTCCACTAATTTCCTAGAGAATTGCAGCATTCTGGAATTAAAAATTGATGCTGGAGCTTGCAACAATCCTCCACTGGTATCAACTTCAGGTGGATGAACAAAACGTGATTTGCCTTTCTTGACCTGCTTTTTCAAAAGAGAAACATGAAAAACTAGGTGACCATAAGAATCAGGGTGCAATTCTAGCCGATAAGCCACCTTCGCCAGCTTTTCAATAACCTTGTAAGGTCCAAAATATCGAGCACAAAGCTTGGTGTTCTTGCATACTGCCACAGAAGCTTGCCTGTATGGCTGAAGTTTCAAGTTAACCAAGTCACCCACATCAAAGAACTTATCAGCTCTCTTCTTATCAGCATAATACTTCATCCTCGCATGAGCCTGCTGTAAATTATCCTTGAGAAGTTGTACCAACTGTCTTCTTTGCAGCAAAAGATTAGACACTTCTGTAACTGATGAGGCAATTCTTTGCAAGACCAAGGGTGAGGGAGGATCATATCCATACAAAGCCATGAAGGGAGTAGTGCCAATAGAAGAATGAAAGTGAGTATTATACCAATACTATGATAAAGATAGCCATCTGCCCCATGCCTTAGGATGACCGAAAACCATGCTCCTCAAATACTACTGCTCAATGCATTAATTTACATGTTCTATTTTGCCACCAGTTTGGGGATGGTAAGAAGAGCTCAATGCCAATGTAGTACCCATAAGAACAAACAATTCCCTCCAAAAGTGGCTAGTGAAAAGCTTGTCTCGATCAGAAATTATGAATTGTGGCAACCCATGAAGCTTATATATGTTATCAAGGAACACCTTTGCAAGTCTCTCAGCTGTTATTGGTCTTACTAAGGCGACAAAGTATCCTTTGATTTCTTATCTAGGCAAACTTTTGATGAAATCCATACTTATGTGTTGCCAAGCACAATTCGCAATTGATGGAGGTTCGAGAAGACCTTGATACTTACTGTCACCAGCCATGGTTTGCTGACGAACCTTACAAACCTGCACAAATTCCTTTACATCTTTCTTCAATCCAGTCCAACTGAAGTATCCTTTGATTCTTTGATATGTACCCTCAATGCCAGAATGATCTCTCCAAGAAGAATCATGAGAGGCTCCAATAATTTGCTGTCTCAAATCAATGGAGGATCCAATGTACAACCTTCCCTTCAGCCTCATGATACCATTGATAGCATATACTTCAGCTTCACATGCAGGTGAACTGGCCCCATTAATGTTGAAAGCAGTCACACAATCCTGGGCAAAGCGGTCATTCTCATAGGACTTATAAACCTCTTCAATCCAAGCTGGAAGTAAAACAGATATAGCTCCACAAAAAAACCATACTCAGCTTCTTCCAATCTTCAAGACAATGCATCAGCTTCCTGGTTTTCTTTTCCCTTTAGATACTCAATTGCATAATCTAAACCAAGCATCTTCAGTAAGCCTTTCTTTTGAATTCTAGTCACAATCCTCTGCTCAAGCAAATGTTTTAAGCTTTGATGATCAATTTTGATGACAAAATGATAGCCCTCTAAGTAGTGTCTCCATTTCTCAACAGCCAAGAGGATAGCAAGATACTCTTTTTCATAAGTGGACAACTCCATGTGCTTAGGACTCAAGGCTTGGCTAAGGTAGGCTACAGGCCTCCCTTTTTGAGATAATACAACCCCAATATCTCTTCCACAAGCATCAATTTTTAGCACAAACTCCACCTTGAAATTAGGCATTGCTAAGACTGGAGCTGCACACATAGCTGCCTTCAAAGCTTCAAACGCATCTTGAGCTTCATCTGACCACTTGATGGCATCCTTCTTTGCGAGATTAGTTAATGGCTTAGCAATTGCTCCATACCCAGCCACGAACTTCCTATAATAACTAGTCAACCCCAAAAATCCCCCTAATTGCTTGATTGTGATAGGAATTGGCCATTCTTTCATGGCTTTAACTTTGGAAGGATCCATGGAAACTCCTTCGTAAGATATCACATGTCCTAAGTACTCAACTTGTGACTGAGCACATGAGCACTTAGACAACTTGGCATAAAGTTTTTGGCTGCGCATCACCATGAATACCTCCCTCAGATGTTCCAAATTTTCCTCCAATAAAGAACTGTAAATCAGAATGTCATCAAAGAACACTAACACAAACATCCTCAAGAACTATTTGAACAAATCATTCATGACTGCTTAAAAGGTAGCAGGAGCATTAGTTAAACCTAAGGGCATCACCAAAAACTCGTAATCACCGTGGTGAGTTCTAAAAGATGTCTTATACACATCTTGCTCCATAACCCTCATCCAATAGTACCCCCACATCAGATCCAATTTAAAAAAAAAGTGTGCACCATGAAGCTCATCTAGAAGATCATCAATAACTGGAATAGGAAACTTATCCCTGACTGTAAGTGAATAAACTACCGTCAATGGACATCCTAGCCGTGCCATCCTCCTTCTTAACCAATATGACCAAAGAAGCAAACAGACCGTGACTCTATTGAATGAAACAAGTCTTAAGCAGTTCCTCTACCTGCCTTTCTATCTCAGCCTTGTGTGAGTGCGGATACCTGTAAGGTCTTAGCTTTACTGGTTCAGAATTAGACTTCAGGGGTATATACTGATCCAAGCTTCTCTTAAGAGGCAATGAATCTGGTTGTTCAAACAAGTCCTCAAACTCCTCTATCAAAGAATGAACTTTAGAATGAGCTAACTCTCCCAATTCAAAAGATTCAATTGCAAATAGCTGGCTAACCCACATATAAGATCCTTTCCTGATTCCATCTTCTAAACTTTTTCCTGTAAGTAATTGAAGTTGATCATGTTTAGCCATCCCTTGCAACTTGATAGTGGTTCCTTGCTTTTCGAATGAAATTGTCAGCTGAGCAAAATCAAAGACAATGGGACAGAAAGATCTCATCTAATCCACACCAAGAACCATGTCACAACCTCCCAATTGCAAGATCCTGAAATCACACACAAACTTGTGACTCTGCATTTACCAACTGAATTCCTAGCACTTGGTCTGGGTAAGGATAGAATTCCCATCTGCCACTGTCACTGCCAATGGCTGAGTCTTGATCGTTTCATGCCCAACCTTCTTGACCTCTTTAGGATCAATGAAACTATGAGTGCTGCCGCTATCCATCAAAATAACAATAGCCTTCTTCCCTACTTGCCCCTTAATTCAGATAGTATTATGAGAACCATTTCATTTCAAAACCTTTACAATGATCTCCACTTCATCCTCATGAATCTTGTCCTGAGCTATCCAATTCAGATTCCCTGTCCTCTTCCTCAGAATCATCAACTGCACCAGTTCAACTTGTTGGCATGAGGAACTTAGGATTACATTTGTGTCCCAAGAAATAAGGCTAATTACATATGAAACACAGGTTTTGGACCATCTTTTCATCAAAACGACCAAACTTGGACCTTACTGATCCCTTCTGTGCTGATTGGAGCTATTACTCCTATTCCTAAGTCCATCATAGGAGGCAAGAACCGTAGCCTCAAACAATTTAGCCTTGGCATAAGCTTTAGACAAGGATCGAGGCCCAATGGCCTTGACAAGAGTTTTGATCTTTGGTTTCAAGCCACTAATGAAACTTGAAACATAATAAGACTCAGTTGCATTTGGATAAGTAGAAATCATGCTTGCTCTCAAGTTCTCAAATCTAGTCATGTATTCTTTCACTGTGGTAGTTTGCACCACTTTGTTGAAATTATCTATAATATCACTTGAATCTTCTTCACCACATCTCTCACATAGTTCCTCCACAAATTCAGCCCAAGACAATAAAGGATTACTTCTCAAAAGGCTATAGAACCATACCTTCTGATCTACTTGAAGATAAACAGCTGCTAATTCCACCTTCTCGGCCTCTGTAATGTGATAAAAATGAAAATATTGTTCACACCTCCTCATCCATGATTGGGGTCGCTTTGCAACAAAAGGTTCCATTTAAATCCTTGGTTGCCTGTAACCACCACTTATGTTGCTGGTTGAAACATCAGTTGTTCCAGAATTCTGTTGTTGCGTCTGATCTGAGGAACGATCTAACTGTCCACTTGCCAAACTTGCGGCTTTTTTGCACTGGATCAGGTGGATGATCTAATTGTCCATCTACCACAGGAGCATATTTCAATTGCACAACCTCTGGAGGACGAACCTGCTGGCTGGAAGCTAATAAGACTCTAGTGCTTGAATGTCTTGTGATTTGCGGCTGCAAATCTAAGATCTTTTCCTCGATCTATTGAGAATGATGAACCAAATGATCTACAAACTTCTGATTCTGACTTAGCTGTGACTACTACATTTGAAAGAAAATTTCTTCCATTTGAAGCCTCAATTAATCAAATTGATAGACCTAAGCTTCCACTGCTGCATTGGCACCTACAACCGAAGCATAATTGACATTCACAATAGCATTTGCAAAAGCAATTGTAGCCTCAGATCGAGTTATAACACCACCAGCCATTGGCACTTGCTTCTTGAGTCTCACCAGCTCAAATCAACCAAAGAATGATCAATCAATTGGTAGCAACACAAGTTCTGATACAAATTGTTAAGGTTCAAGAACAATCTTGCATTTTAACCTTGTGGATAGAGAGTTGGAGATGAGAAAAGAAGTGAAAGGAGATGAGAAATAGAAATAGATTTAGATGAGAGAGAGGTCAATATATTTCTTATAATTCATTGAATGATCTAATCAACAAGATGAACAAGGTATTAATGTGCTTCCTAAATCAATTAGGATCCATTGGATAAAGACACCCTTACAACCGACTTAACTAACCCTGCAGCCGCCACAATTGACTTGCTAAATGACCAACTAACAAACTCAACAACAATTCAAACATGGCACCAAAACCAACTAAGGACAATTGCTACAGACCTCACTCGCACAATACTACAATGCTTATTACAATTGGCATCAACACAAGATATAATGTGAATTCATAATAATTTTTGCTATAGTAGTAGTATAGGTATATTATTTGATCGGGAAAAGGAGGGAGTAGTAAAGAAGTGGGTTAAGGGAGAGAGAGAAAACTCACACAAAATCTCAATGTAATCTACCGTTAATCCATCTCTCTTATTTATAGTTAAATATCTCAAGGCAAGTGACATGGCAAGTGATGTGGCGAATAATCGATGCTGATGAGACAATAAGAAGGGCTCAAGACTATGTCGGAGTGTGGCCATCAGGAATGTTTGTTCAAATGCCCCTTCTGTAGCTTAACCCTTGTCACCAAGGGTCGAAATACGGGTAATTAACACTAAAGATCGTGAAGAAATTCATATGTTGCCTCGTAAGAGTTTGACCAGTCCATTAAAACGAGCACCTGAGAAACAACAAGTTGACGGTATAAATCAATGTCGTAGCCAACTACTAATCATCACCCGTGGTGGAGTGGACCAAACGGCAAAGTGTAGCGTGGACGAGATGACGGTGCGGATTGTTCGTCCTCAACTTTATGACCTATTGCCGGTTCTGAATGCCACGCCTAACGTAACTTGTCATGAAACTCAAATAAATTGGGAGATAGAACCATAACGATACAACCCACAGCTGGGTCTCAGTGTCACGCCTGATATAACCTTGCCGTGAAGCTCAGACGAAGTGGAAGATATAATCATACACAAAACCTCAGCACCTGAAAGACGAAAGAGGGCATTGGTGGTACTACTTTCTGTCACTTTCCCTTTAAATCGATGATCGAACCTTGGTCGAAATGATGGTCGGTGCGACTGAGTAGCAAAGATGCTGGTAAAGTCGTCCAGTAGAGACTGCAATGTATACGAATTCTAAGAACAATTGTCCGAGTTGATATTGACATTAAACGACGAAGGGCAGCTCGATGGTCCACAATGCAAAGCTTAGAATGAGAATTGCTATACCCTTCCGCTCAATATCTATTTTACATCAGCCACAGTGATCAGAAGACTCATAGGGGTATCAACAACATAGTTTGACAGTTTAGCCATTCTCATGTCAGTGAAACTATGCGTATTGCCACCGTCTATCATAATGCTAACAATTTGTTTTCTTGTAATGGCCCTATACTCTCATCATCTGGCAAGTACTAATTCTTGCTAACGCATGTGTCAATGTGTGAGGTTCTTGTTTTGGTTCAGTTTCAACCTCACCCGCGTCACTGTCATCAACTTCCTCTAGGTTTAATGCATGTTCGCTCCTTACTGAGTTTTTTATGTGAGTTGTTTGTGTTTAAGCTTTGGGACTGGGAGAGGTAATGTTGCTGGGTGGGTTTGGAGACGTTCTCGTGGCAGTATGTGAGTCATCTCTACTAGTATAGTTAGGTAATGGGAGGTTAGGGGACAAATGTGAGGGGTTCTTACAAGCAATATGGCTCGGATACTCACAATTCTTTTCTTATAATTTAGCCAACCCAATGGCCTCTTCTAAAGTGTTGGGTTTAAAATGTTTCACCCAACCAGAATGTCTTCCCATAATCCACCAAAGAATACATTGATCTTTTGACCCTCAGATTTTTCACAATGAGTGATAAACAATTCAAACCCACACAGGTCATCAACTAAGACAACAGTCTGTCTCAATTTCGTTAACTCTGCTAATGGTGATATGAACTTCACCAACAATTGTGATGAAACCCGATAACAATGATGGTTTGGAACCCCAAGATCATGTAGACAAGATTTGTTGAGCCTTGACCTGTCACCGAACAAGATGAAAACCAAGAATACG
The DNA here is from genome assembly GCA_018398585.1 of Simmondsia chinensis. Lineage (NCBI taxonomy): Eukaryota > Viridiplantae > Streptophyta > Magnoliopsida > Caryophyllales > Simmondsiaceae > Simmondsia > Simmondsia chinensis. The sequence goes on along the minus strand of JAGTTD010000021.1, from coordinate 6,240,982 downwards.
AAGGATTGAAATGCCACACCAAGAAACCTAAGAATCTCTCAAGAATCAAGGTGATAAGTTTGGTTGTTTGAACGCCACAAGATTAACTTGATAAGTTCAGGGAGTTCTTTCAAGAACGAAGAGGAACACAAGACCTCACAATGATAATAATTTTCTGAAAACCAAATCTGATTACGAAATTCGTAATGCCCATGCTATATACTTGGAACAACCCTCCAAGAATAGGAAAAGTCATAACTACAGCTTTAAAAGCAACACAAACATCAACATAAACAAGTCCCCACATTTTTAGGCCCCTGGGACTTCTAAAGGCAGCCAAAAATAACTAAATGACCAAATTTAATGTATTTAACATAACCAGCCAAGGCCAAGTTCATTCCCCCATTTAATATCCTTGAAACTCAACAAATTCACGCCCTTTTATGGTCAGACCATGCTGGTCACGTTTTTGCATGCTAATTAGCCTCTTCAATTGCTTTGATGACATGGACTTCCTTGATTATTATTTGAGCCCATCTTGATCTTTTTAGAGTCAACCCAATTCTCTTGGATTAGGCCATTTAGTGCTTTCTTAAAACGTTTGGCTCTAAGTCTTGTAATTGGGCCACTAGGAAGTGACAAAGGGTCTTGTGCAAATTCAGCTCCATTCCCACGTGTATGATCAGCATGTCCAGCTCCTTGATTTGCATCATTCTCCCCCTCTTTAGAAGGATTTGTCCTCAAATCATCACCTACATCAAAAGGAGACAAATCAGCAACATTAAAGCTTGTACTGACACCATACTCACCTGGTAAGTCAAGCTTGTAGGCATTGATGCGTTCCAATACTTGAAATGGTCCGTCACCCCGAGGTAGGAGTTTTGAACGCCATTTCTCCCGAAAACGGTCCTTCTTTAAGTGCAACCAAACCCAATCTCCTGGTTCAAACACTACCTTCTTGCATCCCTTGTTGGCTTGATGGACATATTGTTCTGTCCTCCTTTCAATGTTCAGCCGTGCCTTTTCATGAATCATCTTTACAAATTTAGCCTTCTTTTTTCCATCTAAGTTCACACGTTCACTCAAAGGGAAAGAAGTTAAATCCAAAGGTGACAATGGATTAAAGCCATAAACAAATTCAAATGGTGAAAACTTAGTTGCAGAATGTATACTTCTATTATAAGCAAATTCAACATGTGGCAAACAATCTTCCCATGTTTTCAAGTTCTTTTTAATGATAGCACGCAACAAAGAAGGCAAAGTTCTATTCACTACTTCAGTTTGACCATCCGTATGTGGATGACAAGTAGTAGAAAACAACAACTTGGTTCCCAACTTTCCCCACAAAGTCTTCCAAAAGTAACTCAAAAACTTTGCATCCCTATCAGAAACAATGGTCCTAGGCATGCCATGTAACCTAACAATTTCATTGAAGAACAAATCAGCTATATGTGATGCATCATCGGTTTTATGACATGCAATGAAGTGTGTCATCTTGGAAAATCTATCTACCACCACAAAAACTGAATCTCTCCCCCTCTTAGTCCTAGGTAAACCAAAAACAAAATCCATAGAAATATCAGTCCAAGGTTCACTAGGTATTGGCAAAGGGGTGTACAAACCATGGGGTATCCACTTAGACCTAGCATGTTTACATGTGATACACTTCTCACAGATTCTTTCTACATCACGTTTCAAATAAGGCCAAAAAAAATGATCATGCAAAATTCCTAAAGTCTTAGCTACACCAAAATGACCCATCAAACCACCACCATAAGCTTCTCTCACAATCGATTCACGTAAAGAACACTTAGGCACACACAATTTAGTTTCCCGAAAAAAAATCCATCATGCCTATAAAACTTACCAAACGCCACTTTTTCACGTGCATTGAACACATCACCAAAATCAGAATCTTGTGCATACAAATCCTTAATGTATTCAAAGCCAAGCAATTTTGTATCTAAAATGGAAAGTAAAGCATACCTTCGGGACAATGCATCAGCCACCACATTTTCCTTACCTTGCTTGTATCTGATCACATAAGGAAATGTTTCAATGAATTCCACCCACTTGGCATGGCGTTTGTTCAACCTTTGCTGTACTTTCAAATGCTTCAAAGATTCATGATCAGTGTGAATCACAAATTCCTTTGGCCATAGATAGTGCTGCCAATTTTCCAAAGCCCTTGCCAAGGCATACATCTCCTTATCATAAGTGGGGTAATTTAGGGCTGCCCCACTCAACTTTTCACTGAAATAAGAACCTAGACGGCCTTCTTGCATCAAAACAGCTCCAATATCTATTCCTGAAGCATCACACTCAATTTCAAAAGTTTTAGCAAAGTTAGGTAGAACAAGCAAAGGTGCATTAGTTAACTTTCCTTTGATCGGATTAAATGCCTTTTCTTGTTCTTTCCCCCACTTAAATGGCACATTTTTCTTGATGACTTCAGTAAAAGGGTCGGCTAAGCTACTAAAATCACGCACAAACCGTCTATAGAAGCTAGCTAAGCCGTGGAAACTCCTCACTGGGCTGATTGTTGTAGGCGCTGGCCACTCTTGGATTGCCTTCACCTTTTCCTCGTCCACCTCAATTCCTCTCTTGCTAACAACAAAACCAAGAACACACAAGCTTATCCGTGCAAAAGGTGCACTTCTTGAGGTTAGCAAACAACTTTTCTTTCCTTAGAATTTCCAAAACAGATTTCAAATGCATTACATGTTCTTCCAAGTTTTTGCTATAAATTAGGATATCATCAAAATACACAACTACAAATCTGCCAATAAATGCAAGCAAAATATGGTTCATCAAATGCATAAATGTGCTAGGAGCATTAGTTAAACCGAAAGGCATCACTAACCACTCATACAAACCATATTTAGTCTTAAAAGCAGTTTTCCATTCATCACCTTCCTTCATCCTAATCTGATGATATCCACTCTTAAGATCAATTATTGTAAAGACACGAGAACCATGCAATTCATCCAGCATATCATCTAATCTAGGAATGGGATGACAATACTTTACCGTTATGTTGTTGATGGCTCGGCAGTCAACACACATCCTCCATGTTCCATCCTTCTTAGGAACTAATAGCACCGGAACCGCACAAGGACTCATGCTTTCATGCACATACCCCTTCTCCAATAATTCACCTACTTGCCTCTGAAGTTCCTTGGTCTCCTCAGGATTGCTCCTATAAGCTGGTCTGTTTGGAATTGATGCACCGGGTATGAAATCAATTTGATGTTCAATCCCTTGGATTGGAGGTAAGCCATAAGGTACCTCTTCACATCTTTAAACTCCTGCAAAAGAGAAACAATATCGCTCGGCAAAGCACCGACGAGATCATTAGTACATAAAAGAGCCTCCTTGCACATGAGTACAATAAGGGGCTGCTGTTTAAATAATGCGCTCTTGATCTCACTTTTTTTTGCAATATAATTGAATTTTTCCTCTCTTGCTCTCACTATAGCCGAAATCCTCTCTCTTTCTTTTTCACTCTGATCAATGTTTTTCTCTCTTTCTTTTTTTTCAAACATTTTTTTTCTCAATTTTGGCCTTCCTTTCTTTTTCTTTCTTCTTTTCATTTGATCTTTGTAACTTTAGTTGGTCCTCCATGACCTGTTTTGGAGTTAATGGCACAAGAGTAACAGGTTGCTTTTTAAGAGTGAAAGAATACCTATTTGTGAATCCATCATGTGTAACCCTCCGATCATACTGCCATGGTCTTCCCAACAATAAATGCCATGCATGCATAGGAACCACATCACAAAGCACCTCATCCTCATATTTGCCAATGGATAATGCCACCAACACTTGCCTTGTCACCTTGATTTCGCCACATTCATTCAGCCACTGAAGCCGGTAAGGATGAGGATGTTTCAAGGTGGTTAAGGCCAATTTCTCCACCAAATAAGTGCTGGCTACGTTTGTGCAACTCCCTCCATCGATAATGACACTGCAAACTTTGTTACTTACAAAGCACCGAGTATGAAACAAGTTCTCCCTTTGGTTACTTTCTTCCTCCTTAACCTGCACATTGAGAACTCGCCTTGCTACCAATAAATCTCCAACCACAGCATTTTGGTCATCATTGGCATCCTCCAAAGGTGGCATGTCATCATCATCTACTTCTTCCTTATTCTCCGACTCAAGCTCTCCTTGGGCGTTTATCACCATCGCCCTTTTGTTTACACACTGGCTGGCTATGTGTCCCCTCCCTTGACATTTAAAACACTTAATATCACGTGTTTTAGAAGTAGAAGCCTCGGTGTTACCTAAAGTAGTGGCGTTCGTTGGTTTGGCTTTCTTAGAGGGTTCAATTTTGGCTTATTTTGTAGCTGCTCGTCCCTTTTTGGAGCTGTCTTCCACGGGCTTGTGGTAGTCATAAGTTGTCCCCTCCCAGCCAATCCCTTCCTTTTGAATTGTTCCTCCACCTTTATGGCTTGATGCACCATATCCAACAACTTAACATAGTGCTGCAACTAGACTATATCCGCAATCTCATGATTTAAACCGTGCAAAAACCTAGCCATGGTGGCTTCCCAGTCCTCTTCTACATTAGCTCGGATCATAGCTACCTCCATCTCCTTGTAATACTCATCCACACTCTTGGAACCTTGAATTAACCTCTGCAACTTTTGATACAATCCCCTGTAATAGTGGCTGCGTACAAAACGCTTCCTCATAAGCATTTTCATCTCCTCCGAAGGTCCACGGGTGGCTCTCTATTCCTCCTCCTATTAATGAGTAATTGATCCCACCAAACAATGGCATAATCGGTGAATTCAATTGCAGCCAACTTAACCTTCTTTGTCTCCAAGTAGTTGTGACAGTCAAACATCTTTATGTTTCCTAAATCATTATCCCTCCTAGGCCTACCCATCCCAGCTTCCGTATTCCCATACCCACGCTCAAACCTGCCCCGGTTCAAATATGGCTCATCAAACTCCTCCGACTCCGCCTCTTCCTCAACATTCCACCACGGAACACGCCCACCTCGCTGCCTATTGGGGATGTCTTGTTGCTGTCCCCTAGGAGTTCTAGCTTCTACCCTGTCCAACCTCTTGTGAATAGGTTCTAATTCAGCCCTCAACATACGCCTCATCTCCCCTAACAACGCTTCCATTTGGAGGTTCAGAGCTGCGGGTTGTCGAAATTCTTCGGTTGTGTCTTCTTCTTGAATATTGGACATGTTTAGAATCTGCAAAACAAGGCTAGAATCCACACAAGCACTCCCTCATGTGTTTCACTCAAGGATTGATACACTTGCACTCGTGTTTTCACTCTAAACGGCTTTTACCCTCTTATGGTCTAACACACTCTTGCCGTTTTCCACTCTTTTGTGTCATCTTTAGTTCTTAATCGAACTTCAAGAAACTAATTTCAAAATAATCCAGCAGCAATTCAAAAAATGAGAAACAACCAAAACTCATCAAAAGGTTAAGAACTTGAATAAGGTGAGAAACAAGATTGAAACGAAGAAATTTTCTTACTGGAATCGTGTACTTTTTTTTTTTATTACTATTATTAGTATTTTTTTTTTGCTACAGCAGGGAACAGGAAAAATGAAAATAAAAGATAGTCAAACTTGCCTTAGAACCAAAGCTCTGATACCAAATGATATGAACTTACCAACAACGATGGTTTGGAACCCCAAGATCGTGTAGACAAGATTTGTTGAGCCTTGACCCGTCACCTAGCAAGATGAAAACCAAGACTATGAAGGATTGAAACGCCACACCAAGAAACCTAAGAATCTCTCAAGAATCAAGGTGATAAGTTTGGTTGTTTGAACGCCACAAGATTAACTTGATAAATTCAGAGAGTTCTTTCAAGAGCGAAGAGGAACACAAGACCTCACAATGATAATAATTTTTTGAAAACAAAATCTGATTACAAAATTCGTAATGCCCATGCTATATACTTGGAACAACCGTCCAAGACGAGGAAAAGTCATAACTACAGCTTTAAAAGCAACACAAATATCACCATAAACAAGTCCCCACGTTTTTAGGCCTCTTGGACTTCTAGAGGCAGCCAAAAATAACTAAATGATTAAATTCAATGTATTTAACATAACCAGCCAAGACCAAGTTCATTCCCCCATTTAATTTCCTTGAAACTCAACAAATTCACGCCCTTTTATGGTCAGACCATGCTGGTCACATTTTTGCACGCTAATTCGCCTCTTCAATTCCTTTGATGACATGGACTAAGCCTTGATTATTATTTGAGCCCATCTTGGTCTTTTTAGAATCAGCCCAATTCTCTTGGATTAGCCCATTTAGTGCTTCCTTAAAACATTTGGCTCTAAGTCTTGTAATTGGGCCACTAGGAAGTGACAAAGGGTCTTGTGCAAATTCAACTCCATTCCCGTGTGTATGATCAGCATGTCCAGCTCCTTGATTTGCATCAAGTTAACAGAATCATTCTTCAGATCATGGCCCTAGATCAATGGGTTGAACTCCCGATGATGATTAAAACTATGCTCTATAAAGTATCAAAAAGATATTGTTACTCAAAATGTAGTACTTTTAGAATCTTCAGCACATTGGGATGGATATTGATTCTTTCAGACATCCATGAAAGTGAATTTGAAAGAGAACCGCTCTATTGGGCGGAAGATTTAATCAATAAGTCCAGTCTAAAATAACTTTGGACCAATTCATTTATAAATGTATCGAAGACTGCACATGAATATTTATCAGCAAATCAATGTAAAACCACTATGGACGATGAATCTTCATCACTGAAAACGAGATGGAGTATGAAAATGACTACTACGAAAAAGCTTAAGATTTGTTAAACAAATAAGCAAATCGAGAATACAGCCTAGTGTTAGGAAGAATTTAAAATTTTTTTCCCCCATTTCATAAATTTAACGCAGCAGAAGGGTATTTAAAATTCTTAATTTTAAGCCTATGGTTTTAGAATTTTTAATTTTAAATCTACAAATTTAAATTCTCAATTTAAATCTGCTGATTTAAATTCTCAATTTAAATGTACAGGCCTCTGCTCTAATACATTCACAACAATTACACGAATTATAACTAGCATAATAAGAAAACTGTAAATAAATAGAAAAGTGAAAATGTAAAAGAGAAGGGAAGAAAGACCAGAATGATAAAACTCCTAGAACGCTGAGAAAACCGAGACTCAGCTGCCTTCTACGAAATGACCTCAAATTGCCCGAAGAGTGAGCTTCGAAAAATATTAAACTATGGAAAGAAAATTTCAACGAAAATTTTTCTCTCCAGTTAGTTCTCCGAAAGTCAATATTTTTAGAAACCTTTAATTATAAATGGATGCTAAACCATAAAACTGGTACCGCTTTTTATAATGGTATACCGGAGCAAAAAAATCCTGATTTTTCGATGTGGGACGCACAGTAATCATGCAAAATGCAACGTTTAATATTAAAACCATTCAAAATGTTGTTTCTCATCTCGCCCTGAGCCAGCCTGTCCCTATGCCACATGGCGGCACACAATTGGTCCGCCACGGGCAATCGGCTATCTGTGTGGGCGCCCAACGAGCGACACGTGTCACGCGCTGGTTCGTCCGATTGAAAAAATGTCGATCGTGATGATTTTTCAACATATAGAAAATTCAAATTATAAATATTAATTTTTCAAAAATTATATATATATTTTTTTTAATTTTTAACTTTTATTCATTTCCTAAAGTTAAGCATGCTTGGGCAAGAGGAGTACTAGGATGGGTGACCCCATGGGATGTCCTCACCCTCAGGTTAGGTACACTGGGAAATAGCCTCTCTTCAGGTTAACACCCTGAAGGGGGAAGGCTGCGTACATCCGTCCCCCCCAGACCCAGCGTAGGCGGGAGCCCTTGAGGCACTGGGTACGTTCCATTCATTTCCTGAATAATGTTTAGCAAATTAAATTTATTCATCTCATGAATCCTTTAATACTTTTTCGATGGCAATAAAAACATATGCTTGTGCAGAGACCTCAGGAATAGTTTAAATCCTGCTCAAAATAGGTTAATTTAATTACCATTTAATGGGACTTAATTTCACTAAATAAATCCCACTGCATTCTAGACTTAAAAAATTTATTTGATGTTTCCCAAATAGACTGTATCGATGACGACATTCCCTCCACTAAATATCCATGATAAAGAATAAACATAACTACTGCCATAATATTTCTCATAGCTTCTCCATTAGTTACCGACTTGCCATTTACTGAATTATTCATTTATACTTGAACATATTCACAATATAAATTCCAAATGTCGAACCCCTGGAACACTTTGGCAAAGATTCCAACCTGTTCAACCATCTGCAAATCAAATAAAGGGACATCTGTATCTCGTTAGAGACTGTAGATTCTGTATTGAATACCTGATCCTTGTCACACTTTACGCCACTAACCAGTGTACGTGGGAATTCAGTCATTTGTCTAAACCTTACTATAGCACATTAACGTAACAAACATTCCATGAAACAGTAAAACAAGAATCACTCATCTCCAATTATAGTCTAAAAACAAGCAACCCACATGGTCCAACTCAGTGTATCAATCTTATTAAACACACCAACATAACACTTTTGGATCACCATCTACATGACCAAGAAAAATCATCTAAAGTGTCATGTTATAGCCTCAGCATACAAGTGGTTTGTTATGAATCAAGGTAATCCTTGAAGCATAACCTAAGATTAATAGTGAAGAGAGTAGAGATGAGAAGAGAATTTGAAGGAAGAGATGAGTAGCAGAGAGAGAATTAGGGTTGAGAGAAAGAATAAGGATCAATTTCATTCATTAATGATTCAATATGAGATAGACCTAACTACTTATACTTATTCTAGATACAATGCACTAAGACTAAGCTCTTAACCGCCTTTGCTAGCTCAGCCGCCAAACAAGACCAACACCTTGACTTAAACGCTTAACTGAACTAACTAACAATTAAAGAGACTAACCAAAAACACACCAGGTAATGAATACAGGAACAACACCATATAAGCCTAATCATAACAATGCCCTCCCCTTGAAATCATTCTTGTCCGAAAGAATGAAATGCTGGGAAGTTGTTGGCAATGAAACGAGAATCTTCCCAACTATCTTACTGCCTGTCCAAATTAGCCCAGTGAATGAGGAAGTGGCGCTTGCCATGAGGATCCTGGGCACAAACTCCGGTGTCCAATATCGTATAAGGAGCTTGCAAGAGCCGCCGCCACAGAGCACTTGTGATCCTTGGTCACGTTTTTCTTCAAAAGGGAAACATGTAAGACATTGTGAACAGCAACTTCAGGTGCCAAGTCAAATCTGTATGCCACAGCTCTAATTCTCTCCAAGATTGTATAAGGACCAAATTACCATGCACTTAGCTTCAGAGTCTTGCGAACAGCTGCTGAAGATTGCCTATAAAGCTGCAATTTTAAGTATACTTGCTCACCAACATCAAAAGTTTTGTCCGTACGATGCTGATCAGCAAAACGTTTCATGCGAGATTGGGCTAACTGCAAGTTATCCTTGACCTGCTGCATAAGCTGCCTTCTTTCCTCAGGCAAGGAATTAACTTCTGGTACTACGGACACCACACCTTGCAAGCCAATGGGTGAGGGAGGATCATAGCCACACAGGGCTGTGAATGGAGTAGTTTTGAGTGCAGAGTGAGCATGAGTATTATATCAATACTCGGCCAAAGAAAGCCACTAGAACTATTTGCTAGGATGAGTAAGAGTCATGCTACGCAAGAATTTCTCCAAACATTGATTTACTCTTTTAGTTTGTCATTCAGTTTGGGGTTGATATGATGAGCTTGGAGCAAGAGTGGTTCCCATCAGAGCAAACAATTCAATCCAAAAATGGCTGACGAAAAAACGATCTCTATCAGATATTATGGACTTCGGTAAACCATGAAGTTAATAAATGTGATCTAAGAATAGCTGACCAAGTGCAAGGAAGTGCCCAGACTTTGTAAAGCTATTAACAACCGCCGAAATAAGCTCTTTACCCTCAGATCGTGGTAGGCCTTCTATAAAATCCATGCTTATATGCTGCCAGGCCCTATCTGGATTGGCAAAGGCTATAACAAACCCTGAGGGCGACTATGATCACCCTTGGTTTGCTAACAAACCTCACAACCTTTCACGCATTCCACAACACTCTTTTTCATGCCAGTCCAGAAGAAATACTACTTAAGTCGTTGATAAGTCCCCTTAATGCCAGAGTGTCCTTCCCAAGTAATGAAGAGCCAAGGTGATCTGCTATCGATCTAGATTAAACCATTGCGCATTGTAATTCCTGCAGCTGCACTAGCTAAAGCATTCACAGTAGCTGCAGTGATACTTTCTTGAGAAAAAACATCATCCTCATAAGAATGCATGACCTCCTCCTTCCAAGTAGGAAGTGTGACTGATATAGCATTGCTCGTAGCAGGCAAATCCTTCTCCATACAGCGAGATAGAGCATTGGCTACCCCATTTTCTCTTCCAGTTTTATACTCAATGGAGTAATCCAATCCCAACATCTTCATAAGTCCTTTACGTTGCACTCTAGAAGAAATATTTTGCTCCAACAAATACTTGAGACTTTGATGATCTGTCTTGATAATAAAAATGCCCCTCTAAGAAATGCCTCCATAGCTACACTGCTAACAAAATAGCCAAATATTCCTTCTCATAGATAGACGAGGAGAGATTCCTAGCACACAAAGCTTGCCTTAAGGAGGCAATTGGCCTTCCATCTTGAGAAAGCACTACCCTAATTCCCACACTGCTAGCATCTGTCTCAAGAACAAAGGGCAAACTAAAATCAGGCATCGCTAGTACCGGAGCCACACACATTACCAATTTCAGCTGCTGAAAGGCCACCTCTGCTGCCTCATACCACAGGAAGGATTCCTTCTTAAGAAGATCTGTAAGCTGTTTGGTCATCATTCCCGAACCAGATATGAACCATCGATAATTACCTGTAAGTCCCAAGAAACTGCGTAATTGCTTGACTGTGGCAGGTGGAGTCCATTCCTTCATAGCTTCAATCTTGGAGGGATCTGTGGCTACTCCTTTAAGGGATATAACGTGTCCTAAATATTCAATTTGAGATTAAGCAAACGAACGCTTAGACAATTTAGCAAAAAGCTCATGTTGCCTCATTGGCTTAAGCACTTGCTACAAATGCTCTAAGTGTTTGTCAAAGGACGAACTATAAACCAATATATCATCAAAAAATACCACTATGAACCTTTGCAAATAAGGCCTGAATACAACATTAGTCAATGCTTGGAATGTAGCAGATGCATTTGACAATCCAAATGGCATCACGATAAATTCATAATGTCTATGATGGGTGTGGAAAGCAGTTTTATGTATATCGCCTCCTTCAATCGAACTTGATATTACCCTTGTATCAAATCCAATTTTGAAGAGCAACTAGCTCCATGAAAGCTCATCCAACAAATCATCAATTATTGGAATTGGAAACGTATCCTTGATTGTAAGTGAATTGAGGTGTCTGTAGTCAATACACATTCTAGAAGTACTATCCTTCTTCTTGACCAATATCACTGGTGAAGCAAATGGACTATGATTGTGTCGAACGAAATTGGTCTTCAACAACTCTTCTACTTGTCTCTCAATCTCATCTTTTCGTGAATGAGCATACTTGTAGGGTCTGAGATTAACCGGATTAGCACCAACCTTTAAAGGAAGGGCATGATCCAATGACCTCTGAAGAGGAAGAGTAGATGGAGTTTCAAACAAATCATTGTAATCTTCATGCAATCTGTTCAACTCAGGTAGACCATCCAGCTGCTGATCAGGTGCTGCTGCCCCAATACAAAACAAATGCCAAATCCAATGATAGTTTCCCTTCCTTACTACACCTTCTAGCTTCTTCCCAGTCATGATTTGCAGATGTCCATGATCTATAATCCCCTTCAACTGAACCTTTTGGCCATTTCTCTCAAAAGACACAGTAAGCTCAGCAAAATCGAATATAATTGGGCTAATTGTTTTCATCCAATCAATGCGTAATACCATGTCACAACCTCCCAACCTTAGAACTCTGAAATCATAAGTGAAGCTATGTTTTTGCATCAGCCATGAGAATTGCTTACACATGGTTTGTGTCAAGATAGAGTTGCCATCACCCACTATAACTGGAAGTGGATTGGTCCTGATCATCTCATGGCCCACGGCTCTCACAATTTTAGGATCCACAAAGCTATGTGTGCTACCACCATCGATAGAGATAAGGATGGGTTTATGACTGACTTCTGATCCCAATGATGTTATGAAAACCACTTCCAGTTAATGCTTGCACTGATATACCAAGTGTGGCTTCTTCATCCAACCATGCTTCCTCTTCTTCCAACTCTTCTAAGCCATTGGCAGCTTCAACATCCTCATTCTCATCCTCAATTCCCACTCTAGAAGCAGTCATTAGAGCCTTGGGACTGCATTTATGACCAAAGAAATATCATTGATTGCACTTGTAACACAACTTCTGTGGTTTCTTGTCTTTCACATTGGAAATTCTACTGGTATTAGCAGTTGCAGCTCCTCCTTTGTACCGTGGACCCTCATTGGTTGCCATGATAGTATTCTCGAACAACCAAGCCTTTGGGTAGGTTTGAGACAAGGTAGTTGGCTCTAAGGCCTTAACTTGATTCTTAATCTGGAGCTTCAATCCACTAATGAAACCAGAAACATCATAGGATTCAGCTGTTTTAGGATAAGCTATCAACATTCTTGCTCTCAGATTTTCAAACCGTGTCATATACTCCTTGACTGAGGACGCCTGAGTTACCTTATTAAAATTAGACACAATGTCTCCAATATCCTCATCTCCATAACGAGCACAAAACTCATTCACAAATTGCAGCCATTTAAGGGATGATCTGCCCCTTATAAAGCCAAAATATCTGGACTCCTGATCTCCATGAAGGTAGACTGCCGCAATATCAACCTTCTCTTCCTCAGTTATATGATAAAATTGGAAATATTTACCTTTGGATCCATGACTGAGGGTGAGTGCCATGAAGGTCTCCATGTCAATTGTTGGCTGTCGCTAGCCAAAGTTACATGGAGTATTAGGATCTCCATTAGTAGATGAGGATGGGGGACTAGCTAAAGCTGGAAGTAATATCCCGAAATTGATCATTGAGATTCCGAGAATCTTGTCGTGAATGCTGGAGTGCCTTAAACAAGGTGTCCATTTCCCGTGTCTTATTAGTCATCATTTCAGTTGGATCAGTCATTGATGCATTGCTAACATTTTCCTCTTCCATGTCGGCAATACCAGCAACTAAGGCTGCTTCGTATAAGGCTGCACCAGCTCTTGTTGTGACTCCCCCTGGCATGGCTATTGAAAGAACGCAAATGAATGGAAATGTATTCAGTGTTATCAAAAACTAAATCAAGTCCAGTTCAAATTCACCTGAAGCTCAAATGTATCTTCAGTTGATCAATCTGCTCAACCTTCCATGTCTCCAGCAATTCCTCCTACTGGCCACGCTTTACTTTCGCAATCGGCCACTCAAACACACTTTGAGTCCAAATTTGGACTTACTTCAGACTTGCTGCAGCTTGAGCTAAATTTCAGCTCCTTAATTCCAAATCAGAATAGTTGGAAGCCCTTTAAAGGCTATGATACCAATTGTTATGATTCAAGGTAATCCTTGAATCATAACCTAAGATTAATAGTGAAAGAGAGTAGAGATGAGAAGAGAATTTGAAGGAAGAGATGAGTAGTAGAGAAAGAATTAGGGTTGAGAGAAAGAATAAGCATTAATTTCATTCATCAATGATTCAATACAAGATAGAACTAACCCCTTATACTTATTCTACATACAATGCACTAAGAGTAAGCTCTTAACCTCCTCTGCTAGCTCAGCCACCGAACAAGACCAACACCCTGACCTAAACCCCTAACCGAACTAACAAACAATTAAAGAGACTAACCAAAAACACACCGAGTAATGAGTACAAGAACAACACCATATAAGACTGATCATAACATGGTCCAAACATGTCTTTGACTACGAGTTTTTCAAAACAACAATCGATACCATTTGCTCCAAGTTTATCTGTGGGTTAATCTCATAAACTACTTAGAACAAACATGTAAATTTTAGTCCAAGGACTATGCCCATCTCATGCATGCAAATTTTAGTCTAAGGCACACGGCCAATTTCATGCTTTTTAAATGCTTCTTGAGCGGCATCATTCACGCATAAAAGGGTATTTCTTTAAAAGATCATTTAAGGGTGTGGTAATGAATGCATACCCACAGAAAAATTTTTGATAATACCCTATAAGACCTAGGAAACCTCTCAATGATTTGAGGAACATGGGGGTGGGCCATTGCCTCATAGACTGAACCTTAGCAGGTTCATCTGATACTCCATTGCAAGAAATTACATGACGCAAATACTCTGCTTGAGGCTGTGCAACTGAGAATTTTGAGAGTTTGGGAAAGAGCTTGTGTTTGCACATTGTGTCAAAGACTTATTTGAGATGGAGTACATCAGAATCAAATGAAGGGCTACAGTCTAATTTATCATAAAAAACATTGGAAAGAACTTCCCCAAGAATGGTTTGAAAATGGTGTTCTTCAAGGCTTGGAATGTTACAGGAGCGTTTGATAAACCAAAAGGCATCATAATAATTGCAAAGTGCCCATGGTGAGTTCATAATGTAGGTTTATTGATGTCTTGTCCTACAACTCTAATTTGAAAATAGCTTTGACTTGGATACCTTAGAGTAGCACATACATACAAGTCATCGAATAGATCATCCGTAATTGGAATGGGGAATTTATCTTTGATTGTAAGCGAGTTGGGTTGTCTATAATCAATACACATTCTTGATGTATAATCTTTCATTTTAACAATAATCATTGGTGAGGGAAAAGGGTTGTGGCTATGTCTAATGAAATTTGTTTTAAATAACTCATCCACTTGTCTTTCAATTTCTTTTTTTTTTTTATTTTCCTTGAGACTTGGGATATTTGTAAGGTCTAAGATTTATTGGAGAGCAGTTTGGTTTAAGAGGAATAGCATGATCTAAAGGTCTTTTTGGGAGAAGACAAGTAGGTGTTTCAAACCGGTCCTTGTAGTCATGTAATAACCTATGAATAAAGGGATCAGAATCAAACACAGTGCAGACACGTGAGAGCAAAAATGCCCAATCCAGTAGTCAGCATTCTTCTTGTCCACACTAGCCTCTTGCAGCTCATGACCTATAAACTTCCATGACCAGCTATGCCTTGTAACTTGATTGAGCTGCCATCTCTTCCAATTGACACAAATGGGTTAGGAAAGTCGAATACAATAGAGCTAGTTATCTTCATCAAATCAACCCAAATACCATATCCCCTATCCACACCCCCCCCCCCCCCAGCCAATCCCCAAAAAACAACATTAAGAATTCTGAAGTCATACATGAACTAGTGAGATTGCATTTCCCATACAAAATTATTACACTTGGTTTGAGTTAACATGTGTTCCCGTCCGCTATAGTCACTGACAGAGGAAAGGTCTTGATCAACCCATGGGCAACCAACTTTGCAACCTTCGGAACTAAGAAACAATGGGTACTCCCACTGTCAATTAATATCACTATGGGCTTCTGATTCGCTAAGTAACAAATCCGGATAGTGTTGTGTGCACCACTGTGAATTAAAGCACGGACTGATGTCTCAAATTCATCTTCCTCATTCTCCGCTAGAAATTCCTCTACCGCTACCCGAGATGCTGACTCTTCTTCCAGAATGTCTTCCTACTCAATTCCTGTTACTGACATCAGTAGCTGAGGATTGCATTTATGCCCATAAAAGTACCTTTGATAGCATTTAGAACACAAATTCGGAGTCTTTTTAGCAAACACAGAGGTTTAGACTGGCTTTTGTTCAAATTTTGGGAGTTCAAGGTCCTATGTATGCTCGTTTTCCCTTTTTGTTCACTATCAGACAGTCCTAAAACAAAGGACTTAAACAATCTCGCCTTTTAGCTTGAGATAAGGATTGGAAATTAAGTGCCTTAACCAAGTTCTTAATATTGGACTTAAGACCACTAATAAAGCTTGAAACATAACACCCTTCACTTGCACCAGGGTTTACAGCCATCATTCTAGCTTTCATGTTTTCAAAATGTGTCATATACATTCTGAGAGAATCGGTTTGGGCTAACTTATTAAAGTTGTCCGCAACATCTCCTGGATCCTCATCTCCACACGTCTCACACAATTCATTAACAAATTCATTCCAGAACAATTCTGGTTTGCTAGTTATTGCATTATGGAACCACACTTCTAGGTCTTCATGTAAATGAATGGATGCTAACTCCACCTTCTGAAATACACCCAATTTTTCGTGTGTCCTTATTAAAGAAACAGATCAGCGTAGATGGATTGTGTTCTTCTCCACCTCCAATGACAGCTACTAATGGCACTTTATTGCAGGAACCTTTGGCTATCTTGGCTAAGCGCATAGTCACTCACAAGGACAAGGAAGTTCCATAAGTATTATTTCATTGGTCCAATATGCGAAAGGAAGATGCTACATGTGAAGACTACCACATCATCAAGAGTCTATTCCCTAATTTTGATTCTTGAGACAATAGTCATTTTTAATGGGGAGGGTATTGTCATGAATTATATGCGAATCCATGTATAGAACTGAGTAAGAGATTTTGCAAGAATGTTAGTTGGTTAGAATATTTTATTAGTTAATCAGTATCGGTCTTTTTTGCTCTGTATAAGTAGTTCCTTGATGTTTGTTTCCAGACTTATGGAATGAATATAACTGAATCTTGTTCTCTCATCTTTATCTTCCTATCTTTGAAAAAGAAAACAAGGAATCAGAAGGTCTTCCGTTTGGGGCCATAGGAAGGAAAAATCTCTATCCTTCATTAGCGAAACTCTTATTGATCTTGTCCTATATACCAACGAGCTGTTGCTGCATCTTTTCATGCAATTCGTGCATATTGCCAACGGCTATAACCAATTCATGAAGTTGCTGCTGTAATTGAGACATCTGTTCAGTTGGATTCAAATCTCCAGCTGAATTGGATGTTGTTGCAGCTTGCTTCTTTCCCTTCGATAGATTGAACAATTTGCACCAAGCTCTGATACCGATCGTTATGATCTCTCGATCATAACCTAGAAAAGTAGAATATAAAATGAGAAAGGAGACAAGTAGATGGAGATGATAGAAGAAGATTCAATTCTATTCATTACATGAGTCCCAAAACAAATATCAAGGAACCACTTAGACAATGCCAAACAGGCAGTTACTAACTAACCAACAAAATTGCCTAATTGGCTAACATTCTTGCCAAAGCTCTTATTCAATTCTATGCATGCATTCACATACAATTCATGACATATTATCAATGAAATACATATTTTGTTGCATACTTCCCTTAGTTTGGTAGTTCCCTTATTTTATTTTTCTAACTCAAGGATCATTAAATTGATCCTCAAGACATTAATATTGAAATGGGGCACATAATTTAGGGAATCTAATTCTAAGGATTTCCCTATTAGAATCCCAAATTGATGGCACATATTTCATTAGGAACGTTTCATTAATGGCCCTTGGATGAGTTCTCCCATCTAGGTCTTGGAGTAAGTAAGCATTTCGACCAAATAACTATATTACTCTGAATGTGCCCTCCCAATTTGGGAGCATTTCCCAAAAATGCGATCTTTCTGACCAATGGGCAGAACTAGTTTCCAAACTAATTCCACCAAGTTAAAGGACAAAGATTTGAATTTTTTGTTACAGGCTTTAGCCACCCTCCTCTTCTATATTTCTAGCTCATGAAGGGCATTAAGCCTAACTTGGTCCATGTTAGTTAGCTTGTCCATCATAGCTAGCTCCTACTCAAATTCAGAAAATGTCCAATAATGAGCCATTCTAATAGACCAAAATGTGGCTTCCACTCGAAGTACAACATCATGGCCATACATTAAATGGAAAGGGGTTTTCTCAGTTGCATCTCGTTCAGATGTTCTGTAAGCCCAGAGGGCATCAAGTAGTAGCTTATGCAACTTTCTTGGATTGTCTGTAATCGTTTTCTCAATATTGGCCTTTAGAATCTTGTTGGTGGATTTTCCTTGGTCATAGTAAAGGGTTGAATTCTAGAGTTTAATGTTGAATCTCTTGGTAAACTCCTTAATCTCAACTCCATTGAAAACTTTAACTTAGTCTACAGTAATAGTTTTTGGGATTCCAAACCTATATAGGATTTACTCTTTCATAAAATCAATCACATCCTATTGATTGATATTCCTATATGGTTTAGCCTCCACCCATATTTTGAAGTAATTTGCGGTCACAAGAAAGTAACAGTGTTGCTTGCTAGAAGGAGGGTTAATCTCTCCTACAATGTCCATTTTCCATCCTCGAAAGGGTCATGGTTTAACAATAGTACGCATCTTAGCTGTAGGGACTCTAGATACATGACCATGTCTTTGGCATGTCTGCATCCTTTGGCATACTTAATGTAATCATCCATTATTGATAGCCAATAACTACCATAACACCTGATGAGCCAGTGCATCTTATTGCCAGCCAAATGAGATCCATAGATACCCTCATGGGCTCCTACCATTACTAGCATTGCTTACTCTAAGTCTAGGAAATTAAGAAGCACCCTACTAGCATCCCTCTTATATAACTCTCCAGATTCTCCATCCTGGTGGAATATATGAGTTTCCATTTTCATATTTCTATCATTGACACTGTCTCGAGGATTTTTGCAGTAATTCATCAAGGGCTTCCTCCAATCCTCACGCTAATTCATGATATATTGATGTTCCTCAAAGCAATCCAGGTGTTCACTTGTCATGACTTTGCCCTCAGAATTGAAGGACTCAGTGTATTCAATGTCTTGGTCTGAAACCTTAGTCTTAATGATCACGGTTTCTTCACACCATGTCCTGGGTAACTTATACCCTGAGGCTAACTGAGCCAAATCATTGGCTGCATTGTTTTGCTCTCGAGGTATGTGTTCAAACTAGACACCATCAAACTTACTCAATAGCCCTCGTTCCATTGAGATATACTTATTCAAGTTATTGCCCAAACATTGAAACTCCCCTTTTACTTGGAAATTGAGCAACTATGAATCCCCTCTTATGAAAGCATTGAGGACTTGCATTTTTAAGAGTGTCTATACTTCATACTCTGCCAAGTTGTTGAAGCACTTGCTAACCATGGTAAAAGCTAACTTAGCGATAATCCCAGCAGATTCAATCACAATCCCAACCGTAGTGCCTGAATTGGTCTTAAATGAGCAAAATATAGCTTCTAGGGGACCATCTCTACCATTAGGACCAGGTCTAGCTCATAGTCTAAGCCAGTGTGAATGGTTGACCGGTCAGCTAAAATGTAGGCTAAGCCTTGGGCTATGACTGACTTGTGTGACACTTATACCAATTCAAACTAAAGTAGAGCAACGCTCTACTTGTTCAATCTTCCACTCATAAGAGGTCTATCTAGTTTGCACTTAAGCAACCACGTATATGGTAAATGCTAAGAAATAATGTCTCAATTTACAGATGTATAGAATAGAGATAGACACAATTTTTCAATAGAGGAGTATTTCATTTCACAATCATTCAAACAATAGCTTAGGTATAACCTAGCTGGTTTAAATCCTTGCTCATTTTCTTGTACAACTAGACAACTAATCAATTCATCAAAAGCCGAGACGTAAATCTTCAATGGTTTGCCCTAGTTTGATGGAATCAACACTAGTGGCTAGATCAAGTTTTCCTTCATGGCCTCAAAAGATACTAGGTGTGGCTCCTCCCACTTGAAGTCTTTCTCAAACTTGAGTCTCAGCAGTAGAGAGAAGTTCCTGCAACATATAAAATGGAGCATCTTAGGAAATTAACATGCTCCAAGAAGCGTTGAAGCTCCTATTTACTTAAAGGAAGTTTGGCCTCTTGAATAGCCTTAGTCTTATTTATGTCCAATTTAATGTCCTTCTGGTGTACCAAAAAACCAAGGAAGTTTCCAGCGTGCAACCCTAAGGCGCATTTTAATGGATTAATCTTGAGGTTATGGCACCTCATTCTAAGGAATGCTCCCCTTAAGTCTTCTAAGTGTTGGACTTGGGACATTGGATTTACCATGATGTCATCTACATAAACTTCCATATTCTTACCAATGAGATTATGAAAGCTCATGTTCATGGCTCTTTGTTAGGTGGCAATCACGTCTTTCAAGCCAATTGATCTAGGACATCTAAATGTCATTTTGTGAGTATCCTCCGAATCAATCATAACTTGGTATTAACCACAGTAGCCATTCATAAAGGACAAGACCTCATGCCTTGAAGCTGAATCAATGAGAACATCACCTATTAGCATTAGGTATTCATCCTTTTGGGTGCCTGCATTTAGATATCTAAATTCAGGTATTTGATAACCACTCAATGTACTTGGCAATCCTAATGAACTTGGCCTTTAAGAGACTCTCAATCTCCTCTTTGACCAAATCAATTATTTCTTGGGAAATTCTTCTCTCGGCCTAAATTAGAGGCCTTGAGGCTGGCTTGATAGGAAGCCTATGCTCAACCACTTTTCTATCTAGGCTAGGCATCTCATAATGATCCCAAGCAAAGTAGTCCTTGAATTTACCAAGCATGGTCAAATAATTCTTCCTCTACTCTTTTTGAAAACCAGAGCACACAGATAGGTCGGTCTTGGGTCCTCTGTTGAGCCCAAGTTAACCTCAAGGAGGGGGTCATGAACTTCAACCATTAAATCCTCTATCTTAGCCGGTGCCTCTCTTAAGTCAAATAGCTACACAGACCATAGTTGATCCTCAGCATCCCAGGCCATCAGCTTTGCTATAGCTAATGAAACGGCACTCTAGGCCTTTAATTTGAGTCCTGGCTTCCCTGCACCGGGCTTCTGGTGTTCCTTGAAATTCCCCTTCATCTAAAAGGGCTCTCATACATCCCCAAATGTCAAAGCCTTTTGACTCCACATCCACTTAATCAACCTCAACTTCACTAAGTAGGCTGTCAATGATGGTTACCATTTCAGACGTTAGGCAGACTGAGGAGTGGCCCTTTTGACATCCAAAGGTCCCACGCCATCTTCGTAGAACTTTACCTCAACATAATTAGAGCAAGACCTGAATGGCTTCTTATCTACCATAACAACTTCTTATTAGCCATGTTTCCAAAAAATTAACAACTGGTATTGTGATGAAGAGATACAGTAATTGCTATGTAGCCAATATCGCCCAAACAAAGTATTATAGTTCGAGGTAGTATGCACTAAAAAGAACGTTGTTAGTTTGCTTCACCTGCCAATAGTTAACTTAATTGGGACTACCCCTTCGGACTTAATGGTGGCTCCAGAAAAAGCCACAGATTGCAATTTCTAAAGTTACCAAGTCATTTCGAGATTTGCCAACGACCCCCAACACATATGAAGGTAAGAAATTGATGGCAGCCCCATTATCCACCAAGTCTCTATTCGCCAGAATGTCATCAAACTTGGCCTTGATGTACAAAGGCTTGATGTGTTTATTAGCGGGTAATAGGCCCATCAGACATCTTCTTCAATATCTCAGGAGTGCCATCAGTAGATTAGGTGTTGGGGTTTTAACTTTAAAAGACCAAGAATCAGGATTATCTTCGGTAGTAACCACTTTAGCTACAAGTTCCACCTCTACTTCTGATGCTATCACATCTCCCTCAAGGCCTTCCTAAGTGTTAGTTGCCATAATCTCCAAGGGCAGTTCTAACATCATCCTTCTTGTGGAGTGATCCAAATTGTATTTGGACCCCTTGATTTATTTCTTTCTTAGTACTGCCATTAGTTGGCATATCCTGATCTTAATCTTGAAGGCTACTATTCGTTACCATGTTCTGGTCTAGAGGTTGGTCCTTCAGCTCAACCTCTGGAGTTTGAGATTCCTCCATAAGTTGGGGGAAATCTTCTTTGTCGAAGTCATTCTCTATGTCAGACCATGTTGGCTTAATATGGTCTAGAGGTTCCACCAAATTGATGCCGAGGGGATTGTAGTAACTACTACAAAATAGGGCAAAAACAATGGTTCAAAACTGTTAATGTAGACTAAGAACCGTTGTCGTAGTTCTACGGCAATGGTTTTTGAACTGTTTAATACGCCACCATTGCCGTATCCTATGGCAATGATTTTCAAGGCAACAGCAACGGATTACGAATCGTTACAGTATAGCTATCAATAGCAATGGTTTTTAACTTCCATATGACAACGATTATATATATTTAAGGCAACAGCTTTATTTAATAGAAATTCCTATAGCAATGGTTTTTTATGAAATAACATCAGTTTTTAGGTACCTTTTGTACCGGTTTTTTATTTTGGCAACAATTGTTATGGTTAGTTATGTTTATTGCAACGGTTTTCTCATATACTATAGCAGTTTTGGATACCCTTTACAATAGTTTTTCCCCTATGGCAACGGGTTTTTACTATTTAACAAAAAGTTTGAGAAATCTATTACAATGGTTTTTTTCACTGTAGCAACGATTTCTCAGCAAATAAGATAACGATTTGGGGAACCTATTGCAACAGTTTATTACTTATAAGAATGATTCGATATATGTTTATTGTAATGCAATAAAATTTAAGGCACAGTACACCTGTTTCAAACAACAAATATGGCAAGCTTGATTTTCCAAATAAGAAATATCCAACTTCATTCATTGACAACAAAATTACTATGTACCAATTGTAAACAAAATAAAATCCATCAAGTCCAAAATAAAGCCAAAGCACTCCATTTGTTATTTACAAAATAGCTTAACAAAAAATATGACAACCTAGCAAAGCACAAAATAGCCTAACATACTCCATTTTTACTTATAAAAGTATTAACGACCTAATTTTCAAGGTTAACTGTACAATATCATCACCTTCATCATCATCATCATTATCTACCTACCATGAAAAAAGATTAAATCATGTGCACAAAGTTAATAGAAACATTTAGTAAATGACATATTCCGTCTTTGCATGAAAAATATGATAATATTCACCAATAAAGTCCAACACAAAACCCAATTTAAAAAACACGATTATCTTCCAAGGCAAAACATAACATCATACAAAATTCAATTGTCATTGGCATATGTATGCACCGCATTAAATATGGGGGCCCCAAGTATTTATTACCAACCCCACAACACTTGGTCATCTCAACCGCCAATGCAACTGCCATCACTGACACTTCATCGACCAAAAACTGTTACTAGCAACCCTAACTCCCCTCCCTTCACATTAATGCCCAAGAATACCATGAGACCTTCAACGCATGCAATAAAAAGAAAATCAAACACAAAAGGTAGTTCAAAGTATAACAAATGTATACAAAGTTAACTCGCCTCCCCTCATATCAAAGCATTTACTAACAAATATTTTAAAGGGCCCCCAACCTGAAAGGAAAAGAAGCAAATAGGTATACATGCATGAGGCATAAAGTATTAAAGCATAAGAGCAAGAGTAGTAAGAACAAGAGCAAGAATAGAGGCCTAAAATAAGCATAAAGCAAGCAAGAAATAACAGTCTAATTTTTATTAGACTTTCATTATCATTCATCGTATATTCTTTACAAGAGGAACTACTCTAATTTTTATTAGCTTAGGACGAGGACAATTAGTAACCGACCTTCCCGCTCAACAACACATTCAACGCATTACACTTGACTTACTATGATGCCAAATTGATCTATTACAATCATAGCTTTAATAGAACTAAACATATATCCTAGAATCATAACAGTCTTTTCACCATACTCACCCAAAATACAACCTTTAAGTTCTCCTGCAAATGTATTGTGTCATTTTCAACCTCACTCGGTGCTCATGGTTGATCTCTAGAAATCTACAATAACTCTCACCTATACGAAGGACAAAGAACTCAAGGATACTATCAAGCAGTCAACTGGTCTGTTTATGGCATACATGTTGGATTACTATCAGAAATTGATGGCGTTTTTCTTTTTCAAAAAAGGTGGAATGTTCGAGCAGATGTTAAATACTATAATGGATACTATCAAGTGAGTAGCATTGATCTTTGGTACCACCTCACCATGCTATAATGGATACGCAGCGTGGCATACATAAGTCAAATGTTAAATACTACATAAATTAATTCAGTAACAGTAACCAATAAAAGATAATAGACTCAAATATTACAATTCACTTGTTATCTGAAATAAAGTAACTGTGGGTTTATTCTTCGACATCTAGCAACAAGTTTATTCTCATGGCTTGTAACCATAGGTAAACATAGAGTTACTGTATCATCAAAATTTTCACAAAATCTTAAGCCACATGACCCTAACAGGGGGAGAAGCTAAAACATAAATTGAAGAAGCACACCTGATTCTATCAAGAACTTCTGGCACCAGATGAAGAAGCATCATTTTGAATAGGAGCACTACCAGAATTGCTTGGTGACTCAACTAATCCTTGTAGCACTTCAAGTCCAATATTACTTAAGTCTGGGACAATGACTCCAAGCTTTGATATGAGTTCCTTCAAAACTTTTTTTGGAACATTAGCTTTGAGTTCTGCTTTCACAGCATCCATAACGTTAGATGGAACTTGTATGTGACCCATTTTCCTTTCCTTTCACATCCTTCAGACATACACCCCTCCCACAAAGACGCAGACGACTAGGATGTTCATAAGGCATAACCTTAACAAAGGCACCCCTATTCTTTGTGTTTGCACCATCCTCCGCATTAATCTTGCCTCGTTGTGACTAAACTTCACCCTATATAATTGTACAAATCAATGAAGAGCCAAACAAAGTAAGATATCAGTCGTTAACTTATAAATAAATCAACTTACAATTTTAGCGACGGTGCTCCCTCCATCGTCTGTGTATACTTTACCGGGTCTTCTTTTGCGCGTCGGGATGAAAATTTCTGCTTGTGAAGGAGGTTGTTATCTAGATTAACTTGTTTCAACAAGTGGCATCAAAGAAGTGTACATAAAATTTTAGTCTTTTGTAATTCTGAGAGTGACTAAAGATGGATACATCACTTAGAGAGCTCTCATTTGGTAATCAGGCACAACTCCTCTAGGGCGGTTAGCCGACCTGATTGCATCGTCCTAATACTTGGAACCTATACCTGTTGATAAAATATCTTGTATATGCCTTTGCGATCGGATTCGGACCCTTAGCTAGCCAACAGATATAGTTTGGCACCACATCAACATTTATCTTATCTTTAAACCATGCTTTGATTTCCTTATTGTGACTTTGAGCTTGATTCGATTTTGTGTTTTTGCCTCTACCGCTCTTGGGGTAACTCTTTAACAAGTTCTTGTGCTTGCTGGTAAAAAAGAAAAAAGGGATAAGTTACATCATTTTAGCATAATATTACAACAGTATCTATACAAAAATATAAAAATTGGTGTTTATATAACATTACATAATATACTGCTCTACTTTGTCGTTGCCGGTGTTGAATAGAGCACAGTTATGTGCCGTGCTTTTAATGCGAGCTTCTAAAACAACCACTTTACTTTTACGTTTTTCCTGTCCTCCTATAGGATAGCCTATCATTGGAAAAATGGGCACTAAACTTCCATCAACACTTTCTCTCTCATCTGATTTCTTCTTAAATTTTTTCTTCATGTATCTTTTGCAAAAATTCAAGCACTCCTCTGCCAAGTAACCCTCTGTAATAGAGCCTTCTGGTTGACTCCTATTACGTACATATGAGTTCAATTTACAAAATTTTCTCGCCACACTTAACATATAACGACAAAAAACAGGTCTACCTAGTCTTAATTCATCCACCCAATGAATGTGTAAATACACCATTATATCAAAGAATGCTGGCACACAACATATTTCAAGTCGACACAATATCTCTTAGATCTCATTTTGCAAATGATCAAGCTCTTCAGGCTTCACAACTTTACCACATATACCTCTAAAGAAAGCAGCCACATATACCTTTAAGTATGCAGCTGCAGCAGGCTTATGTAATGACTTTCTAATTGCTACCGGGAGGATGTCTAACAAGGTCACATGAGCATCATGACTTTTGTGACCTATAATCTTCCTCTCATCAATATGTACACATCGCCCGATATCTGATGCATAACCATAAGGCAACTTCGCATATTTCAACACATGACAGAAATTATCTTTCTCCTCTTTGTTAATTGAGAAGCAAGTTGGATTGAACCTAGAACATTGACCATCTAAACTTATCTTCGGATGCAAGTCACTTTTTATCCCCGTCTTTTTGAGGTCCCAACAAGCCTTAAGATGATCCTTTATCTTACCTGCAATATCTAAAAAGGTGCCAAGTATACTGTCGCATATATTTTTCTCAATGTGCATCACATCCAAGTTATGATGAAGGGAACTATGTTTCCAATAAGGCAAATCAAAGAAAATTAGTCTTTTCTTCTAAGGGCTAGACATAATTAGTCGTTGTTGCTTCTTTTGCTTCTTTTTCTGCTCCTTCTTACTATTTCTATGATTTTTCTTCTCTACTCTATTCTTTTTTTCCAAATTCATGATCCAATAAAGACATCCCTTCCAAAATTTCACTTCCTTTCAATGCACTAGGAGCAACTGCATACTTTGTTTTGCCATTAAAAGAAGTTGCATTCAGCCTTCAAGGATGGTTATGGTCCAAAAATTTCCTATGCCTTCAAAGCAAACTTTTCTGCCACGAGGCAACCATTTGGAAGAAGTCCGGTAGTTGCAACAAGGGCATGCCAAGTACCACTTTGTGGAATATCCCGACAACATTGCATATGCTGGAAAGTCGTTGATCGTCCACATTAGAGCTGCATGCATATGAAAGGACTATTTTCCAAAAGCATCGTACGTCTCCAATCCAGCTTCCCATAAATCTTTCAGTTCTTCAATTAATGGTTGCAAGTATATATCGACATCATTTCCAGGAGATTTTGGACCTTGATCATCAACAAAAAGAGCATGAAAAATTCCTCATTAATGCACATCCAAGGGGGCAAATTATGGTTCACGAGCATCACTGGCCATATGCCATGATTAATGCTCATGGTCCGATATGAAATAAATCTATCACTAGCCAAACCCAACCTGACATTTCGAGGATCACGTGCAAAGTTTGGAAGCATTTCATCAAAGTCCTTCCATGCTTGGCATTCAGCTAGATGCCTCAAGATCTCATCTTTAAGGCGGTTAGTGTGATTCCCTCTTATGGACTTGGCTGTTTCGGAACATAGAAATAACTTTTGAAGCCTAGGTTTCAATGGAAAGTGCCACAACACCTTTGCAGAAATCTTACGAGGTTTTGTGGGATTGGTGTTTGCCAACATGGTTTTCATCCACTTTCAACCTAGAAGAACCACAAACATGACATGATATTGCCTCTTCATACTCCTTCCAATACAACATACAATCATTTGGGCATGCATGTATCTTTTTGTAATCAAGGCCCAAATCTCTAACCGTGTTTCTAGCATAATTAAAGGATTTAGGAAAATTCGCATTCGGAACCAATTCCTTCAAAAAATTGAAAAGGTCATCAAGAGCCGCATTACTCAACCCATGTTGGCACTTGAAAAGGAATAACCCAATGGTACAGGAAATTTGAAAAATTTTCACATCTGGGATATAATTCCACCTTACCCTCTTAAAATGAATTATAAAATTTCTTAGCGTCCTCAGTCATCCCTTCTATGATTCCTTGATTCCAATCATAATCACCGGCTTTATGGATAAATGTATCACATAATAATCCATCAACATCAAAAGGGCAAGATGTATCATCAACATCATCCAACTCATTGAACCTATTTCTGGACGAAGAAGTATCCTCATGGAAATGTTGATCATAATTTGCTACAAAACCATTGGCAATCAGATAATCATAGACCGCATTTCTTGTTCCCCAAAATCTAAAAACACACTTATTACACGGACAACGAAGTTGCCTCTTTTTTTCCTTTTCCTCCAGCTTTAGAAGCAAACTCATTAGTCCAAAATTCATTCAGTCACATGTCAAATTCATCTGTCCATCTAGGGAGATACATCCAACTATTAGCAGAGGCATATGAGAAGCTATACTGAGCAAGAGGACAAAGAAGCATTGGGATAGAGTATTAATACTTTTTACTAGCAACAAACAATTTATTTAGTATACAATAATGCAATAGAGTACAATGTAAAAACATAATTTCAAAGGGCATAACAAGAAGAAGATGAGGGTCAACCTAGTACCAAATGCGACAAAGGGCAATCAAAACTAAATTAATACAACTCATGTCCATTTTAAAAATCAAAAGCAATGAATATAAAGAGAGATATAATAATCATATATTAATGTGTGAACACACGAAAACATACATAACAAGTATTCATGGATATGGTTATGAGATGAACTTCTCATGTAGTCGTAAATCATTTGTCTAATTCAACAAGAACACATAACTTGAAATTAATACTGCAGGATCTGGATTTCAGCTTAAGATCTTGATCAATTACAAACTTGTTCAACATAAAAATTAGCAAATAAGTTGCAGCAGCGAGCACAATTGTTCTGTTAACAATTCTAATTCAACCGATCATGTATTTGTGACATAACAAAGAGATTTATACAAGAAAATGATAAATATAGATGAGTAATCAAGAGAATTTTAAGGGAAGTTAGAGATTGATATGAATACAAAATATCTTTGGATATTTTTCTCTCTCTCATCTAACTATCTCTCTATTTCTCATCTCCCTTCACTTCATTTCGTTTCATATGAGAATTTTGCAAAATCAGACCATAGGGTAGGGTCATTTGAATGAAGCACATGTTTATTCATCTAAGAACACTAACAATAGGCCTCCTGATCCAAGGGCAAAAGGGCAAGCTGTTTTGATTAACAGCAATGAATTCAACAATGCCGAAGTTTGCGCTAAAACATTTGCTCAGCAATGTCGTTCTTGGAGCCGTAAGAGTGGAAGACCTCAGCTCAAAACAAGTTTTGAAGTGGAGTATATAGAGGGGAAGGCCCAATGGATAGAAGTTATGAGCAAGCAAGGGAAGTTTTTTGAACCTAAACGCAAATCCTAGCTGAATGTGATGAGCTTTGGGTCTAAAATTTAAAGGAACCAGATTCAAAAGTTGGGAGCTTATAGTAGTCGAATTAGAAGTAAAGGGCATCTCCCAAGGATCCAAGCCAATGTTAGGCCTCCAAAATTCTTTGGGTTTTTATTCCAACAACTCCTGAAAAAGGCGGGTTTTGATCAGAAGTTAAGTATGAGATTCAGGGCATTACAATGTGATCCATTTGAGGAAAAAAATTAAGCCAAGAAAATTGTGCAGGCCAGCTATGAGAATGGGAGTGTTTACAGCTGTTGCAGTGCTTAATTTGTACCCAAATCATGTTGAAGACTAGTATCTTGTTCTCAACCAAGCTGAGAGTTGGAAAAATCAGTTGCAAAAGTTGGATGGACATAGCCATCCAGCGTTACATCCTAGTTTAGAAGGGCGTAGTTTTGGAAAGTAACACATTTGAATGTTAAGATAGAGGTCTTGAAAGATTTGAGGGCAGTTATGCTTTCTGCAGAGAAGGTTTTCTGCAGTAAATCAGCTAGTAACATCATCGAAGTGTTTGGAATCTTGAAATTCAGGATGCTGGCTGGAGTCTTTGGGGCATGGCTTTTGCAATTACGGCTCACACTTTATTCTATCAGTAAGAATGCATCGGCTTTCATCAAGGATGTAATAGATGCTAGAGCGGGGCCGCTCATGGAAATCGGGCTGAATTATTTTCCTGAAACAACTAAATAGGAGGTACGTGATGTTGGGGTTGCAAATTTAGTTTGGACTTTGATTAATTTAGATCACGAAAGAGCGTTGCAATGTAAGCAGCTAAATATTAGGATGCTTGCTATGGAACCAAGAGGGATAGTCAAGTACCCCATGCTTGATTTCGTGAAGTTATTGAAAAGATGGTACAAGTATTGGCCACCAAAGGAACTTCTAAGTAGAATAGAGATTTCAATTAGATGTTGCTCTTTAGCTATTTCGACTAAGTATGGTACTGATAGAAGGAAACTACTCGTGATAAGTTGTTTCAAGGCTTTAAGAGCAAAATGGGGATAATTGATTTAGCTTATGCTGCAAAGTTGAAGATGGAGAAGATTATGCAAGAGGGTGTGACGTGTCAAATTTCGAGGAGAGAGCAGGTCCTCCTCAAGAATCCTATGGACTCCATAATGGAACCTTGTTTTTGGATGGTTATATGCAAGTTGTTCAGTTCATTAATTGGTTGGCTTATTAGTGGGATGGCCAAATTCAGTTTCGTCATGGGCGTTGGAATTTGGTTAATGCGGTACGATAGTGGAAAACCTTCCAAGGTATATCCTTTAAACAGCAAGGGGTCATTGACCGGGGGGGGGGGGGGGGGGGGGGGGGGGAGGTTATGATCGGTGGTAGTAGCCGTTAGAAGCTTTTGAGTCAGTGTTATGGCAGGACTGTTGGTAGTGGTTGGTCAAGTGGTTGCTTCAATTAAGTCAAGTTTGGCAGCTGTTTCATTGAGTTGGTTCATCTAGCGAGTCTCAATTCATTGTAATCAATGATCTATCAAGTAAAAATATCTCTTCTGCCTATCCTAACTTAGATTATGATCTAAGCTTAGGCTGACTCGTAACACATTGATGCTGGCAATTCCATGAAGAATTAGGTCAATGCAAACCGGGAATATGAGCTGCGATGTTGTTTATGCCCATTTTAAGGCAAACTTAAATGAACTTAAGCCGCAACACACAAAAATGGAAAAGTTATTTATGCCAATTTTAAGTTATTTACAATGAAAATATGCACAAAAATAAATTAAGGCGAATTCAAATGAACGCAACACAGTAAAATTACAAAGCTAGTCATGTAAATTTTAGGTTATTTACAATGAAAATATACACAAAATCAGATTAGGCCAAACTCAAATGATCTTACGCCTCAACACACAAAAATGGAGAAGCCATTTATGTCTATTTTAAGTTATTTACCATGAAAATGTGCACAAAACCAAATTAAGCCAACTCAAATGAACTTATACCACCGCACACGAAAATTACAAATCTATTCATGTAAATTTTAGATTATTTACCGTGAAAATACAAACAAAAATGGAGAAGCTATTTATGCTCATTTTAAGTCATTTATCATGAAAATATGCACGAAATCAAATTAAGGCCAACTCAAATAAACTTAAACCACAGCACCTGAAAATTACAAAGCTATCCATGTCAATTTAAAGTTGTTTACCATGAAAATACACACAAAATCAAACTTCAAATGAACTTAAGCCACGACACACAAAAAATGGATAAACTATTTACGTCAATTTTAAGTGATTTGCCATGAAAATATGCATGAAATCGGATTAGGGCAAACTCAAACGAACTTGAATCGCAACACTTGAAATTGGAGAAGATATTATGTCATTTACCTTAAAAATGGAGAACAAAGACGTGAGTGCAATGAAAATGGGGCACAGCAACCAGGAGGTGTAGAGCGGCGAGGAGAAGCACAGCGCGCGAACAGGCTGGAGTTGCGAAAATGAAATGCAGTGAGGTGTTATTACTTTTTCTTTTAACATTTACTTTTGAATATTTTTTTGTTCTTGAAAATTGTGGTGGGAAAATTTTTTAAATTTGGCAGCATATTGCTAAAATTTTATTTACCCCCCTCTACTGGTCCTTTGCAATGTAATCTGTGATAGGTAAAATCTCATAACTTATGATGAATATTGTCATAAATAATGCACCATTTAATAATTATTCCTAACAACTTATATTTTCTGTCATAATTTCCGTACCACTTATGACGATTTTTACTATCTGCCCTAAACAGTTGTACTAAATAAGCATCAAATCAAGTTAACCATTAGGTACTAAACGAGTCGAGTGCTAAACCACTCGAGTCATACTCATTTATTAGTTGCATATGTATTATTTTGCACCCAATTGAACTTCAATTAGGGTACAGACTAATGAGATAACAGTGCAAACAGAAAAGGGTACCAAAAACATTTACAAACAAATTTTAAATAAAAAAGAGCATCTAACTTTTAGAAAATTTTAACATTGGCACCATGACATTATATTACGGTTGCAAATCATTGCAATGAGTGTCATTTAAAAAATCATTGCAATAAACCGTTGTCGTATATAATTATACTCAACGGTTAATTTTTTGTTACAAAAACTGTTGCCATAGACATCCTTATGCAACGGTTATAAATTTAGCTTTTGCAACAGTTATAGAATCATTGCAAAACAACTGTTGCCCTAGGCCTGTTTTGTAGTAGTACTCCTTATCATCGGATGATCTTTGAGCTAACGAATTTGTGGAAAGCCGATCCCACCAAGATTCCTTACCCTCAGAAGATGAAAGACTAGCCCATCTCTAAAGCTTCATCTGTGGCCCATTTTCACTAGTGGTGGTAAAAGGTCTAGACTGAGTCAGTAGATTCTCAAGATCCATGGATTCAATGCACCGGTCCTTGTGAACTTTCTCCTCTTCCTTAGAAAGCCTAGTCAAGCAAGTGCCAAGCAAAGCTCTTTGTTGCACTGCTTCCCTTGGTAGCTACCTTCTGATTAGGGGACCAATATCCTCTTGCTTAAGGTGATTCCTTCTGCAAACATTAGAAACAGGGATCCTTGAACGTTGTTGTCCTATATGCTGTGGTCCCCAATAAGTGTCCCCGTCGAGTAGGTGGCATTTTGGATTTCTTTTAGGGTGTCCAGTCCTCATAATGATTTGGGCTTTCGAAGTGAGACCTTGAGATGGTCCAACTAGCGAAGCCTCCTTAGATGGAGCTATATTTTTCCTTGGGTCAAGACGCATATGCTTTCTTGACATCTCTTTCTTAGTGGCGAAGAGAGTCTTCCAATGGTCATTAGTGGATAACCCAATGGCTAACTCTTCTTATCTATAGGGAAGAATAGCTCCTTCCTCTAGTTGCTTTTTAGTATGGGGATGCCCAACATATGTCAAGAGGCTAGAGTCACACAAGCTTGGAGCTACATCTGACAAATGTGGGTTTGTAGGATATTATTTCTACAATCCGACTGACCAGAAAGTGTTTGTGTCTGGGACAGTTGTCTTCTTGGTGAAATAATTCTTACAAAAAGACACACATGGAGGCAAGGCAGAACTTGATGAGATTCAAGAGACCCAACAACCTACAATGGGTTAGGTAGAAGATTTGGAACCTGAACCCGAAGTACACAAGTCTTTGAGAAGGTCCCATAGGGCACCACATCAACCTAAAAGGTACTACGGTATGACAGTGCAGGATTATGGAATAGACGTCGTAGATCATGGAGTGATGTCCCGACAACTTATTAAGAGGCTATACAGCGTTCTGACTCTAAGACGTGCCGGGATGCCATGGAAACTATAATGGAACCCATGAGGGTTAACAAAGTATGGACTTTGATTGAACCCTCAACAGACATTAATTAAACCCATTGGGTGTAAGTGGGTTGGAACAAAAGAGGGCGTACGGCCAAGAAGAAACCTACAAGGCTCCTCTTGTTGCTAAGGGGTATCGTCAAAGACAAGGTGTTGACTATGCCGAAACATTTTCCCTAGTAGCAAAGCTTATTCAGATTATGCTTGTTATCGCTGCATTCTGCGGTTATGAAATTTGGCAAATGGATGTCCAAATGGCCTTCTAAATGGCAATTTACAAGAGGATGTGTACATGACACAACCGAAGGCTTTACCACACCTAATAATCATCATCAAGTACGCAAGCTTCAAAAGTCCATTTATGGACTAAATCAAGCTTCGAGGAGTTGGAATATTCGCTTTGATATGACTATTGAAATGTTTGATTTTCTTAGGATCAGTGGGAGCACTGTCACATTTTTGGTATAGTATGTATATGTCATTCTCCTTAGAGGAAATGGCATCCCTACACTTCAAAATGTGAATGTTCAGCCATCTAATAGTTTCTCCATGAAAAATTTGGGACAAGCATCCTACATTTTGGGCACAAAACTCTATAGAGATAGAACAGGAAGGATGCTTGGATTGTCCCAATCTACATACATAGATACCATACTTAAAAGGTATAGCATGGATAATTCCAAGAAAGGTTTCCTACCCATAGGAACTGGAATTGTTCTCAGCCGGGAGGATTGTCCTCCTACCACAGAAGAGAGAGAATGCATGAGTAGGATTCCCTATGCAACTATAGTGGGAGCCATCATGTACACCATGACATGTACAGGGCCAAATGTGGCTTATGAACTAGGCGTCACAAGCAGATATCAGGCTAACCCTGGTTAGCCTCACAAGTGAGTAGTCAAGACTATACTAAAGTATTTAAGAAATATTGAAGACTTTGTTTCTGTTGTTTGGAGATTCTGAGTTAAAGCTTAAGGACTTCACTGATGCTAGCTTTCAATCATCTAATTTGAATAATTGCAAGTAGTTATAAATAGGGGAGCTCATACTTGTATTGATCATCTAATCAAATATAATGAAGAATCTCAATTAACCCGTCTCAACTCTATCTCTTTTTCTCATCTTAAGTCTTCTTTTCCTCATCTTAATTCTTCAAAATTCTCACAACCTCTGGATTCATTGATCATCCTTGATCCTTGAATTTAGGTCACAAAATCAAGAACGTGACAAGGTGGTATCAGAGCCATCTTTTGATCACCAAACTGGCCATTACTAGAAGTGCACGATCCGCTGCAACAATGTCTTCATCTGAGGAAACGGCTGATTCACACGTTCAACAAAGATTTGAGTCTGTGGAGAAACGCTTGGAGAGAATGGAGAGGATCTCTAAAAATCAAGTTCGAATTGGCAATGAGCTCAAAACATCCGTCGATTCTCAAGCCCAAATCACTGAGAATCTAAGAGCCACATTGGAGATGTTGAACGCCACCATGAGGAAGTTTACAGTCAGCCAAGAAAAAAGACCGGAAGTAGAAATACTGGCTGCCACTGCCCACACCAATGCTGGAGGATCTAGAAACTACATTCGCTTGGGGGGAAATGGCTTGATTCCTCCTCCTCCACCTAAACCGGAACTCAGAAATGATCGTGCTCCCTCAGGGATAGCTGAAGATGGCGAGAATAGTGGATTTAACGGCAGTAACCGTACTTGGCTTTCACACCATACCACCAAGTTGGATCCTCCTCGCTTTGATGGATCTAATCCTAGGGGTTGGAACAGGAGGCTGCTCAAAATATTTTTGTTGGTATCAAGTGCCAACGGAGGAGTGGGTGGAGTTTCCTTCTAACCACCTGCCGGAGCACGGAGAAGCTTGGTATCAAGCTCTAGAGCTTAAAAATCCAGTGATCACATGGCAGTTCTTCATTGATGAGCTTTGCAAGAGGTTTGGCGATCGATCCCTCCATGACATTGTGGAAGAATTTAGCAAAATTGTCCAAAACGGCATGGAGGACTACATTATACGCTTTGAAGAACTTAAGAGTTGGATGTTGATTTATCATCCAACCTTAACAGAGGACTACTTCATCTCTTGCTTTATCAGTGGCCTCAAGCCCGTACTTAGAGCCTCAGTCAAAGCAGCACGCCCTAATGACTTAAGTTTGGTGTTTGAGCAGGCCAAGCTTAAAGACATAGCTATCGCCGAGATCCGTGGCACTAGGAGGTCCAGATCGGCTGTCGCTAGGCCTGGTTCCAGTGTCAAGACATTGTCCAGGGCGCGTACGGGACCGTTTGTGTCCTCCCAGGGCCCAGCGCCGTCCTACGGGTTTGTGACAAGGTCCGGTGGGGCATAGTCAAGCCCAGCAGCTTCCTCTGGCTCCAGCGCCCCAAGGCGCGGCCCGGCCAGTGTTACAAGTGCAGGGAGCATTATTTCCCTGGGCATGTTTACAAGCCTAAGCAGCTCCAAAGCATGGAGGGGCAAGAAGAAGTGGAAGAAGAACAAGAGGAAGATGTGTAGGAGGAAGAAGAGGCTCAAGAAGAGGAAATGGGGGTGATGGAGATCTCCCTTAACGCTGTCTCAAGGCGCATTACTCACAACACAATGCGCCTAAGGGGATCCATCAAGAAACGGGCTGTTACAGTCCTTATTGACAGTGGGAACACTAACAGCTTTCTGGATGTCTCTGTGGTCCGTGAGCTGAGGCTGGAGACAATGCCCACGTTGGTAATGATAGTCACCGTAGCTAACGGTGAGAGCCTCATGAGCTACCAAAAGTGCACAGGCATCAGGTGGAAGGTCCAAGGCACCACTTTCGTTGATGATTTACGTGTGCTAGAGCTGCATGGTAGCGACATGGTTTTAGGAGTTGATCGGTTGCAACGTTATGGCCTTGTAACCATTGGCTTCACAAACCTTCATTTCTCTTACTTCAAGGAAGGCAAGGCGATTCAGTTGCAAGGCATGGTTGAGCAAGCAATCTTGCATTCCATAACTGAGCGTGGCATCACCCGGTTTTTGAAGAAGCAAGCAAGCTGTGTATTAGGCCATCTCTTTATGGCCACCGGAGTAGAAGAACCTGAGGCTGAGTTGCATCCAAATATAGCGCAGATGTTGCGCCACTACGAGGATGTGTTTGACATCCCAAAAGGATTGCCCCCGCCTCACACCCATGATCATGGCATCCCTACGCTGCCAGGGGCCAAACTAGTTAACATTAGGCCCTACCGGTATCCTCACCATCAAAAAGATGAGATAGAAAAGCAGGCAAAGGAGATGCTCAAGGCATCTATCATTCAGCCCAGCCGTAGCCCGTTTGCTTCACCGGTTCTCTTGGTCAAAAAGAAGGACGGCACCTACCGCTTTTGTGTTGATTACCGCTAGCTCAACCAGATCACTGTCAAGGATAAATTTCCCATTCCGGTTATTGATGACCTCTTAGATGAGCTCCAAGGCGCAGCGGACCGGGCTGTTTATGATCAGATCCGGGTCAAAAAGGAGGATCGCCACAAGACAGCCTTCCGTACACACGAAGGGCATTATGAGTTCACTGTCATGCCCTTCGGGCTCACCAATGCCCCAGCCACGTTCCAAGCCTTAATGAATGAGGTTTTCACCCCATTCTTAAGGAAGTTTGTTTTGGTGTTCTTTGATAACATTTTGATATATAGCCCTGAGATGGGGGCACACTTGCAACACTTGACGGTGGTCCGGGACGCACTCCGTGCCCATAAGCTATACACCAAACGTAGCAAATGCACGTTCGGACAGCGCCATGTTGAGTACTTGGGGCAAATCATTTCACAAGAGGGAGTGGCCACTGATGCAGCCAAGATAGAGGCCGTGAGAGATTGGCCCGTGCCAACCAGTGTCAAAAGCCTCCGTGGGTCTCACAGGGTACTACCGGAAGTTCATTAAGGGGGTACGGAACTACGAGCAAGCCCTTAATAAGCCTCCTCGAGAAAATGAGCCTTCCTATGGAACAATTTCGCTCAAGTTGCCTTTGAGTCCTTGAAGTCCGCCATGATGACAGCGCCCGTACTTGCCTAGCCTGACTTCAGCGAACCTTTTGTCTTGAAGACTGACACTTGTGATGTGGGGATTGGAGCCGTTTTGACCTAGGAAGGTAGGCCTTTGGCTTATCTCAGCCAGACCCTCAGCCCACGCCACTTGGGCCTGTCCGTGTATGGGAAGGAGCTCATGGCTGTGATCATGGCCATCCAAAAATAGAGGCATTACCTCCTAGACCATCATTTCATCATCAAGACTGATCACTCTAGCCTACGCTATCTCCTGGACCGGCGCATCAGCACCAGGCTATAGCAAAAGGGGGTCTCCAAGCTAATGGGCCTCAGCTACAGTATCCAGTATCGCAAGGGTGTTGAGAACTGTGCCGTAAATGCCTTGCCAAGGCGTAGTGAACCACTGGACCAGGGAACGGTGTCACAGCTGACCACTGTCACTCCACTTTGGATGCGTGAGGTTAGCGACAGTTATGAGGGTGATGCCCAGGCCTCCCAACTCCTTGCACAGTTGGCCCTAGATCCCAAAGGGCAACCTCCATTTTCCCTTGAGCAAGGAATCATCCGTTACAAAGGGCCCTTCTATGTGGGCGAACGCGCAGCAATGAGAGACAAAGTCTTGCACGCCCTTCATGATTCTCCAGTGGGGGGACACTCAGGGGTGACTGGCACTTTGATGAGAATCAAGAGCATGTTCTACTGGCCCAAGCTCAAAGACAATGTTCAAGAATGGGTGCGCAGCTCTGACGTATGTCAACGCACTAAAGGGGAACATGTGCCCTACCCCGGCCTACTTCAGCCTCTAACTGTGCCAGATCAAGCCCGGGCTAGTATCAGCCTCGACGTCATTGAAGGCCTTCCAAGATCACAAGGGAAAGACGTGATCCTTGTTGTGGTGGACCGATTCAGCAAGTATACCCATTTTCTAACCTTAGCACATCCTTATACAACAACAAGAGTGGCCTAGCTCTTCTTGGACCACATCTACCATTTACTTGGGTTGCCAAAGGACATAGTCTCAGATAGGGAGTCTTCCTTCTTGAGCTTGTTTTGGAAAGAACTTATGCACCTTGGTGGAGTGAATTTACATATGAGTAGCTCTTATCACCCCCAATCAGATGGGGGGACTGAGAGAGTTAATCAATGCCTTGAGAATTACCTCTGTGCCATGGTTCTCTTCAAACCCAAGCAGTGGGCCCAATTGATGCCTTTAGCGAAGTTTTGGTACAATACCAATTATCACTCCTCATTGAAGACTTCACCATTCCGGGCCTTGTATGGATATGAGCCACGCCTCCTAGCTTGGGACGTACACAGCCACTCCACCTCCCCTAATGTGGAGGACTTTGTCACAGAACGGGGCAACATGATCAACATTCTCAAGGAGAACTTGAAGGCAGCTCAGCACCGTTACAAGCAAATGGCAGATTTAAAGAGGACTGAACGCACATTTGAAGTAGGGGACTTAGTCCACCTCATGCTTCAGGCCTACCGTCAAACTTCCTTGGCTCTAAGGAAGAATTTGAAGCCGGCAGTCCGCTACTACCGTCCATTTTCAATCTTAGCCAAGATTGGAACAGTTTCTTACAAGCTTGGCTTACCAGAAGGGACCCAGATCCATCCAGTCTTTCATGTATCCAGGCTCAAAATGAAGATTGGGCAACAGGCACAAGTTAGTAACGAGCTTCAACATTTTGACCTGGAAGGGGACCCTAAAGTGCTCCAGCAACGTACCGTGACAAGAGACAAGAAGAAGGTTGCTCAAGTGTTGATCCAGTGGAAGAAAGATTGGGCCTTTATTTGTAAACAGTTCCCTCACTTCAATCCTTGAGGACAAGGATCGCTTCATGGGGAGGCAATGTCACGGCCCGCATAGGTTCGGCACATGCTCGGTCCAGAGGCTTGTCATGACAATGTCATGGACCGGCTCGGGTACGCGCTAGTACTTGTCATGACATTGCCATGGGTCGCTAGCGATGATGTTCAGGTCCAGCCCCTTTGCTTGTTTTGGCACCCGATTAAGTCTAGGACGCATTGGGTATTAATTCAATCAAAGGGACACGTTGGGAATTATTAAATTGTAATAGAATAATCCAGAATTCTCTAGAATTGGTTGTAACTAACCCCGCTCCCCCCTTTCCCGCCATTTTTGAATGACGGTTATTTCCTGCCTCTTAATTTGAATGATTGTAAGTAGTATAAATAGGGGAGCTCATACTTGTATTTATCATCCAATCAAATATAATGAAAAGTCTCTATTAACCCGTCTCAATTCTATCTCTCTTTCTCATCTTAATTCTTCTTTTCCTCATCTTAATTCTTCAAAATTCTCTAAACCTCTGGATTCATTGATCATTCTTAATCCTTGAATAAATTGAAAACCACTTACACTGCACAAAAGGAGAAGTGGAGTGTAAATAAACTTATCTCTGTGCATGTTCAAGAGAAAGAGACACTTCATCATGAGAATGGTGGAAATAACATGAAAATCTTGTTAGTTTTGCAAAACATAGAAAAGAAAAATTTCACTACAAGTAGAACAAGAAACATGGTCTAAATTATAAGCCAAGTGGTCATCAAGGGCATTTTACCAAGCCTGCTTGTAGTCATGTTCAATCTTATGACTTTGTCAGTTCTCCCGCTGTAATTAAGAAGCAAATCAAGTACTAGCGTTGTAGGAAAAACCATAAGAAAGTTGATTGCCCTAAACTAAGAACTAAAAAAGGAGGTAAATCTTTTGTGTTTGTTTGCTTCAAAACAAGTCTTATGGATGCTCTCTTTAATTCTTAGTAGTTGAATAGTGGTGCATCTATTCACATTGTCGATAATTTGCTGGACTTCATAAGCAA
Organism: Simmondsia chinensis; assembly: GCA_018398585.1. NCBI lineage: Eukaryota > Viridiplantae > Streptophyta > Magnoliopsida > Caryophyllales > Simmondsiaceae > Simmondsia > Simmondsia chinensis. Next base: position 6,200,710 of record JAGTTD010000021.1, on the reverse strand, counting down.
GTGGAAACCATATCAGGATGAGGTCAATGTTTATGCGCGAAATGGACTTAAAGTCAAGGTCAACTTTGTAGGTGCTATTAAATTGTATTTTACGGATGGTAATTATGTACTTTTTGAAAATACTACTTTTGTATTGTCTATAAGGCTGAATTTAATTTCTATAGGACTCCTAGATAAATGTGTTCATCGTTCTGAATTTAAAAGTGGGTGGTGTTAAATTAATTTATAATTCATGTATTATTGGGGATGATTTTCTAATTAATGGTTTATATCGTTTAAATCTAAAACCTTTTAATTTTTTTTCCTCAATGAATGTTAAGGGTGTTGCCCATCAAAGGTCCACAATTGATAAAAAATCTTATGCTTTATGGCATAGGCGTCTTGATTGATAAGAGATAATATTTTATCACAAATATGTTTTGAAGGGTTTAAAACTTGCATTGATTGTGGTAAAGGAAAAATAACCAAGAGAACAAGGAAAAGGTTTAAATTGAAGTTCTAATCTTTTAGTAATAATTCACACCAATATAAGTGGACCATATATAACATCATTGAATGGCCATAATTATTTTATATCCCTTATTGACAATTTTTCTCGGTATGGTTATGTGTAACTCATTAAAGGAAAGCCTAAAGCACTTGACAAATTTAAGACACATAAGACCAAGGTTGAAAAATAGCTTAGAAAAATAATAAAAGTTGTGAGATCTAACAACAACAACAACAATAGACCCAATGTTTCAAGGGCTTAAACGTAAGTGGGGTCTGGGAGGGGTGTAACCCTGCCAAGAAGCTGTTTTCAAGGACCCCCAGCCTTATAGGATTGGCAATACGAGGACTTCCCAGAAGGTCACCCATTCTGGTACTACTCTCGCCCAAGCATGCTTAACTTTAGAGTTCTAATGGGATCCATCACCTTAGTGCCTAGTAAATGAACCCTTGTGAAGTCTAACTGTGGTGGTGAATATTATGGAAAATATGATGAGTCTGGTCAATGTAAGGGTCATTTTGCTAAGTATCTAAAGGAATGTGAGATAATTTTTCAATATACCATGCCAGGTACACCTAAACAGAATGGTGCAGCAGAAAGACGAAATCACACTCTCACGGACATAGTGAGGTGCATGATGTCTACGACTAATCTTCCTAAATTTTTATGGAGCCAGGCTTTAAAAATTGCTACCTGTATTCGTAATAGGGTTCCTTCTAAATTGTTCCTAAAACTCCTTTTAAACTTTAGATAGGTAGAAAACCTAGTTTAAATCATTTTCATTTTTGGTGTTGTCGAGCTGAAGTCAAAATTTACAATCCTATTGAAAAGACGATTGACCCCAGAACTACAAGTTGTTGTTTCATTGGATAGCCTGATAATTCTAAAGGCCATAGATTTTTTTGTCTTGGACATGGCACTAGAATTGTTGCGTCCCATTAATGCTAAGTTCCTTGAATATGATGTATGTTATTGTGATTGCTGTTGCAAGAAAGAAGTGGTATTGGAAGAAAAGAAATTCATAGTTCATGTGCTTATCATTCATGAAAAGGTCATTGATCAACCTTTTCATGGAAATGGGGGTGAAGTCACACATGAACAATATATATGTGAACAAGTTCAAGAGGGTCAACAAAGACCGATAATAAATCAGCCCCAACCCTCAAGTAATCCTATTGACCCTAGTCTACGTCATTCGCATAAAGAACGTAGGTCCACTTTCCCTGATGATTATGTTGTATACTTTAATAAAAATGGTGATATAGGAGATTTTGACGATCCAATTCGTTATAGTAATGCTATTTCATCATTATAAGCCGAAAAGTGGCATGAAGCAATAAAATATGAAATGCAATCTATGTCATTAAATAAGGTATGGTAGAATTACCTAGTAAATGTAGACAAATTGGATGTAAGCAGATATTTAAGAGTAAAAAAAGGAAATATAGGTTGTTTTAAGGCGAGACTAGTGGCAAAGGATTATACTTAGAAAAAAGGAATTGATTATAATGAAACTTTTTCCCCGATTTCTTCAAAAGATGCTTTTAGAATAATTATGGGTCTTGTTGCACATTTTTATTTAGAGTTACATCAGATGGATGTTAAAACAACGTTTTTAAATGGGATTTTAGAAGAAGAAGTATACATGATTCTGCCTGAGGGTTTCATAAAACAATGGAAAGAACATTTAGTGTGTAAAGTTAAGAAATCAATAAATGGCTTAAAGCAAGCTTCTCGTCAATGGTGTTTAAAATTTGATGAAGTTATAACTAATCTTGGGTTTATGAGAAATAAGGTTGATGACTGCATATACATTAAGATTAGTGGGAGTAGATTCATCATTTTGGTGCACTACTACACATTGGGTCAAATGCAACAGTTTAAAACCGCAGCAAATGGGATAACACCGCTGCATTAAATCTAATGTAACAGTTAATAAACCATTGCATACGCGTCTGTGGCATTAGCCTTTTGCAGTGGTTTATAATGACCTAAGGCAACAGTTTTTGAGATATGCAATGCAACGGTCATTTTCACTTAATGCAACGATTTATATTGACCTAATGCAACAGTTATTTTAACCTACTGCAGCAGTTTATAATGAGCTAATGCAACAGTTATTTTCACCTAATGCAGCGGTTTATAATGAGCTAATGCAACGGTTGTTTTCACCTAATGCAGCGGTTTATGATGACCTAATGCAGCAGTTTTTCGTCCCATAGCAGCGGTTTATGGATACCTAATGCAACGGTTATGCTATTTTTTGCAGCGGTTTATTGACGAACTAATGCAGCGGTTTAAAATAGCTAATGCAACAGTTTGTACAAAAACTAGTGTAGTTATTGATTCAGTTTTGACACATATTGCAAGAATTTTTAAACCAAGACCTCTTAATCCATATGCATATCTTAACGCATCCATACATTCAAAAGATCTTGTTCGACATCAAAGCTAATAATAATCCAAATACAAATTACATAGTTGATAATCAAAAGAAACCACTGAATCAAATACATAGCTGCTAATCACAAAAGTCTAGACCTTAAAATATATCAAGCTTTACATATTAAAGCCAAAAAAGTTGTACAACCACAAAAGTCTATGACCACCAAATCAATATAAAAAAAAAAATACAATTTACATTCAACCACATCAAATACATTGTTCATAACCATGAACTCCACACTATGTTCCTTTATTGGCCGCATGTCCATCAACATTATCGAGATCCTCAGCACCCTGACATCAAAAACATATAAAGTGAGCATAAGTAGGAGTATTAGAGTCTTATATAGCAAAAGAGATGTATGAACAAATGATTTCTTTAGTTTTACATGAAGAATCATTGAGAGATATGATCATTTTTGAATGAAAAATAAAACTAAAGCACTAATATACCTCATTTGCAGCACCTGATAAAGAAGCAACATTTCGAGAAGTACAATGACCATTTCCAAGTGGATCCCTCAGTCAAGGTTTGAAGTACATGGGGATCAAGATTGCTTAAACTTGGAATTAGTTAGCAAGTCTAGAGACCAGTTCCTACATAACTTCTTTCGTCAGTTCAGCTTTAATGTCAGCCTTCATGAACTCCATAACCTCTTTTGGAACTTGAACTCCACCCACTTCAACCTTCACTTTAAGATCTCTCTAGGTAACACCGCTCCCAAATAGATGGATACGACCCGGATGCTCATCACCCATTACTTCATCAAATGCATCTGTACTTTGGCTATTTGATCCTCCCTCAGAATCAATCTTGTATTGATATTCCTCAACTTCTTTCTAGATCAAAGAAATGAAGTAAAAAGTGATACCTTATTTATAATGTCATGCCATAAACCAACTCAATATTAAATCACTTAAATGAATTTAGAAAAATTCAAGACCAATAAAGCTAATAACTCTATTTAATTTGTAGTACTTAAATGTATCTTATTTATTTCACTTAAATCACTTAAAAGAATCCCCCAACTCCAAAAATTTCCTTATCCATGAATGCACAAGAGTTCAAGGGTGACAATCAGGTATCAAGCAAAAAATAATATAATACGGAAACACCAATTTAGAGCTACTGTTGAATTGATCTGAAGTTCAACACATTAAATTTTTAGATAAAGTTGATGTTTGTGGTTAAGTGAGTCAAATGTTAAGTCAAGAATGGTGGTTAAGTTAGTCAAATGTTAGTTGCTTTAAGTGCTAATATTATGTTATTATTATAGATATTATTCTAGTAGTATAAGTCTTGAGTATGTCATATAATAAGGGATGTTTAGCTATTAGAGTCTACAAGGTATTATTAGGATGATGTTTAGTAGCTTTGGTGTCCGAGTTCTATGTATCTTGGTTATGTTAGAATTGGTATAAGTAGGATGAACTGTATTGTAATAAATGTTGAATGACAATGAATTGATTCCAAGTTCTCTCAAGTTTCTTTCTACATATTATCTTTAACTCTCAACTTCTTCTCTCAATCTTTACTTCTTATCTTCAACTATGTACTTGAATCTCATATCTAATCCTCAATCTTCAATTGATTCCTTTTTTACAGTTTAAGAAAACAAAAAATGGCCGTTTAGAGTATCATAAAACCCCATATATGCCTATTTCGGGTAGGAGACAATTCATCGGATTTTTTTAGTATGAAAGATTAAATATACTCCTTAGAAAAGAAATGTAGGACATTGTGTGTTCTTTTCACAAGAAAAAGTGACACACAAATGATTGCATGTTATTCAAAATACGACCCAGTACCCCAAACATTACGTATGGAGTGGGCACTTGACACATCATTAGTTTGAGGCATCAAAAATTTTCAATAGCAATAGTAAGTTACTCGAAACACCACATGTTACTTTTCCTACATAAAAAGTGACGCACAAATGATTGAATGTTATCTAAAACATCTACTACCCAATATCCTAAAACAAACTCATTAACACCATCATCATCAAATCCATCTCACATAAATCCAATTTCATTGCTTCAATCTTATCCCTAATTGATAAATGTATATGAAAATGCCTTCATACTCTTTATTCCTTATGCGAATTGTAAAAGCAAATTAAAACATACAATTTTTGCTATTTTGTAGGCTGCATAGGATCTTTATACTTTTTCATTGGGTTCCTCTTCCGTGTCTCAATGGATAATTTACTCCGCGCCGGTGTCTTTTTTTTTTGGATATTCTTGTGTCTGTAAAAAGGGTAAGAGTTGAATACATTAATAAATTAAAAATAAAAATAATTACAAAAATTAGATGCAAGAAATAAACATGAATATATATATATATATCAAAAAGAAAGTGAATTACCAATCTGCAAGTGACCCTTGCAAAACTTTTCTTTCCTGATATACTTTTGTTTCTTCTGATTCCGAGGGTTGATTTTGGCAATTCTCTAAATTTATACGCACTGTGAGTATAATTATCAACACATACAATAACATATGCGATGCAATGAACATATTCATGCCACGCACCTTGGCAGTAGAGGAGTTCCCATATCTAAATAGATCTTTCAATTGATCATCAGGAATGGATGCTGGTCAATTTGTCAAACGAGTGGCATTGTTTGCAAATTTGGTGAAGTGATGCTGTTTCACTTCACACTTAAAACACTTCCATGCCAAGTTCACAGTCGACAGAACCCATTTCCTACCTTGCAGGGGGATTATGTACTTCTTCTGCAATCACAATAAAACATCTTGGAGAAGTAAAAGAAAGCATAAAAGTAGGACATAATTGTAATTTGAAATAACCATACCGTTACGTACTCCCATATCTTCCCTTTCGGCACTTTTCTCCAATTGAAAAAATTTAGAGGTGCAATGGTAGGGTCGCGCCCTAAGGTGCCCAAGAAGCTGCTGAACTCATCTAATGTTTTTCCATCTGGACCATTGGTTGACTGTGCTCATTTAGAAAGATAGGTATAGGATTTTCTAGTGTTCTACCGTGTACATGCTTCATCATGGTTCTCCGTCTATGCTTCTTGACTCGAGTAGAAGAATTGAACACAAACCAAGAAAGTTACAAAATATACAGTCATGTACAACAACAATCGCTTAAAAACCTATCACATAACTGATCCTAAATTTTATCAGTACTACCTTCGACTTTATTATTCTCTAGAGGGCCTTGTTCGCTGCTATGTGAGGATGTGTGTTCAGGCCTAACACGCTTTTGTGATGAAGATCTGCTTGCTTGTTAGTTTAGGGCACCCCCTGGTCTCTCTGATGGGACTGATCCTGAGCAAATATAATGTTATGATTATGATGTGAGAGTCTAGTAGTAGTAAGACATATGCAATATTTTTCTATAACGCTCACGTTGATGATCCCATTTTGCTCCTTTCTAGCTGAATTTCAAATGATTTTTAGAAGTAATAAGAGTTCTTGAAGCCTCAATCCTCTAATAACATTTTTGGTTATGTTAGAATTAGTACAAGTAGGATGATATTCATTTTAATGTCATAATGTTGATGAATGATATTGAACTTCCTCTCTAAATTCTCTCTAGATTTCTCTATCTCTCAACTTTTCTCTACGTCTAGTCCCTTCTTCTCATATCTATTCTTTTCTAGTCTCATCTATCTCATCTTACTCTTCCAATTCTCATCTCAATTGTCCTCAATTTCAATATAAAATCATAAAAAATGTTGGTTATGATCAAGATTGGCTTCAATCATAACACATAACAAGATTCAATCAAAGAATACCTAAGATTGAATTATGAAAGATAAATGGCAAAAAGGATATAGCTGACATATTAGCAGTGTCACGAGCCTTGTCCAACAATGAGTCTTGATGTCTCTGTATGTACTTAGCTCTCTTACTTCTTTCCAACTGCGTTATGAGATCATTGAGTAAGGACCTCCTCAAATCTTGTACTACTATAGGATCTTGGCCTTGTGAAGGAAAGCATATTCGATCATCTTCCTCATCGCTCACAATAAATCCATTATCATCACCCAGGTCATCATTTCGCGCGCACTCCTCGTCTGAGAAGTCATCTTCTTCTCTATTCTCAATATGTTGAAGTTTGTTCCTTTGTTGTTGCTCAATGATTGCTCTTTTCTGTTATTGCTTTTTTCTTAATATCGTTGCTATGGATCCAAGTGTGTAAAAAGTTGGTCCATGTGAAGTACTTTCTTTAGAAGTTTTCTTTTCTTTCATCTTTTATACCCTGAAATATTAAAAAAAACAGAGAGAGAGAGAGAGAGAGAATAATTAGTATCATTAAAAATAAAAGAACTAAGGCAACATGTCCACCTATATGTTGCGTTGTTGCTTGTAGAAGTAATGAAAAAAACATAAATATTTAAACAGTAACATGACAAACTAGCGAAAAACAATCAACAGATCAAAAAATAAACGCTCACCGGTTAAAACACATTATACGTAATCCCAGTCGCTATTATCATAATCCGAGTCATCTCCTTCATCCCCTTTATCCTCATCCTCATCCTGCTCTTTTTCATTTTCATCATCCTCTTCCTCCTCTTGCTCATCTTTCATTAGTAAGCCGTCTAATATGTTTGTTATTTCAATGGCCATTTCAGGAACATCATCTCTAGCCAAATTAACTTCATCATGACTAGAATGCATTTCAGAATCATGTACATCTAAATCAGAAGGGTCTTGGACATTGGTCTCTATCCCTGAAGCAATATCATAGAGCTCTCTAAGAACATACTGGATAACATGGTGCACAAATTCATTAACACGGTCCTGGACATAGTATACTTCCTGCACTTGAGATGCTAAAACATATGGTTCATCCCTGGACCGAACTTATGGAAATTAACACAAGTAAGCCCATGTTCATCATTCCCCACCCGGCACCAATCACACAAAAATAGTACAACACTGAATTGAGCATAATAATCTATTTCAATGATTTCCTGTACCACTCCATAGTAAGTTATCGTATCGCTAATATGTTCACTATCCCTAGAACTAGCGAAACTCGAGGTCAAAGCAGCGAGGCTGACTCCACTATTTTGAGTTTTGCATCTTGCATCATGCTCTGTAGTATGGAACCTATACCCATTGATGAAATCCACTATATCTCTTTCCCACTCGATTCGAACCATCACCTAAATACCGAATGTAGCTTGGTACCACATCCTTATTACCCTGTCTTTGAACCATGATTTGAAATCATTACTGTGTGCTCGAGCTTGACTCCATTTGGTGGTTTTGGATCTTCCATTCTTTTGGTTATGTACCAGCTGATAGTGCTCACTGCATAAATAAAGGTATTTTACAATTATTTTACATAATTCAGAGCCATATGGTTATAAGAAAAATTTTGAAACTATTGATTTAGATTATCTAACCTGATGTACTTCTCAACCAGTTCATCGCCAGAATTAAATAAGGCACATTTGTGTTCCATACTACGAATACGAGCTTCTAAAATGATTGATTTAACTTTTCCTCTCTTCTTTGCCTCAACAGGATGGCCTATTCTTGGGAAAATAGGTGATGAAGCATCATTATTAGATGTCATCTCAAACTCTCCAGATTTCTTGTTAAATTTGGTCGTAGCCCTATTGCTCATGTACCTCGAGCAAAAGATCAAACTTTCATCAGCCAAGTAACCCTTTGCTATAGAGCCTTCTGGTACATTTGTTACATACCTATGACTTCAAATTGCCAAGTTTTCTCTTTGCACTAAACATCCACCGAAAATGAACAGGTCCACTTTTCATTTAGCAAATGTATGGGTAAATGCACCATTATGTCAATGAAAGCTGGTAAAAAGAATATTTCAAATTCACATAATATCTCCTTTATCTCTTTCTTCATATGATCAAGATTTTTGAACTTTATAACTTTGTTGTATATGCCCCTAAAGAAAGCAGCCAATCTCATGATGGAAAGTGCAATGGGTTTTCTCAATGACTTTCTCACTGCAACCTGAAGCAGACCCTGCATAATTACATGAGCATCATAACTCTCATATCCCGAAATCTTCCTACCATCAAGCTCCACACATCGTACTATGTTTGATGCATAACCATATGGCAATTTCGCATATTTCAGCATAGAGCAAAACATGTCTTTCCCCTTTGTTGTCATTGAGCAGCAAGCAGGGTTGAACATCACATGCCGACCATCTACAGAAATCTTTGGTCGAAGCTCACTTTTGTCCCCATTTGTTGGAGATCAAATCGAGCATTGGGATGATCCTTTGTCTTTCCAGGAATGCCTAACAAGGTGCCAAGTATGCTATCAGTGATATTTTTCTCAATGTGCATGACATCTAGATTGTGACGAATGGAATTCTGCTTCCACTATGGCAACTCAAAGAAAATGGATCGTTTCTTCCAAGGGCAAGTCACACTTTGTTGTTTCTGATAATGGCAGCGCTTCGCCTTCTTATTTTTTTCACCGTCCTATTCTTCTTTTTACTCGTTTTTGGTGCTTGATTCTTCTTTGCCGTACACATGATTCAAAGTAGACATTTCCTCTAAAACTTCACTTCCTCCCGACACAGTAGGTGCTATTCCATGCTTTGAGTTGCCATTAAATGTCATTGCAACAACGGATGGTTTCTCTCTAAAAACCTCCGATGCTCCTGAAAGCACACTTTTTTACTATGAGGCAACCATTTAGAAGAAGTGTTGTAATTGCAACAACGGCCTGCTAGGTACCCTTTTGTATACCACACGGACAACATCGTATAAGCTGGAAAGTTGTTAATGGTCCACATCAAGGCAGCATGTATTTAGAAGGATTGTTTACCGTATGCATCGTAAGTTTGCAAGCCATCCTTCCATAGATCTTTTAATTCATCAATCAATGGCTTCAGATACACATCAATATCATTTCTAGGAGATTTCAAACCTTGAATAAGCAACGACAAAGTGAAATATTCATCCTTCATACAGATCCATGGAGGCATATTATAGTTTACCAACATTACTGGCCATGTGCGGTAGCGAATGCTCATTGTTCGAAATGGATTGAGCCCATCGCTCACCAATCCCAGCCTAACAATGCGAGGCTGTGCTGCAAATTTCGGATGTAAAGAATCGATGGCCTTCCATGCTTTTCCATCCGCCTGATGTCTTAAATTTCCATCTTTAATGCGCTCGTTGTGATGCCATTGCATGATCTCAGCTGTTTTCGCACAGAGATATGAACTTTGAAGCCTATGCTTTATAGGGAAATGCCACAAAACCTTGGCAGGAATCTTATGAGGGTTTGTAGCTTCATGGTTATTCTCTTTGCCTAACATCTTCTCCTCTTCTTTCCACCTAGAAGCACCACAAACATAACAAGATGTAGCCTCTTTGTACTCAAGTCCCAAATCTTGTTGTAACCATTTCGACATGCATGTATCTTGTTGTAATCAAGTCCCAAATCTTTAACTATATTTCTCGTTTCGGTGAATGATTGAGGAAACTCGGCATTAGGAAGCAATTTCTTCAATAATTCTAGGAGATCACAAGATGCCACATTACTCAAACCATGTTGACACTTGTAAAGATACAATCAGATCATAAATGACAATCTAGAAAAGTTCTCACAAATTGGAAAAGCTCAATCTTCCCTTCTTCCAATAATCTATAAAATTTCTTAGCATCTTGTGCCATCTCATCAGTGACCTCGTGTGACAAATAACAACCATATGTGTCATGTAATAAGCCCTCAACATTATCTTGGCTAGAAGACTCATCATCACAATCATTTATGTCATCCACACTCATTGAAGACCTCTCCCGATGATAATAAATATCATAATGAGGGACAATCCATCGGCAATTAAATGATCATACAATTCTTCTCTAGTTCCCCAAAATCTAAACACACGACGATTACAAGGGCACTGTAATTGTTTTCTATTGCCTTCGTCTTGAGCCTTGGTTGCAAATTCTTTAATACGAAAGTAATTCAACCACAAGTCAAACTCCTCAGTCCACCGAGGTATATGCATCCAACTTGTATCACCCTCTTCCATATTCACAGCTTAAGAAAAAAAAAAAAAGAAGAAGGAGGGAAACAAGTAAGTTTATTCTGAAAATGGGTTAACATTCAATCCACATACAAATTACATACAACTTGTATGTCCCTGTTCCATATCCATTAGTAGTAATATGTCATGATTCGAGAAGACAGAATACATGGAATTTAGTACTAATAAGTGAAGATTGTAATGAAGTTTGTAAAAAGTTGCAAAATAGAAGTTTAATTTGTTCGAATAATCTAATAAGTTCATTAGCCGTTAATCAATAGGTGAAGAGAGGGTTTCGGTTAGTATTGGAGGGATGGTTGGTTGGAGTTGTTGAAGTGTCTAAGCGAAGTGTTTTGTTAGATATTTTCTTGTTAACTATAAGGAATATAAGTAGCTTGTCATGTTTTGTAATTGGGCATTATTGATGAATGATAATTGATTCCATCTCTCTCTCAACCCTAATATTCTTTAATTATTATCTTATCTTTCTAATTCTCTTCTCATCTCAACTCTAATTCTTACATATCCTATGCCACAATCCAAGAGTAATCTTGAATCATGACATAATAATTAGTCAATTCAAGGGAGTGAAAGAATTCAGTCCAAGAATTAGTCGAATATTGTGACTGCCTAGATGAATGTCGGTTAGCTTGTATGTCTAGGTGCATTGTTCTTAATCTTTAGTGTAAGTAGTATAAGAAGAGAGCTTGTCTTGTAAGATCCACATGTTAATGAAGAAGGTTTTGATCTTTCACTCGAAATTCTCTCTAGATTTCTCTGTCTCTTACCTCTTCTCTTCTTCTCTCTTCTTTCTCATCTCTATTCTCTTCTAGTCTCATCTATTTCATCTTATTGTTCTAATTCTCATCTCAATTCTCCTCAATTTTAATATAAAATCATAAAAACTCAAGGTTATGATTCAAGATTTGCTTGAATAACAGCACATTAGTCTTTAGTTGAAGCCGTGTAAGGTAGTTAAGTGTTGTAGGGAATGTTGGATAAGGGTGTTAGTTAATGTCAGTTAAGGCTTGAGTTAGGCAATTGTGGATTATGTCAAGGCGAAGTGAATTTAGTGAGATATTTCCTTAAGCTTGAATTAGTACAAATAGGAATTCATCAATTGTAATATTTATTCATGGAATGATATTGATCTCAATTCTCTTTCTCTACCCTAATCCTCTCTACTTCTCATCTCTTTCTTCTATTTCTCATCTTTATTTCTAACTTTTTCCTTGATTATGATTCAAGAATTAATCTTGAATCACAACACACAAGCACTAGTAGGGTTAATGTTTAGCAGTTGGACTTTGTTAATGAATGTGTAAGAGAATTAATTGAGGTGAATCAACAAACACTTCGCAGACACTATCCAAAAGCCATGAATGTGTAAAGACATCAAGATATGCCAATTAAACCATATAAACGTAAAAATCAACAGCATCACCAGCGAAGAAGAAATTTAATATGTCAAGTTCTACTTAGACAATTGATATATGCACGTGTACAATTTAAGCCAAGCTTGTTCACAAATGTTGGTAATAAAATTCACATAAAAATTTCATAACCAGTTCATTTTACATCAAATAATGGTAAAAGTTAGTGAAAAGGCAATTTACTAGAGAACTCTACTCAAAATCAGGTTTGACCATAGACATTAACCTAGAGCTCTAATTTCCAACATGAATTACTAAAAATTCTGATTTTACCTAAATTTTGTAACTTTTTTCATCGTCCCACCACTTTGGACATTTACAATGTCACCTGAAATAGGCGTTGTTATTAAATAGGCAAAATATAGGGACCTCTACTATTAATAACCCTTTAAACAAGGATGAAAAAAATTAGCATTTCCTCTAAATCTTTTCCATCAATATTAATTGGCAAATTGCTATCTAGGTATAAGAATAGAATAATACACTGATGGAACTACATAAAAGATTTAATAGGTGTACTATATTAAAAAATTTATAGAGACAAATCAACAAACACCTTATAGACACTATCTAGGAGTCATGAATGTGTCAGAATCGTCCCACCACTTTGGACATTTACAATGTGACCTGAAATAGGCATTGTTATTAAAATAGGCAAAATATATGGACCTTTACTATTAATAACCCTTTAAACAAGGATGAAAAAAATAGGCATTTCCTGTAAATCTTTTCCATCAATATTAATTGGCAAATTGCTGTTTACGTATAAGAATAGAATAATACACTGATGGAACTACATAAAAGATTTAATAGGTGTACTATATTAAAAATTCATAGAGACAAATCAACAAACACCTCATAGGCACTATCTAGGAGTCATGAATGTGTCAGAATCATCAAGATATAATAACTCACCCATAAAGACATTACAATAATGCATTGATGGAACCACATAAAAGATTTAATAATAGGTGTACTATATTAAAAATTCATTGAGGCAAATCAACAAACACCTTTTAATGATCAAGGATGAGCTTAATATTAAAAGTTAGGGCTTAATATACAACCACAATAACAACAACTGTCCCAATGCCTGAAGGTTAGGGCTTAGTATATTATACAAAAATATAGGAAAACACATTAAAATCTAAATTATTTGAGTTTTGACATTGAAACTAACCTTTTTATGTGAGAAAGGACTTAGGCGGCAAGCACCAGAGATTGGAGGCTGGACCGATGAGCCTCCTGCAGTGGTTCGATGGTGGCAGAGTGCGGTGGTTGTCGGTGAAGTCGAGAAGACTAGTCGTCGTCGTCGAAGCAGGGGAGGAAAGGAGAGTGCCGTCATCGTCATCATCATCATCATGGCGGTCGAAGCATGGGAGGAGGAGGAGAAGCAGGGGGAGTGACGAGAGAGAGAGAGAACTTAGGGTTTGGGCGTTCGAGAAGCAGGGGAGGAGGGAGGGAAATAAAAAAAAAAATTTTAATTTGTCACGTGCCTTGCACGTGATACACTTGCGATTCTACCGATTCTGATGCGATTCAACTTTTTCTGATGCCATTCTGTGTCGATTCTATTTGAGTACGATTTTTTAAGTGATTTAGATCGGTAGGGTAAAGTAAAATCATAAAATTGTACAATTCTACGAGTTGAATCACGATTTTAATAACCATGCGTTGAACCCTTGTATTGTAACTTATTGGGATATGTAGAAACTCATAGTTTACAATGAAAAATAAGTATTGTCCTAAATTACATATGGTTTGATATTCTATGACAACTGATATTTTCCATGATAATTGCTATACCATTTACGATGATTTTTATTATCTATCTTGACAAGTCATCGGAAATAAGCAAATTGTGTAGTTGTATTTAGTTGTTCCAAGAAGTTTATGAACTAAAAAATTAATACACCTATCTAAATATACTAATATTTAATTTACCTAAAAATTTTAAACGCAATATTATTGGTTGCCTTGTGAATAAAACAAATTTTTTTAGACTTTATGCAACAGTTTTAAAACCGCTGCATAAAATGGTCAAAACCGCTGCATAATGGGGGCCTAATGCAATGGTTTATGAACCGCAGCATAAACCGATGCATATATATTATGTAATGCAATAGTTTTGTAAACGTTGCAAAACCACTGCATAAAATAACTTTATGCAACGGTTTCAGAACCGCGGCAAAAAAAACCGCTGCTTATGTCCAATTATATAGCAGTGGTGCTATATGTTGATGACAGTTTACTTGCTACTAATGACTTGGGCATGTAGCATGAGACAAAGAAACCTTTGTCTAAATACTTTGATATGAAAGATTTAGGGGTTGTTTCTTTCGTACTTGGAATAGAGATACATGTAGACAGGGAACGTAAATTGTTGAGTTTATCTCAAAGTGCTTATGTTGAACGAGTCTTAATAGCCTTTGGAATACAAGATTGTAAACCTGAAGAATCACCTATTGTTAAAGGCGATAAACTTAGCAAAGACCAATGCCCAAAAAATGGGATTGAGACAAATTCCACGAAAAATGTACCTTACTCCAATGTTGTGGGATGCATGATGTATACATAAACTTGCACTAGGCCAGATATTGCTTTTGCAGAAAATATGCTTGGGTGATTTTCTTCAAATCTAGGTTGGGCACACTGGGTTGTAGCAAAAAAGGTTAGGAGATACCTCCAAATAACTAAAGAGTTCATGTTGGTTTATAAACATGTTGAAAATCCTGAAATAGTTGGATATTCATATTCAAACTTAGTTGGTTGTCAAGATAGCATAGGGTATTCAGGTTAGTTGGTGGTGCTGTGTCATGGAAGAGTGAAAAACAGGGTTTAACCGCTTCTTCCACCATGGAAGCAGAATTTGTGGAATGTTTTACAGCTACATCACATGCAATTTGGTTAAGAAATTTTTTTCTGATGTCTCATATTTACGCATATTTTAATTGCTATTTTAATTATTTTGCACCTATTTAATTAAATTTATTTACTCACTTTGGCAATTTTAAGGTTTTATAGGTTCAAAGATTAATGTCTCGGAAATTGTCAAATCTGGTGCAAATAAGGCAAGTTTAATGTGCAAGCAATTAAATCAAGTCAATCGAAGATCAGGACGAGAGCGTATGAGCTAAATCAGATGCAAAACCAGCACATCCCGAACCCGTGCACATCAGCCAAAACCCAAGGCCCATATTCGCAGCAGACCTATGTTCAGGCCCACTGTTATCTCCAACCTCATCAACGCAAGCCCGCGTATAGTCCCACGAACAGCCCACCGACACCAAGCACCATCAACATCATCAACAGATCACCAAGCCCAACAACCCAGCTCGTCCAGCCCATCATCTCCATCAACTCAAGCTCACAGCCCAAAGTCACAACTCGACCGACACCCAAACCTCAGCCCTGCATCCTGTTCACCAAACCTATGCAACTTATTAGGCCCATCGTCACCAGCAACACACCCAAGCCCGTCATCACCTAACGCGCAAGCACAGCCTAGTTCTGTTAGGGCTTGAAGAATAAAAAGAAGGGTCGGTTTTCTGAGAGGATTTAAGTGGATTTGGAGCTGAGATTTGGGGGCTGCTTCTTTGGTCGCTGTTTTGAGGGGATTTTGACCAGAGCCCTCTCTCTCTCTTAATTCTCTCTCTCTTCTTTTATATTATTTTTCTATTTTTTTTTTGTTATATTGGAACGGTAGGATATTAGCATGGAGATCAACATGAGTTCATACGTCATCTCCTTCACTTGGTGATCCTTTATGGAGAGCTAACTTGCTCTCTGAGGTTAGATGAAGTCTTAGCCTTTTTACTTTTGTATTACTTTTAATTTCGGGATTATTTGTTTGTTACATGAATTACTTGATTATGAGAAATACTATAAAATATTGTGCTTTAATTGTTTAATCAATTAATATAATTATTAAATTTATAACCTTTAATTGTTGAGATTGATATTTATAATTTAATTCTTTGAGCTTGTACCGTTAGGATTAATTAACAAAGCAATAGTATTTAACGAATTGTTAATTAAAGCCTATCTTCCCTATACTTTAGTTAGATATTGTCAATGCATAGTAATTAACAAAAGGTTAGATGCAGCCTATTTTCCTTATGCTTTAGTTAGATAGGGTTAATCTGCTTAGTAGGTTAACGCTTGAAGCCTGAACCACTACCCGTGTGACAATCAATAATCACAATTTAAAAGCTAAGACAAAAATAATTGGCAAATGGTGGATTCAAAACCCTAGGTTCCGATTTAATTCCCTTTTTCGATTAGAAGCATATTACCTTAGTTTAATTGTCGTTTTCTTAGATTAATTACACAAAAACCTCTCAATTTTATTTAAATTAATTTAGCTCATTCAATAATTTCACGTACTCTTAGTCCCTGTAATTTGACACCCTCTCGCCCTAAACTTCAATTTAACAGTGGATAGGATTTTATATTAAATTTTGATAGATATAGAAAAACTCATCAAGATTTTGGAGCCGTTGCCGGGGACGAAGTAACGTTCTTGATTTTATTTTTATGATTTTCTTTGATTTTTAAATTGCTTTTAATTGTTTTTAATTGTTATTGTCTCTTTCTTTAAAAAGTAAACAGAATTTTCTTTAAAAAGTAAACAGAATAAAAAAAATATATCTTTACTTTTCTTTACAAAAATTTTTTTTTCTATTTATTTATTTATTTATTTTTAAGCATTATTTATCTTATGATTTTTGTGCATGGGTAGATTTTAGAATAGTTTAGTATTTCGGTTTTTTTTTTTTTTTTGTTAGATTTAGTTTTGAGTAATGGCTAACGAACAACAACCATGTCCACTTATAGAGTATTTTACTCTCACCATGAATATTTCACCTTCACGCATTAGGTTGCCACCTGTAGCCCATTAGTTCGAGCTCAAGCCACATACCATACATATGCTTCCTTCATTCCATGGCTTAGACAATGAGAACCCATACACACAATTGGATAGTTTCATGGAGGTTTGCTCAACTTTTAGGCTCCCTAACGTTAGTGATGATGCCATCTTACTTTGTCTTTTTCCTTTCTCTTTGAAGGACAAGGCTAAGTATTGGTTAGGCACCACACTTAGTGGGACGATTAGTACCTGGACTCAAATGAAGCAAGATTTTAAGAAATTCTATCCTATTAGTAAAACCAACATTGCTAGGAGAGCCATTAACACCTTTGTGTAACTTACGAGTGAAGAGTTTCGTGAGAGTTGGGATAGGTTTTAGGGAACTACTGAGAGCTTGTCCATATCGTACTATCCCTAAATATTAACTGGTCCAGAACTTTTATTATGGGTTGAATGAGAAGGGCCAACAACTATTGATACCTCTTATGGTGGTCAGTTCCTTAGGAAGAATGAGGATGAGGCGTGGGAATTGTTTGAACAGAGAACTCGCAACAGAATACTACACATGCATGTTTATATGTTGCTAGGATAAATAGAGGAGAAGTACATGAAATTGCTCACACTTCCATCTTAGATAAGAAAGTGGACCCTCTTGCCTCTTCTGTGGAACAGTTGACTTCCTTATTTAAGATGACATTGACTCCCCCTACTATACCTAATGTGTCTAATGTTCAAACCGTGCACAGTGCTTGTTCTTTATGCTCTAGTGTCTCTCATTCTACATAAGATTGTCCCTCTGCTTCACTTGAGTGGTCAGAGGAATGGGTTAATGCAGCCCAAGGATTCTTGAGGAAGGATCTGTACTCGAACACATACAATCCAAGCTGGAGAAACCATCCAAACCTCTCTTGGTGGCAAGGAGGAGAAGGACAATTCATGCCATGACAACAGAATCCACGACCTCAACAATCAAGTATGCCACGACCGTCGATTTTCAACTGCGAGGGTATGCTTCTAACTACTCTCAACCTTCTAATTTGAGCTCTAATTCAAATTTTGAAGAGAAGGTCTTGAGTGCGCTGAAAGTTTTAGAAGCCATTTCCCAACTCCTCCACTACCATTCATAATCCATCTCAAAGCTAGAAACCCAAATACCTAGCTAACACTTTGAGTAGGAGAGATAAGGGAAGACTCCCTAGCCAAATCGTTGAGAACCCTAGGAACTGTGTGAGGCAAGGCAATTATCCTCCCCACCAAGAGCAAGCACAGTCCATTACAATGTTAAGAAGTGGGAAGGAAGTCAACAATGGGCTGAGTGCTGAGAGTAAAGTACCCCTGAGTGGCGAGGGAGAAGAAAAAAGCGAGGAAAGAGAGAAGGTGACCGATGAGGTCACTCACCCTTCTCCCATTCATATGTACCTAGAGAGCACTCTTCCCCAAGGCTTTAGTTGCACCACATCCAAATGGGAAGGACAAGAAGTGAGAAGACATTTTGGAGATATTTAGGCAAGTACAAATTAACATTCCCCTTCTTGATGCAAATAAACAGATCCCGACCATTATAAAGTTCATTAAGGATCTACTGAACCGAAAGAGGAGATTTAGAGCACATCTGCTGAAGAAAGTGTTTTTAGCCGAGCAAGTGAGCTCTTTTCTGAAGTGTGACACTCCAATTAAGTACAAAGACCCTGGTGTCTCCACCATCTCTTATTCACTTGGAGAATACATGATCGATAAAGCTTTACTGGCCTGAGGAGCGAGTGTCAATATTATTCCTTACTCAGTTTATGAGAAGTTAGGCCTAGAAGAGTTGCAACCCACCACAGTGACCTTGCAGTTAGCAGATAGATCAACTAGGATCCCCCTTGGTGAGCCGATTGATGTGTTGGTGAGGGTAGACAGAGCATTGTTTCCTGTTGATTTTCTTATGCTTGGTATGGAACTTTCTAGTCATTTGACAAACCATGTCCCTGTTATTCTAGGTCGGCCTTTCTTAGCAACGTCCAATGCTACCATTAACTGTAGATCTGGGGTATTGGACGTTATTTTTGCAAACATGAATACTAGGTTGAACATTTTTTAGGCTGCATTGTCACCCACTGGTGAAGATGAGTTGGAGTGTTTCTGGGTGGATGTTATTGATGATTCGGTTGGCCAAACACTCCCCTCTATCCTAAGTTAGTGATTCCCTTGAGCGAGCACTAGTATACAATTGCTCTGATGATTTTGAGATTGAAAATGACATTAGAGAGATGATTGATTCGCTTGAGTTGTGTGCCCCCTTAGAGACTTGTCATTGGTTGTCAAAAGTAGAAGCCTTACCTACGCTTATAGATTCCCTTGCCTTGCTTTACATAGTTTCACCACCCAAACTTGAACTTAAGTTGTCACCATCTACTCCTAAGTATGCTTTCTTAGGACCTGATGAGACTTTACCTGTGATTATCTCTTCCCAGTTGTCTAGGGAACAGGAGGATGCATTGATGATAGTGCTTAGTGATCATAAGAGTTCCATCGGGCGGTCTGTGGCTGATTTAAAGGGTATAGACCCTTCCATTTGCATGCATAGGATTTTTCTTGATGAGAATGCTAGACCCACTTGAGAGACGCAAAGGAGGTTAAACCTAACTTTAAGGAAGTGGTAAAGAAAGAGATTGTGAGATTGCTTGATGTGGGTATCATTTACCCAATTTCTGATAGTAGGTGGGGGTTAGCCCTATTCAGGTAGTCCCAAAGAAGACGGTCGTTACTGTGGTTAGGAGTTAAAATGGGGAGTTACTGCCTACTAGGGAGACCATATTGACCATAGGAAGCTTAACTCTGCCACTGAAAGAACCATTTTACTCTACCATTCATTGACCAGACTTTGGAGAGGCTAGCCGGTCAGAGTTTTTACTATTTTCTTGATCGATAGTTAGGATACCCAGGTGGCAGTCTACCTAGTGGATCGGGATAAAATGACTTTTATGTGACCCTTTGGCACATTTTCCTATCGCCGGATGCCATTTAGTTTATGCAATGCACCCGCTACGTTCCAAAGATGCATGATGTCTATCTTCTCTGACATGGTAGACAGATTTCTTGGGGTTTTCATGGATGATATCTCTGTTTTTGGAACTTTATTTAATTAATGTTTGCAAAATTTGAGGCTTGCGCTAAAATGATGTGAAAAGACCAATCTTGTTTTGAGTTGGTAGAAGAGTCACTGTATGGTTCAAGAGGGGTTTGTATTGGGTAGATCTGATTGCAAACTTACCTCTTTCCTCAAATGAGAAGCAAGTTAGATCCTTTCTAGGTCATGCAGGTTTCTGTAGGAGATTCATTAAGGACTTTGGGAAGTTAGCCAGACCATTGACTAGCGTGCGAGTTAAGGAAATATCATTTGAGTTCGATGAGTCTTGCTTAGAAGCTTTCCAAAAGCTTAGATCATTCCTTGTGTCAACCCCTATTATGCAGCAACCTGATTACTCTTTCCCTTTCAAAATTATGTGTGATGCTTTTGATTTTGCTACAGGTGTCGTCCTAGGTCAAAGGGTGAACAAAGTGCCTCATGTCATTTACTATGCTAGTAAAACTCTTATTGATGCCCAACGCCATTGTACCACCACTAAAAAGGAGTTGCTAGCTGTTGTGTTTGCTCTTGACAAGTTTCATTCCTATCTTTTAAGGTCAAAAGTCATTATCTATTCTAACCATGACGCATGAAATATTTTCTCTCAAAGAAAAAAACAAAACATGGGCTCATTAGATGGATTCTTCCACTTCAGGAGTTAGACATTGAGATTAGAGATAAGAAAGGTGTAGAGAATATGGTAGCTTACCATCTCTCTAGGATTTTCTTTGAGCATCATGATCCATCTATTTCGATGCATGACTCTTTTCCCGATGAGCAACTTTTTGTTGTCTCTTATTCACATGACCCTTGGTTTGTAGATGTTGTTAACTTTCTCGCCATAGGTATGATTCCATCGACTTGGTCTAAGCATGAAAAAGATAGGTTTTATTCGCAGGTAAAGCACTTTTATTAGGATGACCCTGATTTGTTTAAACATTGTGCGGATCAGGTAATTCGCAGGTCTGTTCCAAAGTGTGAGTATCATAGCATTTTCTTTTTGCCACTCATATGCATGTGGAGGACACTTTGAAGGTCATAGGAATACTGCAAAAGTCCTACAATGTGGTTTTTCTTGGCCTACTCTGTTTAAGGATGCTCAGGAGTTTTGTCTTGCATGTGAGCGTTGTCAGCGCTCAGGTGCCTTGACACGTTGAGACATGATGCCTTTAAAACCCATTTTGTTCGTGGAAATATTTGATGTTTGGGGTATTGACTTCATGGGTCCATTTCCCCCGTCCTTTGGGTTTGTTTACATACTCGTAGGGGTTGACTATGTGTCTAAGTGGATTGAGGCTATACCTACTAGGACCAATGACCACAAGGTGGTCATACAATTCATCAAAGACCATATCTTTGACCGTTTTGGTAACCCTAGAGCACTCATTAGTGATGGTGGTAGTCACTTTATTCACAGGTCATTTGAGGCACTTCTTAAGAAGTACTCAGTGTATCATATGATTGCTACCCCCACACACCCCCAAATTAGTGGTCAAGTAGAGCTTTCAGATCGTGAGAAAACGGTCTATGCTTGAGAAAACAGTTTGTCCTGATTGGAAGGATTGGTCACTTAGGTTGAATGATGTTCTTTGGGCCTACTGCACTGTCTATAAGACCCCACTTGGTATGTCACCATATAGGTTAGTCTTTGGTAAGGCGTGCCATTTAATGGTTGAGTTAGAACACCCTGCTTATTAGGCCACTAGGGCTTTGAATTTTTACTTAAACCAAGCTGGATCTAACCAAAAGCTTCTATTGAGTGAAATTGAGGAGTTGAGGACTGAAGCTTATGAGAATGTAAAGATTTATAAAGCTAAAACCAAGGCTTTCCATGATAAACATATTTTGAGGAAAACATTAGTTCCTAATCAAAAGGATTGGCTTTTCAATTCTAAATTGCGTCTTTTTCCTGGTAAGTTGAGGTCTAGGAGGGATGGTCCTTTTGTGGTTAAGCAGGTGAATCCCTCGAGTGCTATTGAGATATGCCACAAAAAAATGGTCGTGCATTCACTGCAAATGGTCAAAGGCTTAAACCTGTAGTTGAGTTGGATGGCATTGTTGATTGATAGCTTATTAAATTCGTCTCTTTGGTGGACTCCATTATTGATATATGGTCTTTGTTGGATTCATTGCGCCCGACTGAAGGCGTAAAACTTAGTGCTCTAAGGAGGCAGCCTAGGTTTCGTTCATTCTTGTTTTCAGTTTAGCTTTTGTACTAATTAGTTTTCCGAAGACTTGTTTTCTCTCTTTTCAGGTTCTTGTCCCGGGTTGAAGGAGTCAAACATAAATGTTCACACCGCATTGTCAAGTATCTCACCTATTTCTTTTGCTTTAATAATTTATGTTGTTGCATTGAGGATAATGCATGATTTAGGTGTGGGGGTTTCGGTCAAGTTTTAAAAATTTTGAACATCTTTTACGCATTTTGAGGGTGGATTATAACTGTTTAGCCAAGTTTTTCTTGATCGATGCGTATGTTAGAATGATAGTAGGATTAGCTGATCATTTCATTCTTTTAATTCTATGAAATTAAATAATTCTACTTCACACTTGTTAGTGAGCATTGTCGATCAATGTTGATATTAATGGATTACACTCATGCGGCTCACATATTCACTATGCACAGGATTTTCGTGTTATGGAAAATCTGAAAAACTTTGAGTAAACAATCTTATATGTCAAGAGTTGTGCAGGCTTCCCTATTGGCTTATCCTAATCCTTGTCTCTTGATACGATGTAAAGTACTTATTCATCAGTGTTAATTATAAAGTTGAGGTACTTGTTATGTGAAAGTCCAAAAATTGGACAGAAAAAGAAGAAGAAACGGAAAAAAAAAGGAAAAAAGTAAAAAATTAAAAGTAAGAAAAAAAAAATGTTTCCTTCAAAGCAAAGAAAAAAAAGAGAAAAAAAAAAGCAAAAGAAAAAGAAGAAAGTGAAAATTGATGTACATTCATGATAAAGTTATTCTTTTTGGTGCTATATCGAGGTCAAAATATTGTAAAGTGTTCACTGATATGCCACTTAAAATTGTCTATGTATGGGCATGTATTTAAGTGATTCAATTGTGTAAGTATACAAAACCTTGGTATATTTGGTTGAATGCAAGAATTTGATGAAGTTTAATCATCTGAATTCATGAAATTGGAGAATGCTCTAGATGACTGAATCTTGTCTAAAATTCTAATGTATGTGTTAATCTTGAAAAACTTAGTGAAGGTTGGGGTAGTTGAATTCTTGAGTAATTGAGTATATCCTATACTTTGCTCAAGGACTAGCAAAGGTTAGGTGTGGGGGTATTGATGTATCTCATATTTACGCATCTTTGAATTGCTATTTTAGTTATTTTGCACCTATTTAATTATAGTTATTTACTCACATTGGTAATTTTAATGTTTTATAGGTTCAAAGTTTAAAGTCCAGGAAATTGTCAAATCTGGTGCAAATGGGGCAAATTCAATGTGCAAGTAATTAAATCAAGTCAATTGGAGATCAAGACGAGATCGTATGAGCTAAGTCCGACCCAAAACCCACACAGCCCGAACCCGCGCACCTAAGCCCAAACGCAAGTCCCATGTTTGCACCAAACCTATGTTCAGGCCCATCGTTATCTCCAACCTCATCAATGCAAGCCCACATATAGTCCCACGAGCAGCCCAACGACACCAAGCACCGTCAACATCATCCCCAAATCAGCTCGTCCGGCGCATCATCTCCATCAACTCAAGCCCATAGCCCAACGTCACAGCCCGACCCGCACACGCACCTCAGCCCTGCATCCTGTTCACCAGCCCTGTGCAGCTCATTAGACCCATTGTCACCAGCAGCACACCCAAGCCTGTCATCACCTCACGCACAAGCATAGCGGCCCATCTCTAGACCTCTGTCAACACCAAATCTCGGCCCAACTTCACCGCGCGTATGGCCCAAGCTCAGCCCAGCTCTGTTAGGGCTTGACGAATACGAAGAAGGGCCGGTGTTCTAAGAGGATTAAGTGGATTTGGAGCTGAGATTTGGGGGCTACTTCTTCGATCTCTGTTATTGGGGATTTTGACCGGAGCTCTCTCTCTCAATTCTCTCTCTCTTCTTTTATGCTATTTTTCTATGTTTTCATTAAATTGGAACAAGAGAAAAATTAGGATGGAGATCAATATGAGTTCATACATCACCTCCTTCACCTGGTCATCCTTGATAGAGAGCTAACTTGCTCTCTGGGATTAGATGAAGTCTTAGTCTTCTTACTTTTGTATTACTTTTAATTTTGGGATAATTTATTTGTTACATGAATTGCTTGATTGTGAGAAATATTATGAAGTGTTGTGCTTTAATTGTTTAATCAATTAATATGTTTATTAAGTTTGTAACCTTTAATTGCTGAAGTTGATATTCACTGAATTGTTAATTAAAGTCTTGCTTCCCTATGCTTTATTTAAATAGGGTCAACACATAGTAATTAACAGTACGTTAGGTGAAACTTATTTTCCTTATGGTTTTGCTGGATGGGGCCAATACGCAGTATTAACAACATCTCATTAGTAGGTTGAAGCTTGTAGCCTAAACCACTACCCGTGTGACAATCAATAATCCCAATTTAAAAGTTAATCCAAATGTAATTGGCTAATGATGGATTTGAAAACCTTGGTTCTAATTTAATTCACTTTTCCAATTGGAAGTAGATTACCTTAGTTTAATTGTCGTTTTCTCAGATTAATTAAACAAAAACCTCTGAATTTTATTCAAATCAATTTAGGTCATAGAATAATTTTAAGTGCTCTTAGTCCCTGTGGTTCGACAGCCTCTTGCCCTAAACTTCAATTTAGATGTGCTTAGGGGATAGGGTTTTATATTAAATTTTGATGGACATACAAAAAACACATCACTTTCCAATTTGGAGATGGTTGATTTTATCTGTAAGCCACTCAAAATTTTTTGTGATAACAATGCAGCAGTATTCTTTTCAAAAAATAACAAGAGAACAAGAGGTTCAAAACATGTTACCCATAAATTTCTTAGAGTTAGAGACATGGTAAAGGATGGTGACGTCATGATCGAAAAATTTAGTACTAAAACTATGCTTGCTGACTCATTGACAAAAGGATCGCGACCAATAATTTTCAAGCAACACACAGAAAATATGCGTGTTTTAGAATCTTTTGATGCAATTAATTAGTGGGAGTCGATTGTACCATAATGTATAAATACTTCTATGTAATTTGAGTTCTGGATATATGATACACATAGTATTGTCTTTGTACTGAGGGTACCAACACGTAATCACCAGATCCCATTAGAACTCCAATGTTAAGCATGCTTGGGCCGAGAGCAGTATAAGGATGTGTGATCTCCAAGGAAGTCCTCACCTTCAAGTTGGGGGCACTCGAAAACAAACTCTCTTCAGGGATAATCCCCTAAAGGGGGCATTGGATATGTTGCTTTTAGTATTGTCTTTGTACTATTTATTTTTTATGGATATTATCTGTATGTAGTTCTTATTATCTAATATTGTTTGCACCAATTTTGGTGGGACGAGCTCATTGTAAAATTCTTGTAATGCTTACTGAATAAAAATTTTTCATGGATACATGATTACTTAGTGAAGCACAAAGATCTCTTAGGAGATGGTTAATTAAAGTTTGTCTAAAGATATGGTTTGCTTTCTATGAAGTGTGTGTGCCTTGATTAGAAAAGGAATCTTTTCTAAGTGGTGTTAATATCATTGATTGGAAAAGTATAATAATTTTTGCTAAAATTGTAAGCTATTTAGAACTCATATTTATGTTCCATATTGATGGAGATCCTAGTTTTTCGGATCATAGATAAGAGTCGTATCCTTTGAAAGATGTGATTATTTCCATGGTTCAAATATTAGCAATTTCATAGGAAATTGATACGGATATATTTTGGGGCTTTTATTATTATGGTTGTAATGTATATTTCGCAATGATCAAATTATTTTTTAAAATATTATTTATGTAATTTTTTTATCATTTAAATTTGTAACAAAATTAATGTGAATAGAATTATTTTTCTATTTTTTAAAGGGGATTGTTATATTTCTTAAATGTTTTTCCTTTCCAATCAAGAGCGTTCAAGTGGAAGAATGTTAGAATTTTGGACTTAATCGATTGAGTTAGACGAAGAAGATAATGATGAAAGCCCAGTTTATTATACTATATATGTAATTATGTGTTAGACTCATTGTGATATGAGCTTGGGGTGGATAAAAGGCCCATTAATAACATATGGGCTTATGATAGGTATGCCTATGTGTATGTCTATCATGTTTCAAGTATTAATCTTACGGAGATATTATGGATAGTAAGCCCTCTTATGTAGTAGGACTTTCCTTGATATAAGGAAGTGACGGTTAAGACAAGGACTTGTAAATGCCTATAATCCTCTCAACCAGTGAATTTACAATTATACAAATAATACGTTTTATGTCTCCCTTATTAAAAAATTCTCTGCTTAGAGTCACCATCTAGGAGTCTTGGTTTTGGGGAGGTGGAAACCTATATGACTCTAGTAGCCTCTGTTCGATACAGTAGCTCCTAAGGCGATCTACTAAGCTAGTAAGGCAAGTCTGGATCCTATATGTACTCCTTGAACTTTATGTTTATATTACCCATATTATCTTTCGGTGGCATCAGAGCCTATAATACTTGTCTTCGCCAACTTTTTACGAGTTTTGTGTCAATTAGTAGATTAAAAATTTGTAAGATTGCCACAAATGTATTTAATGTGAAAATTTGGTGTTTTCTTGAATATGCTCTTTGCATTGAGATTAATTTTAGCGGGTTATGAACTGCTTTAGCATGTAGTTTGCTTGCAGCGCCGATGGAGGTCCGTCTAGCCCTTCATTGAACAATTTTAAGAAAAAGGCATGCGACATGATCACAGCGTCTATGGTGGTTTTACCATCGCCATAATGGCTGTTATTGGTAATTGGTGTCAAACACCGTGAATGACTGAACATGACTCTCTCTCCTCACGCTTAGATCTTGTGCCCTAAATCCGTTCTCGAGCATGGCCTAGGTCAATGTTAGAAGGAGCTGTAGCGGTGCGACAACGGTGGACCATAG
Organism: Simmondsia chinensis; assembly: GCA_018398585.1. NCBI lineage: Eukaryota > Viridiplantae > Streptophyta > Magnoliopsida > Caryophyllales > Simmondsiaceae > Simmondsia > Simmondsia chinensis. Next base: position 6,173,264 of record JAGTTD010000021.1, on the reverse strand, counting down.
CCTGATTTGGCTTCGTTCGTCAGCGTCGCTGAGGGGATTTGTGCTGCGTTCGCTTTTGGTGGGTGTTTGTTCAAACCTCGATGATGGCAATGGTGAGGGCTCGAATCGAAGTTTTGATGAGTCCAAAAAAACCTTCAAACATGGTGCCAACGAGCTTTCGAGGCAGCAGTGGCGATGCCGCTACTGTGATAGCGGTCACATAAGACAAGCATTTGCTTCCCCGATGACGGTGGTGAAGCCTCTATGTTGGCGACAGAGCCCTCGTAGTTGTGGTAGCTGGGGGAATTGGCAACAGTGACGCTGTGATGACGAAACTGATGCAGCCGTGATGGGGAAAATTGGGCAACGGGAAGGTTCAACGGGCTTCCCTTTTGAATTTTATTACTACTGAAATAAAATTAAGAAAAGAGGTTCATAAACTCGTTTCTCACAGGTCGAGAACTCTAGGTTACAAAAGGGAGAAAATAATTTATTGGAATTCTAATTGGATGATCCAAAGCCTAACCCCTCTCCTCCTTTTATAGGGAAGATTTAGGATTTAAATCAACTAAAATTAAAGAAATAAAATCAAAATCTGAATAAAATCGGGAATTGAGGTAAATAAGTGAAATATATAAACTTTTCTTATTCTAATAAAATCTGAATAAAATCTGGAATTAAACTAGATAAGTAAAACACCTAAACATTCCTAAAAACAAGGCTAAACACACAGCTTCAAGCTTGACGTTCACCCGGACCTGCTTTGCTTGGCGTCACGCCAAGTTCATCCTACCGCCAAGCTGGGCGCCACTCAGCTCGCTGCATCATCCTCCCCGGGTTGGAAGGAATTCGTCCTCGAATCAGATTGAGGATCAACGTTGTTGTTTTCTCCAAAGTAGGGGCTGAGATGTTTGATGTTGAAAACGTTGGAAGTTCGCATGCCAGGCAGGAGCTATAGGCGGTAAGCGTTGTCGTTAATTTTCTAAAGAACCACAAGCGGACCTATCTTTTGTGCTGAGAGCTTATTATACTCCCAAGCTGGGAATCATTCCCGTGTTGAAATAGCCCAGACCTTCTTGCCAACTTGAAAGTGAATGCCTCGTCGCCTACTATCACGGTCGTCCTTGTACTTGGCGTTAATCATCAATAACTCCTCCCTTGTCTATTCATGAATGTCCTGAAGGGAAGATATGAAGTCTGCTGCCTTGCCATGAGGACCCGCCAAGTCTGGAATTGGTGCCAAGTCAATAGGAGCCCGTGGAGTGAACCCATAGACAGCTTGAAATGGCGTGAAACTTGTGCTTCTGTTCATTGAGCTGTTGTAGGCGAATTCAGCTTGATGAAGCTTCTGTGCCCAACTCTTGGGGTTTTCTGCAGCCAAACATAGGAGTATGTTCCCTAAGCAACGGTTGGTGACCTCATGTTGGCCATCGGTTTGCGGGTGATGGACAGTACTAAAGAAGAGTGTGGTGTTCGCCAACTTCCAAAGGCTCCGCCAGAAGTGATTGACGAACCGAACGTCTCTATCGGACACAATGCTGGACGGTAAGCCATGGAGCTTGTAGACGTCTTTGAAGTAAAGACTTTCAACGTGGGTGGCGTCCGCGGCTTGCTTGCAACCAATGAGATGAGCCATTTTCGAAAACCGGTCAACAACAACAAAAATGGAATCAATCCCGCCAACTGTTCGCGGCAACCCCAACACGAAGTCCATGCTCACATCTACCCGTGGTTGATCGGGTACCGGTAACGGTAAGTAGAGTCCCACGTTCGTCATCCCTCCTTTAGAAATCTGACAAGTACGGCATTGCTTGACAAATCTCTCAACCTCTTTGCGGATTGTGGGCCAGAAATAAGTGGCGGTACTGAGCCTCAACGTCTTGTTCCTACCAACATGTCCAGAGTTATGCTTCTCCTCTATTATCTTCTGATGCCAAATAGAGCTCGGTACACACAGTTGGTTTCCCCTGAACAAATACCCATCGTGGTTTGAGTAATCCAGCACTGGGCCAAGTTGTGCGTCACGCCAAATGCTGCTGAAGGTTGGGTCATCACGGTACATTTCCTTGAAATGCTCAAACCCGGTAACTTCAGCCTTACATTACGTTAAGACCATGGTCCTCCTGCTTAAGGCGTCAGCCACCTTATTCATCGCGCCAGAAGTGTGTTTGATTGAGAAGTGGAAGAGTTGGATGAAACCTGCCCACTTGGCATGTCTCTCTGACAACTTCTCTTGACTTTTGATGAATTTTAGGGCTATGTTGTCTGAGTACAGAATAAACTCACTGTTTGTCAGATAAGAATTCCAATGTCGAAGCGCACTGACCAAAGCGTAAAACTCTAAGTGGTATGTTGAATATCTCAACTTACTCCCATGAAGCTTCTCACTAAAGAAAGCAACCAGTCTTCCTTCTTGACTTAGGACGGCGCCAATACCAACCTTTGAAGCATCGGTGTGCAGCTCGAACGTCTTCTGAAAGTCCGGTAACGCCAACACTGGGTCTGTTGCCAGCTTTTCATTGATGATGGTAAAAGCAGATGCAGCCTCAGGTGTCCACACGAAAGAACCCTCCTTAAGGCAGTCTGTGATAGGCACCACGATGGAGCTGAAGCCAGGAACGAAGCGCTTGTAGAACGACGCCAGTCCATGGAAGCTTCACGCTTTGCTAACGGGTTTTGGTGGTGGCCAGTCACGAATAGCTGCAATTACCTTCATCAGCCAAAATACCGTCCTTGAAAATAATGAAGCTAAGGAAGGTCACCTTCTCCCTCATAAATTCACACTTTTTCAATGTTGCGAACAAACTCCAACTTCTCAAAGTGAGAAGAACCTCTCTCAAATGATTGACGTGCTCAATATGGTTACAACTATAAATTAAAATGTCATCAGAGTAGACGATGGCAAACTTGCCAATGAACGGACGTAATACCTAATTCATGAATCTCACGAAGGTACTAGGCGTGTTGGAGAAACCAAACAGCATAACCAACTACTCATAGAGACCTTCTCTTGTCTTGAAGGCTGTCTTCCATTCATCCCCGGGAAATATTTGTATCTGATGGTAGCCACTTTTAAGGTCAAGCTTGGTGAATACCTTGGTGCTTTGTAATTGGTCCAACAGATCATCTAGTCTTGGGATTGGGAAACGGTACCGCACTGTTATTTTGTTGATGGCTCTGCTATCCACACACATACGCCAACTCCCATCCTTCTTTGGCGTCAGCAAGGCTGGGACGGCAAAAGGACTCAAGTTCTTCCGAATGAAACCTTTAGCAAGCAACTCCTGAACTTGGCGTCTGAGCTCTTCATGCTCAGAAGGGCTTATGCTGTAATGGGGTTTGTTTGGTAGGGAAGTGCCAGGGACCAGATCGATCCTATGCTGAATGTCACGCAAAGGCGGCAGTGTGGCCGGTAATTCGCCTGGGATCACATTAGCAAACTCCTTTAATAGAGGCAGGATCTCGCTTGGTGGCTTGTCAAACACACTGTTAGCTTCCTTCCCAATCAGAACAAACACAACCTTGGTGTCGCCGACTTCTTTAGCAAACATGGCGCGACCCTGCACATTAGGGTATTGAGCCACGACAAACTTTGGTTGCTCCTCCTTCTTAGGTAAAAGTACTGTTTTCACTCCTTCATACATGAAGCTGTACGTGTTTCTTCGTCCGTCGTTCACAGCTCCCCGGTCGTATTGCTAAGGACGCCTCAAGAGTAGGTGACATGCGTTCATGGCGAACTACATGGCACTATACTCCCTCCTTGTATCTCGGCCCTATTGAGATATTCACAAAACATCGTTTGGAAATCGTCACCTGATTACCCTTCTTCAACCAAGGCAAAATATGGTTGAGGATGGGCTTCAGTCTTTAACGCCAATTTGTTAACAGCCCCTTCGGAGAGGACGTTCTCACAGCTTCCCGAGTCTATAACCACACGGCAAACCTTTCTGCCAATAGTACACATCTTTTGGAAGATATGGTTCCTTAACCAGCTGTCTCCTTGTTCATCCCTTGGTGTGAGGCAGACATGCCTAATGACAAGACATTGACCCTCGTCTCCTATAATGGGTCCTCTCCTTGTTCCGCCAATTCCTCTTAACCGTCTTCTTCAATGGCCTCTTCTTCTTCAGTAGGCTCGTTAATGAGAAGAGCCTTACCCGGTCTGTCTCCATTTCGGAATTCGGAGGCACGGTGACCTACTTCTCCGCACTTGAAGCAACGTATACGGGACGAACCACCTGCCTCTTGATTAACCTGCTTCCTAATAACAACAGGAGGGGCTCTATCTTGGGCGTTTTGATTCTGAGTTGGCGGTACACGGTTCAGGTCTCTGCCGCCTGCTTGTGTATTCCCCATTCCTCCAGGAGGGTGGCGCCTTTGATGCTGTTCAACGTTCACGGCTCTCTGAGATGCTTCAGCCACGGTAAATATATCAAACATGTTGAGTACGTCTTGGATAGGCTCCCTGAGGCCACTAATAAAGTGATCCGCCAACTTTTCTTCAGACTCTGCCAAGTCGTTTCTTGTGACTAGGGAGCTGAACTCAGTAGTGTAGTCTTCAACGGATTTGGAACCTAGGCGTAACCCTTGAAGGTGCTGGTACATAATTCGTGCATGATTGTACGGTAAGAAGGCGCTACGAAACCTTCATCCTTTCCCATGTTTCAATCTTGGACTTTCCCTGCCTCAGCCGGGTTTGTTTCAGTTGGTGCCACCAGGCGGCGACTCTACCCCTAAGGCGAGTAGCGATGAGCGGCACCTATTTTCTCTCCGGTATCTCCCTAAACTCAAGGACTTCCTCGATAGCTACTAGCCAATCTGAACTCCTCTGGACGTACTCCTCCATTGAACTCCGGTATCTCGATCCGAAGCCCGGAGTCCCACCTCCGATCGTCACAATCTTCACCACTCACGCTAGGTGAAGGGTGGCGTTGGTGCCTCGCTCCACCCATAGAATTGCGGTTAGCACCGATTTGGACCAAGTGTTGCTCGATCCGTCTGAATCTCTCTTCCAATTTCTCAAATCTCCTCTCATGCTACTGGTGGCAATCTCGGTCAGTGACGTCTTCCAGGGTGGCATTCCTTTGACGTCTTCAAGGGGCCATCGTCACAGGAAGCGAATTGGGCTCTGATACTAGATGATGCAGCGCGTGATGGAAAAAATTGGGCAATGGGAATGTTCAACGGTCTTCCCTTTTGAATTTTATTACTACTGAAATAAAATGAACAAAAGAGGTTCATAAACTCGTTCCTCACAAGTCGAGAACTCGAGGTTACAAAAAGGGAGAAAATAATTTATTAAAATTCTAATTGGATGATCCACAGCTTTTTTCCTCCTTTTATAGGAAAGATTAAGGATTTAAATCTACTAAAATTAAAGAAATAAAATTGGGAATTGAGCTAGATAAATAAAATATGTAAACTTTTCTTATCCTAATAAAATCTGAATAAAATCTAGAATTGAACTAGATAAGTAAAACATCTAAACTTTCCAAAAAAACAAGGCTAAACACACGGCTTCAAGCATGACGTTCACCCGGACCTGCTTTTCTTGGCGTCACGCCAAGTTCATCCTACTGCCAAGTTGGGCGCCACTCAGCTCGCTACATCAGAAATCGAGACGGTGGTGCCCCTTCGTGGTGGTTTGCCACATTTTCAGGTGTGGGTAAGTGTTACCCTCATTCCCAAGATTGCTGACATCAGTATTTGAGTGTGGTGGAGAGTGGTGGCGCAACCGCGTGGGGTTAAGATTTTAGGGTTTTCTTGGCTAAGGCTTCAAAGCCCCTCTTTTTTAAAAATTAGAAAAACAAAAAATTTGGAGCCCAGCCATAACTGGCCCATTACCATACGGACCCAGTTTTCAAGGCCCACACTATAATACACATAAAAAAATACACTGGACAGGGCCACGTGGACTTAAACTATTTTTCTAAAAATTATAGAGCAAAATATAGTAAGATTCACTGAACTTTGTAACTAATAGTGACACACCCCCGCCATTTTTAATTTTAAAAAATAGCCTCCTGAACTTTGTAATTAAACACAACACATTCCTTGCACTTTTAATTTTAAAAAGTAGCTCTTTGACCTTTGCAATTAAACACAACACACACCCATACTTTCAATTTTATAAAATAACTCCCTGAACTTTATAATTAAACACAACACATCCCCTGCACTTTCAATTTCATAAAATAGCTTCCTGAACTTTGTTATTACACACAATTCATCGTTCGAACTTTGTTACTAAGCACAACATACCCCTTGAACACAAATAAATTCGAAATTAAAAAATAATATACGAAATTTAGAAATTTAACCAAATTATGAAAATACTTTTGGAAAAAATTTAAAAAAAATTAGAATATTAAATTTAAAACTAAAAAAAATCTAGCAAATTAAAGTTCAGGAATTTTCTAGTTTTATGCAAAGTATAGAAATTTATATTTTCAGACGAAAGGTAGGAGCTGTATATTTTTAGGTAAAAGATAAGAGAATTTTCGGATATTTATATAAAATAATTATTTTAATTAATCATAGTAAGAGAATTAATTATGTTGTTGTTGTTGTATAGTAAAAACATTATAAATTTTGGAAGATAAAAAATATTTTTTAAAATTTTCATAAAAAAATTTATAAGATAAATATAATATTTTTTAAAAAAAATTCCAAAATTAGATTAAAAATTTTAAACTAAATATATGTACGAAATATCAAATTTGAAAATAAATATTAAAAAATAATTTTTTAAAAATATTGAAAAATAAAATTTAAAATTGTTATTATATTTTTTTTGAAACTTTTTCCAAACAAGATATCTTTTCATAATTTGTTTCAAATTTTTTGATTTCATACTTTTTAATTTTGAAATTTATTAATGTCTAAGGGGCGTGTTATGTTTAGTAACAAAGTTTGAGGGCAAAGTTGTTAAAATCGGGATTCTACTTAGAATAGCTAGGGGCTTTTAGAATCCGAATCGTATCGAATCGAAAATAGTAAGATTCTAATAAATATATATTATAATTATTTTTTAAATTAATATCAGCTATGCAATTAAAAAATTTATTAACAAGACCTTTACTTCTATAGGCATATATAAGAAATATAATCAAATATGATAAAAATATTATCATGCAGCATAGATATGTCATTTTATGCTACAATAATCATGTAAGCTTTTAAGAGAGATGTTACTTATTGAACTTTATATTAATGTCAAAACATAAAATTAAACTTAATTTAAGTTTTTTCAGTGCATCTCCTCATTCATAGCAACGAGCTACTTCTCAGCACCTGATCTCGATACAGCCTCTAAATATAAAGTCAGCTCACTGTCATCTAAAGACTCAATAGTAGTAAGAGCATAAGCAATCATCTCCTCATACCCATATCTCTCTAGAGGCCTGATCTGTCGCCTCGGTCTACCACCAGCTACAGTATAATTCTCCACCTGCTGACCTGTTTCTGCATTATCAGTAACAACATCATAAACTCGTACCTGAGGTGCTAGAATGCTCTCTAGCAGAACAACCTGCTGTTCTGGTTGTATCTCTGTAGCATCAGGTGTCTCAACCTGAACTGAATCACTGTCAATGGAGGGTGTGTGTAGCGGATGTAGTAGAGCAGACTCATCAAAGGTAACATCTCTACTAGTCAGAAACTTCTGAGCACTGGATCCCACAACCTATATCCCTTCACACCTAATGAATAACCAAGAAAGATGCATTTCTTAGCCCTGGGCTCCAGCTTTCCATCATTAATATATGCATATACAGGACAACCAAAAACTTTAATTTGAGAATAATTAGAAGTAGAACCAGACCATACCTCCTCAGGTGTCTTCAACTGCAATGAAGAATGCGGTGTCTTATTCACAAGGTAGAAAGCCATGCTAACTGCTTCTGCCCACCATTCTCTTTTCAAACCTGCATTTGAAAGCATACATCGAGCCTTCTCAAGTAACGTCCTGTTCAATCTTTCAGCCGAATTTTCCTGAGGTGGACCTGTACATGTCCTGTTCCTGACTATACCCTGATCTTCACAAAATCTAGTGAAGTCACCTTCAACAAACTCAAGACCATTATCAGTCCTCAACCTCTTCATCGGCTTCCCTGTCTAGTTTTCAAGTAAAATCTTCCATTTCTTGAAGACATCATACACTTCATTTTTCTACTTCAGAAAATAGACCCAAACTTTACGTGAGTAATCATCCGTAAACGTTAGAAGATACCTAGACTCCCCCCTTTAGAAGCCACTCTGGAAGGTCCCCACATATCAGAATGTATGTAATCTAACGGCTCCTTTGTCTGATGCACTGCTGACTTGAAGCTGACTCTCTTCTGCTTCCCATACACACGGTGCTCACAGAATTCCATCAGTCTTGTTGACTGAGCACAAAGCAGTCCCCTCTTACTCAACTCAAATAATGCTTTATCACCAATGTGACCCATTCTCATGTGCCACGGTCTTGTAATCTCTACATCTGTCATAGAAGATGTGGAAAAAACAACTAAACCTGTCACGATAGTACAACCAAGTTCATACAAAGTATCAACCGTATTTCCTTTCATCACAACTAAAGCACCCTTACTGACCCGCATGACTCCACCTTCAGTGGTGTACTTGTAGCCACTAGACTCAAGGGTACCTAGAGAAATTAAGTTCTTCTTTAACTCCAGGACGTGACGTACATCACTCAAGGTTCTAATAGCCCCATCAAACATTCTCACACGGACTGTCCCAATCCCCACTACCTTACAAGCAGCATTGTTACCCATCAAGACAACTCCACCCTGTATAGACTTATACGTGGAAAACTAGTCTCTATTTGGAGTAACGTGATATGAACAACCCGAATCCATCACCCACTTATCCTTGGACCTGGACTGAGAATCAGCAACTAATAGAAACTCCCCTTCACTATTATCCTCTACAACACTAGCCTCAGCGGACTTGTCTTTGCCCTGGTCACACCTGTTGCCCTCTTTCAATTTATTTTTATACTTGTAACAGTCTTGCTTTATGTTCCCTTTCTTATGACAATAATGGCACGACATGTTCTTATATCTAGATTTAGACCTAAACTTTTTCCCACCATTGGATCTCCTATGTTCTGGTCTGCCTCTCACACGCAAACCATTACCTGAGTCATTCATCGAGTTAGATAACTCCCTATCTACCCATTCTTTACTTACAAGGTTCCTTTTCACCTCATCAAAAATAATGGTCGGCCTACCCCTGTATATCATGCTTTCCAAGAAACCCTTATACGAATTAGAGAGCGAACACAGTAATAACATAGCTTGATCCTTGTCCTTAGGGACATCATCCAATTCCTTTAATTCTTGTATAATAGAGGTAAACTCGCTAAGATGGTTTTTAAGAGAGGTACCTTCTGTCATAAGAAAAGTGAACAACCGACGCTTCACTGCGAGTTTGTTGGAGGCTGACTTGTGGCAAAATATGTCTAATAATTTCTCCCATAACTCTTTTGCGGTTTTCATCTTCAGTACCTCTGATAGAACATCACCAGCCAAACACATCTGTATCGCCGTGAGAGCCTTATCATCCATTTCTTCACATTGTGCCTCGGTCATAGTCTTGGGTTTCTTCTCTTTCCCCTCCAGTACTTTATACAATCTATTTTGAGTCAGGAGTCCTTTCACACATACTTGCCATAAGCTGAAGCTTCCCTGACCATTGAACTTCTCTACATCGGTCTTAATACCTGATCCCATTGTACGAATTCGAAGAACCAGGCTCTGATACCAATTCGTGCGGAAATAAATAATTCTACCGTTATACAATCAAATCAAATACTACGACAAAATCGAGAAATAAATGGACTAAAAGAGAAAAGAAACAATTGACACAATGATTACAATCGAAAGGGGAGAAAACTACAAGCGAAGATCGGGGCTTTTATTATTGAATCAAAAGAAGAAATTACAATATCTCTCTCACACTCAATTTTGTTTGGCGGCGTCGCTATGGGGAAAACGTCACTTTTGAATTGGATACCCATGACGTAAACCCTACGTCCGTATTTATAGAGTTGGGAAAACATGGTTCCCGATCGATCGGCTTGCTCACTGTAGGCGTCCTTTTTTTACGTAACTTTTCCGATTGATCGAGCTCCACCCCGATCGATCGGCCTTATCACGGCTCCTCTCCTTAAAATACCAAGTAATTTTGAGACATTTTTTTAACACTTGGAAATGGCTGCTAAGAGGAAGTGCTAGAAGTTGGTTCGTATATGGTGGAAATAATTTGATTTTGCCTTTGTTACATTTTGGCTTTGTTCTTCTTCATTACACTTTTGTCTTTGATCATGTAGACATTATTTTCTTGGGAACTTTTTGGTTATGGCTATCTTAATACTGGTTTCTTTCGACATAATCTAGACAAATTTAGTTATTCTACTACTTTTTTTCATTACTTGTTGATAAACTAATTATGTTAAGTAACATGCTAGGCTTGGCCAAATTGGCCAGGATAAAATGAATCAATTACTTCAAGATGGCCAATAGGGGCCTATTACAAAGGTATGACTCCTTGTGTGTGAGTCGTGCTTAGCAGGGAAAGCATGCAGAAAGCCTTTCGGCAAGGGACAAAGGGACACTACAAAAAAAGTAATCATTACCAACAATAGTATTTCAGGCTTTGTTGGTAATGATTGTGCATTACCAACAATAAACTATTACTATTGGTAATGACTCAAGAGTAAAAAGGGAAAATAACAAAGACCTAATCCCAACATGAATAGATTTATGTTGGTATAGATTAGCTCAATGCCAATAGAAATAAATTATGTTGGTATGGACTAGCTCAATGCCAACAAAAATAAATTAGGTCGGTATCGACTAGATCAATGCCCCAAAACAAAAAAAACAAAAAAAAAATTTGTTAGTATCAATTAGTTCAATACCAACAAATGTATTTACCAATATACAAATCTTGTTGGTAAAATTAAAACCTATACTTATTATTATTTTTGTTAGAGTAATTTAAATATTAATAGCTTGACGTTTGATATAATAATTGTTAGTCCCTTTTCTGAAATATCTTTTTACTCAAAAAAGGTAAACAAAATTAATAAAATAGTTTAAATGATTATGTGTAGGGGTGCTAATAGGCCCCACTTTTATTCTCTCATCATCATTTATACTATTTTATAAAATGTATGTAACTTATTGTACCAAAACATTATTTCAAAAAAATCGTGAATTAAAAACTTAGTATACTAAACTCATGGTACTAATAGGTAATAATTTATCCTGTATTTTGTGTTTTCAAATAATTAAAATTAAAATAACAATGATGTTTAAAAAATTTTTTATTTTCCCTCCATATTTTAGTTTTTTTCACTTATTTCATTTTTGTGTATTCACTTATTTAGCCACACTCTAACCTTAATGCGTTGTTTGGTAACTGGATAAAAGAGGTAAAGAGGAGTCAAGAGGGGGAGGGTAAAAAGGAGTAAAGAGGTAGAGGGTACGGTAATATTCTACCATTTTCTAGATATGTCAAATTAGGAGATGTGAAGGTCAAGAGGGGTAAATTAATTACCCTTTATTAAAAATTGGGTAAATAGGTAAAGATAAAGAGAGTTATAATTAAAATAAGGACAAAATTATCCAAAATTTAAAAAAAAATTATCTTATCCCCTTTACCTCCCAATTTGGGTTTAAAGAAAATAAGGATAAAGGAGGGTAATGTGGGGTAATGGTAGTTAAAAACTTATGCCCTATTATCCCTCATAGAACTTTGCCAAATGAGAGCAAGGATTAACTCCTTATTACCTAAGGTTCCTTTACTCCCAATTATCCTATTGCCAAACAGGGGATAAAGCACTTTCGCCATCGTCACTTACCAGAGTTACATTTAGACCCAATCACTGCACTCGTTAACGACAACCACCACTGACGACCAACACCGGCAACTACCAAACACTAGACCTTTTCCTCCACATGTCAAATCGATTAAGGAAATGACGGCTTGTTTTCCATTGTTCCAGCATTTTTAAGTCGGTTTCTAAAATGTTTCTCTTGAGGAGAAGATGTAGTAACATGTTCATCTATAGACCAACTTAGTCCAAACCATTCCCACAAACCAGAGAAAAACCATGCGTTTAATCCAAGAATCCAATTCCCATGTTGTTGTAAACAGCTTCCTGTTCTTTCTCCAACAAATCATTTTCTATTATTGATCAAAGAATGATTTATTTTTCAAATTTGATTCAAGATATTAGGGACGAGACATGTGGGATCCAACTATTATATGTGCCATTTTCCATTTCTTAATGTAAGAATGCGGTTGAGTTGTCAACTACCATGGATCTAAAAACGTTTTGGGTTCTAATCATGTCACTGGTTGCAAATAATTTTTGGGGTCATCTATATGGTTTTTGGAACCTAACCTATTAAGTTGCACAAGTGGAGACTTTGCCATCTTTGGCCTCAAGCTCGGCTCATTTAAACTTGTAGTAGGCTAGATTTGTTGGGCAGCAACTTGCCAAGTTTAGTTTGCATGTTTGAACAACCACTTACCTCCAGACTGTGCATTCACTTCCAATTTGTATGAATATTTTGAAACAACTGAATTAGCCTAGTGATTTTTGAAGGTAAACAAAAATAAAGTTCAACTTAGGGTATTTTCTTGTAGAGTCTCAATCTTGGTAGTATGCTGAATACTATTGTTCGCACCCTAAATTCAAGGGGACTGGGACGATGCCGTTTTGAGCCAAGTACCACATGCTCATCACATGAGGCCCTCCTTGAGGAGAATTAGGCTTTGAGGTGATGAAGTAACGGCGTCTCAAGCCCAGCATCCTGATAAGATTATCACCCAAACAATGGTATCAACCGCTCGAGGTTCGAGATGGTTGAAGGGTAAAGGGAGCTCGAGTTCAAGGGGCTGCCAATAAGGCTGCAAGGCAGGTGGCTTCCAAGCTCAAGACAGTTACTTGAAGCATAATTTCAAATATTTGGGCACTAAGCTTAATCCAAAAGAACGTGGGGCTTCCAAAGGGGACTTCAGTTAGACATTCAGAAGTAGGCGTCAAGGAATTCTATCCGCAATTGAATCATGGACACATTCCTTGATCATTCACGCGCAAGAAGAAGCTTAGCGACCTAACACGGGGAGAAATTCCGTAGAATCAGGGGGAAGTCATTATTTAGTTTATATATAAATAAAGGACGCTATTGTAGTTCAAATCAGTACACACACTAAATACAAAGCTTCTTTAAGTTTTCTTTGCAGCACACTTGTACTCTTTTCTTAGGAGTAGCGTAACTTACCATAGCTTAGCTTAGCATAGAACAATTTGTTGCACTTGCTTTTTCATTATTGCAGTCTTTTGGATTTCAGGTAAGAACTTCCTGGTATATTCCCAATATTTGACAAGTTGAGAATTGAGGCTTTAGCTTCAGGCTTTGACGGGCAAGGCTTGACCTTGATTGCGTTGGTATTAATACTACTGTCACTGCTTGATAAGTCAGGTGAACTTAGGTTCGTGTCATTGATTAGGGATTTGATGGTCAAGGCTTGACCTTGATTACGTTGGTCTTAGTCCAGTGACATAACTACGGTTTGTTCCATCTTAATTTTGTCAGACCTAAACTCATTCGAGTTTTTATAAATCAAGGGTGCCATGCTTAAAAACCCAACTAACTTGGGTTTGTAAGTAGACTGCTGAGCTCTTGGGTTTGTCTCCACCCAAGTTCCTAACTTTTAGGTGTACAAGGAATGGTGTTAGTTGGCCCTTCTCTTTCGCTATACCTGCCACTTGAGCTTGCTCCATATCCTTCTATTTTTCTGTCTATAATGTATATATTTCACAAAAATATTTGACCATGTCTTCTTAATTGAAGCATAAGCTGAAATCACGGTATAAATGAAGTAAGATACACCAAAATAACACAACCTTTTCTCGGAAAACAATGAGTGGTTAAGGGTAAAGACGTGCAACTCAAATTTAGGCTCACTCCCTAGTCACGGTGTGTCCCTTTTGCACATTTGCTTTGTTTTCAGTTTATGGCGACCATATCACACTTAATTACAAACAAAATAAAACAAACATGCCTTTTGACAACCACAATGGGACGCTTGAAATGAGACTTGATCATCTTTAGCTGGTCATGGATTAGTGCTCTTAAGCATGAGGAAACAAAGGGCTTAGCCCTGATTGGATCCTCGCTTGAGCATCCTCTTGAACAAAGCCCTATAATTTGAACCGAAGAACAGAGTCATAGCCACAATAATGAGAGCGATGGCAATGATGGGATCCCGGAAGATGAACGTATTGGGCTGGATGGCCATTCTCATAGGAGTTTCATGGCTATGCTTAGAAATTGTCAAGAAATTGTGGACCAAGGAGTCCAACAAACTATGAGAGAATCCTTTGAGAGACAATGTGCTGAAAAAGAGCGCAATCTAGCGGCCTAGTGTGAAAACTTCGCCGCCATGAGAGTCGTCATAAATAACATTGGAACCTCAATGAATTAGAGGCTTCACAAAGAGACAGACGAAGTCTTAGTTGAAATGAACCCAACCTTCCCTTCTACTGCTACCCTTATTGCTAAGGACGTGGCAAGACCGACAGTGGTTGAGGTTGAGCCTATCTTGGTTAAACAAGCTGAGGCTCCCAATAGCTTAGTTTAAGCCGTTAGAGAGGATATCACTCAAGTTAGGCCTGCACCTCTTCAGTTAGCACCGACTGGATATCGTCACGAGGCTCCTTCGAGCTCACGATTACCAATGACTCAGGTTGACGATATTGTTCCTGAGATAATGGAAAACCTAGTCATGGCTAACCCAAGTGTCACACACTTGGAATCTAGACATAATAACAATGCGCCCCTTGGGGCTGCTGACCCTTCAAGTCAGAGTTTTTCTTTGGCCTCGAGGGATCTCAAAACCAACGTGCCAGTGTTACTTGTCCTTGAGATGGCGGTAAAACAATTCATACTCTTCTTAGGTAGTAGAGGTTGCCTCGAGGCCAACTCAGGCCCTTAAACTGGGAATGGAAGGACAAATATCCACCTTTGGGGGCCAGCCTCTCCTTCTTATATCTGTCCATGCTTATCACACTAGGGGGCAAGTTAACCACCCACTTCACCAAGATCACGACTTGGGGACTGATCCTGCAAGGGTGAAAAATAGCTTGCTAAAATTGGTGTATTCCCAGGCATGTATAACCTAGGTCTTGCTGTGATTTACTTTGGTTACCAACCAAGCGCATTGCCAAATTATTTTTTTTTTTGGGGGGGGGGGGGGGGGGGGGGGGGGGGGGGGGTTGGGGGCAACAACCATTCCCACATCTGATTGCGATGCATGCTCAGGGGTATCCGCCAGATCCCCCTTGAGATCCTCACCCACTTGGGGGCAATGGCAGGTGCATAACCATGTACCTAATCTACACCTTCGGGACCCGTTGCCTGCCCTCATTGAACAAATGTATGGGCCAAGCCTCGAAGGGTCAATAGACCCTTGTACACTAAACCTCACCCTAACTACATAGTTGGGGACTATCCTTTTCCTCTAGGATACAAAATCACCTAGTTTACCCTCTTCTCTAGAGAAGGGATTGTGCCTACCCTCAAGCACTTGGGAAGATTCAATTGCCAATGTAGAGAAGCAGTTGAGAATCAAAACCTCAAGCTGAGACTATTCCCTAGTTCCTGAGCTGGGACTGCCTTTCAATGGCACATTAGCCCGCCGCCTAATTTCATCTATTGTTTGGATGACATGGGTAGACAATTCTAGGCTCAGTTCCCAAGAATGCAACTAGGAATTTCCATGTCTGACGTTGCTTGAATGAGACAAAAGCCATGTGCATAAATGGAATATTACATTAATCGATTCAGGAGAGCCAAGTTAAACTGTACTATAGCTCTTCCCGAAGTTGAAAATGCCAAGCTAGCCTCAAATGGCTTGGATGTTAAATTTAGGAAGAAATTTGAAGGCTCTAATTTCACGACGCACTTATAGCTAGCAAAATGTATTGCTAGATACAACGCTGTATTAGAAGAAGAAAGCCTAAAGAAAAATAGTCAGTATGGGACTTACATACACTACCTGATCGAAGAAGACGAATATCCCTCATATGAGATTGACATTGCTGAATATATACATCAAAGGACCTTCTCTGGTTTGCAATCCCTTGGTTAAGAAGAATATCAAAGCTAGGAAGTCTTATCAATCCCAGGACTTACGTAAACACTGATTTGACCTCTAGACATAATATTCAATTAGCTTGAGGCAAATAACAATCCCAAGATTAGGGGTAAACATAGAAAGCTTGACCCGAATGCTAATAAGGGGAAGGTATATTATAAATGGCACGATTGTTGTCCCATTCGATGAAGAACTGCATCATCTTTATAAATGTGCTTCAGGATGCCATCGAAGCAACGGAATTGGTCTTCCCGGGAGAAGGATAGATGGGCATTGATAAACCTCCATTCCCTAGTCCTGCCCAAGTTAATATAAGTTAGGTAGCAAAGCATTATGATTTCCATGATAGCCAAACTAATGGCAGATCTCAGTGCAGGTTGGGTACAGACAAAGATAGTCTGGTTATAGCCAAAGCTTTGTTTGACAAGTTGATGAAGTCAGGAACACTGAGGTTCCCCAGAACTTCCAAAATAGCACATCGCGGCTTAACATTTGACATGTGATTGTGTTACATTTAGTAGGTTCCTAAAAAAGCAATTAGAGGGAGGAATTATTCTTCTCTCTAAGGAAGAAGAGTTAGCCATAGGAATCCTTGCTGATGACCATTGGTAGACAGTCCTTGCTTATAAGAAGCAGGTGTCTAGGAAGCTCTTGCACGTTAAACATGACCTCTACGGGGGTTGTGGCCACAATTTGGTGTCTGAAGTGAAGAAGCTGAGCCTTTACACAGCGAAAAAGCCAGCTTCCTCAATAAAGACATCACTAACGAGACCTATTGAAGATCTTATTACGAAGACCCAGATAATTATGATAACTGGGCATCGAAGGAGAAATCAGAAATATCACCTACTTGACATGGACACCAGTTAAGGACCACGACAGTTAGGATACCAGCCTTCCATGGTCCGATTTGGTAATTTTTAGAGGAGGGATCACCCCGATCAAGAGGTGGTTAGTCCCCTAGTCATACTCGAACCCAAAAGAGGAGGCAACTATGGGAAAAGGAAACTTAGCGAAGGACTCTTCTCGATACTTGCTTAACTAGGCTCTCTCAAGAGGAAGGCAAAGTTTGGAAGGGCAAGCAAACTGAGCCTATGGATCTTGAAGACCCAACAACGAACTCCAAACCAATTACTACTACTGAAAAAGGCTAGTCACATAAGAAGCTTCAGAGATGGACCGGTCTCTCATCTTCTAAAGAACAAGCATCTTGGTGGGACCAGCCTGCCATAAGTTCACTGGCTCGAAAATCAGTTGATGATGAAGAGGAGTATTCCCCTCTTAAAATCAACATAGTGGAACCTCTAGGCTGTGCCCAACATGGTTTGATATCAAGAATGACTTCCATGAAGAAGATTTCCCCAACTTATGAAGGAGTCTCACACCCCAGCGGTTGATCCAAAAGACCAACCTCTAGCACATGGCATGCTAACTGATGGCAGTCCTCAAAAGCACGATCAGGAGAAGCTCATGGATGGAAGCTCTGAAAAGTAAATAGATCATGGGTTCCGAATATAATTTGGGGCACTCCCTTAAAAAGTTGATGTTAGAACTGCCTTGCTCCTCCCTTTGGACTTTATGGTAAATAGAACTCGAGAAAGCCTCAAGGGGGATGTTATCACAGTGGATGAAGATCCTAGGTGGAACTTATGGCGGAAGTAGCAGCCACCAAAGGTAACTCCGATCTTTTGTCTTTTAAAGTTAATCCTTGAACGCTTAAATCACTTGATGATTCACCTGACGTAATGACGATAATGTTTGATGGGCCTAATACGGCCAATAAATACTTCAAGTCCCTATACATCAAGGCAAAAATTGATGGCATTTTGGTAAATAAGGTCTTGATGAATAATGGCGCGGCCATCAACATCCTGCCTTCTTATATATTAGGGGTCATTAGTAAATCTTGAGATGAACTGATTACTTTAGATGTTGCAAAATGTGCCATATTAATTTCGGGATGATGACGATTGCTTGAGCTGGTTCTTGATCTTGCTTGGTGTTGCTGTTTCCTTGTCCTTGCTACCATTGATGTGGGGGTGAAGATGTAAGGTTGTTAGGAGGTTGGATTTTGTTACAAGTTCATTGCAAGTTGTTAAAATTCTTGATTTGTTGCTGGATTTTTTTCTTGCCTGGATTTGGTTGGACCCATGGTAGAATCGCGTGCCTTAACCCGATCTTGGGTCACCGTGGCTAAGTCGTCACTTCTGTGTGGCACACTTCAATTCATTCCCCCGAGGCTAGTGAATGGGGAAGTAGTTGCTACTATCACTGATGCCGATGTAGCCCTAGGACTTGAAAAATGTGGGCGATGTTTTGTTGGCCACATTATTGGGGGCTGTGTTGCTTACCCTCAGTGTGTAGCCATAGCTAAGATGCTTTGGGGGTTGAAAGGGCTTGAGTTTGTAATTGCAGATAAAGAGGTTTACTATTTCTGATTCAAGTCGATAGCCAAGTCGGATCTAATACTAAGGGGTGGAACTTGGACCCTTAATGGGCACTATCTCTCCCTTGAACGTTGGCAACCCAACTTTGCTTCCTTGCATGACCTCCCCCGGATCACTATTTGGATCCTATTACATGGACTCTTGGCCTCCTTATGGTTGGAGAATTCATAGAGCTCAATATAGCTAGTGGTGTAGGCGACCTTCTCTTCATGGATCAACCAACATCGGAGGATACCATGGTTAGTTATGCTCGTATATGTGTCCAACTAGATGCTTGGGTTGATCCCCCAAAGAGACTCTCGGTTGACTATAATGGTCGGATCATACTGGTGAATGTTAAATATGAGGATATGCCCAAAGTATGTCGTAAATGTTGCATTTTTGGTCATTCTTGTCACACCCCAAACATCGTCACCATTTCCCCTGAGCCACAGGAGGTAGTGGCCGAAAAAAAAACCCAGGTGACGGCGACGGCGGCGTAAGGGCGTAGAAGAAAATGGTGGTGTGGTCGCTAATGGATCACTTCCCACTAGCCCAAAAGGAAATAGGCCCAATTTGGTGGGGCTTTTCTCTTTTGGAAAAGGAGTGGTAATGTGGAGATTGGGCTTTAGAGGGATATTGATAGGTCAAGGGGAGATGCTAGGGGAACAAGGGAAGGAGGAATTAGGCCACAGGTTGGCTGACTGCATTTGGGCCGCAGCCCTTTTGGGCCTTGCACCTCTTGCCTGTCCAAATTGCCTACTTCTAGGGGAAATGGGCCCGTTTTGGAGGTGCTTTCCTCTTTTGAGCCTGTTTCTTCTTGTATTAGGGGAAATGGGCCCGTTTTGGAGGGCTTTCCCTTAGAGAGTCATCCACTACTTCCACTAGAGGGAATGTGCCCGTTTTGAAGGGGCTTCCTTCTAGTGTCCCACTTTTTGCTCCTTCTAGAGGAAATGGGCCCATTCTGGAGGGGCTTTCCTCTAGCGAGCATTCTTCTAGTCCTAGGGGGAGTGGGCTCGTTTCAGAGGGGCTTCCCTCTCATACTCTTTCTTCCCCTCCTTTTATAGGAAATGGGCTCGCTTTGGAGGGGTTTTCTTTTAGAGACATCAGTTGTGGGATTCTTTTGGGTCTTTCATGATGGATATAGGCCAAGGAGGGGACGGGGTTTCAATTGAGCCTACCAAGCCGTGTGGGGTAGGTGATTCCAGGCTGAGAGGGGCGGTTGCCTCGGATGTTAGAGAGGAGGGTGTTAGCACTAGTACTATTCTTTCGGATTCTGGATCTGTTTCTCTTTCACCACGGACTCTTGCCGATTTTTTTTACCTATTTCCTCTCCTCTTTGTGACGTTTGTGATTCAGAGACAGCATATGTTCCTATTGAGGTGGAGGCAGCCCAAGATGATATTCTTGGGGTCGCTACCCCTATTATATGTACCTTGAATCAGCCGGCTAGTGTACCAAGCCTTGACGTGTCGAACCGGTTTGAGAGTTTGTCAGACAACTCCACTACCCAGTGTGTTTAGGTTACCATGGAGGCCCCGAGGAGATTGTTTCATCATGGTGGTTGGATGTTGGAACATTAGGGAGCTAAATAACCCCGACTGTTCTCGTGCCATTCGCTATTGGATATGTTCCAATCATTTATTTGTTATTGGTTTGGTTGAGACCAAAACCAAACCTTTTGATGTTGAGCCAGTGATTGCTCTATGTGCCGATGGATGGAGCTTTCTTTTCAGTGGAGTTTACCCCTCTTGGTGTCGCATCATAGTTGCTTGGGACCCGGGTGTATATAGAGTCAAGCTCATTCAGGGAGGGGATTAGTTCCTTTGTATCTCTAATATTTATGGAGCTGTGAGCTTACTTGCTTCCTTTATTTACGGCTTTAATGAATCGGGACCTTGTCGGGCTTTATGGGACTATATTCGGAGCACTAGCTCGAGTCTTTTGGGTGAGCCTTGGATTCTTCTCGGGGATTTCAACGCCATCGTTAGCATCTCTAATAGATGCGGTGGCCAGGAGGGACGACCTGGGCATATGGATGATTTTCAGAAGTTTGTTATGGAATCTGAGCTTACGCCCATCCCTTCTTTGGGACTTCATTTTACATGGTCCAATGAGGCCGAGAATGATCTTTCGATTTTTATGTGGCTTGATTGGTGCCTTGCTAGTGAGGGTTGGGATCCAGACTTTCCTATTGCATCTACTGAGATCCTTGCTCGACAGCTTGTTTCGGATCATAGTGCCATTTTTGTGCGAGGGCTTGGGGAACATCGTGACAGGCGACTTCCTCTCAAGTTCTTTAACTTTTTGGCCGATCATGATGATTCCTCCCCACTGTTAGACGAGTCTAGGACACTTGTGTTGAGGGTACTCCAATGTATAAGCTCACTCAAAAGCTAAAGTTGCTGAAAAGTGAGTTGAAGACCCTCAACACCCGTCATTTTAGCCAAATTTTGGCTAGAGTTGAGGTGGCCCGTGATGAGTGGGCCATAGGCCAGAGGGCCTTGGATGAGGTTCCTGAGAGTCCTACCCTTCGCTTAGAGGAGCATCATCTTTTCCGTGAGTATTCCCACTTGTGTCGGGATGAGGAGGCCATCTGTCATTAGAAGTTATGTATTCAGTGGCTTTTGCTTGGGGATCAGAGCACTTGGTTCTTCCATCGGTCTGTTCTCCATCGGCAGGGTTGGAACCGGATTTCTTGATGGTGTGAGGACATATGATCCACAGTTGATCTCTCGCACCGGGGTTACTTTCTTCATGGAGCTGTTGACTGAGTTTGGTGGTCTATTGACTGAGGATGTTTCTAACCTCTTTAGGCTCACATTTCTGAGGATTAGGCTCAACCGCTTATTTCCCCGATCTCTGTAGTCGAAATTCGTGATGCTATCTTTTCCATTGGTGACGATAGGGCCCTGGGGCCTGATGGTTACACTTCCCTCTTTTTTGAGAGGACTTGGGAAGTGGTAGGTGGTGCAGTGATCAGGGCCATGCAGTGTTTCTTTGTCTCAGTGCGCATGCTAGGTACCTCGAACACAACTAGGATATGTCTAGTGCCTAAAGTGGAGACTCCCTCCACTTTTGGCGATTTCGCCCTATCTCCTATTGCAATGTGTTCTATAAATGTATCACTAAGATCATCGTAAACAGGTCGAAAGGTGTTCTTTTTGGGCTGATTGATGATGCTCAGATAGCTTTTGTCCCGGGCCATCGGATTTCTAATAGCATCCTTTTGACGCAGGAGTTGATTCGCAATTATCACCTTCAGGTCTTGCCTCATTGTGCACTGAAGGTTGATATCCACAAGGCTTTTCCCACTGTCCATTGGAATTTTATTCTAGCCGGTGTGAGGAGTATGGGGATTCCTAAGGTCATGGATGGTTGGGTCCGAGAGTGCCTTTCTACATCCCGCTTTTCTATCACCATCAATGGCGAACTTGAGGGTTTCTTCCGCTCCAGTCAAGGTGTGCATCAGGGTGACCCATTCTCTCCTTATCTATTTGTTATCACTATGGAAGGTCTCCGAGGTCTACTTTGCCGTGCTATCAATGACCCACAGTTTCGTTATCATCCATGCTACTGTCACACTGCGTTTACACACTTGTGCTTCGATGATGACCTGATGATCTTCTGTCGGGGTGATTTGGGTAGTGTTACAGCAGTTCGTGAGGCTTTGTATTGCTTTGCTGTACTCTAAGGGCGCTCCTCGAATGCCGCAAAGAGTTCTATTTTTCCAGCAGGAGTTGATTTTGTGACTCAGAGGGGCATTCTTGGTGTTCCGGGATTCAGTCTTGGGCAATGCCTAGTTCAGTATCCGGGTGTGCCACTTATTACTTCTCGGCTGCGTTATGTAGACTGCAAGCCACTTCTGGATTGCATCCTCTTCCATATACAACTTTAGACCTCTAGTTCTCTGTCATATGCTTGCCATCTGCAGCTTATCCGATCTATTCTTTTCACTATTCAGGTCTACTGGTCATCAGTCTTCATGTTCTCGAAGATGATGATCAGGATGATCGAGTCGACTCTATTGACATTTCTTTGGCGAGGCTTTTCACTGGCCCCAAGGGAGCGAAGGTTGTTTGGAGGCATTTGTATTGCCCTCGGCAGGAGGAAGGTCTTGGACTTCGTCATCTTTCTGATTGAAACCCTGCTTCGATTATGAAGCACATCTGGTTCCTTCTTTCTAACCCTTCCTCGCTCTGGCTGGGCTGGGTTCATCTGAACTGGCTCCAAAGGAGGAGCTTCTGGACAATTAGGGTGACGAGTTCGGCTTCGTGGTGTTGCCGTTAGATTCGGTAGGTCCGTCGCCTCTGCTTTGGTGTGATCTATCACGTCATAGGCGATGGCCTTGACACTGCTCTTTGGATTGATTATTGGCTGCCGTGTGGTCGTCTCTCGGAGCGCTTCCCTGCTCGACTGCTCACCTTTTTTGGGTTTCTGTAGGATTCTCGGGTCTCATTTATTATTAAGGGTGGTTAGTGGAGATTTCCGCAGGGTTGTTTGGGGCTCCAACCCATTTGGGACACGATTGTTTTCAGCCCTCGAGCTGGGGTGGCGGATTCAATAAGGTGGTTCGGTGACCCTTTGGGGAAATTCACTACCAAGTCACAAATTAATAATTTTCTGGAACTATGGCATGTATGAGATTGTTATGGAAGATAATAGGCCATTAATGGCTTGCTCCAACTACGTTGAGGCAAAATTTTGTGAAGATGGTGTGGCACCGCTCCACAGGTTGCACAATAACAAGACACAATAGCTATCCTTGATAGCCCACTCAGTGAATCTGACGTTGGCTAAGTTGAGGTAGAGTCTGAAGGCTCTATTTTCTGGGGATGCATGAGGGCCCCTCTTGAAGAAAGAGATCTCCAAGGCACATCAGAATCCTTATGTGAGGGAGCTAAGACCTCCAATTAGTGGCCCAAGAGGCCATTTCCTCAGCGTTAGCAAAGCTCGTGGCTTGGCATGTCGAGTATTAACTTCGGGCTAAATAGCCCTTCAATCGCTTTGACGTCCAGATGACGAAAGAAAAAGAGTTAGGACTCTGTAACTTAAGAGCATCGCCAGCAAAGATGAAGGATTTAAGTGTTGAAGTTGAAGACCCTCTCCTCAAGGTTAACTTGGGCTCGAAGAAGACCCAAGACCTACCTATCTAAGCGTTATGCTTTCTGAGCGACAAACTGTATTTGATCTTACTTCGTGATTTCAAGGACTGCTTTGCAGGGACCATCACGAGATTCTTGATCTTGACAGAGAGGTGGTTGAGCAAAGGTTTCCTATCAGGCCAAGCTTTAGGCCCATCATTCAGGCCCGGAGGATAAAGTGCCAACAAGTTATTGATCTGGTTAAGGAGGAGATCGAAAGACTCTTAAAGGCAAAATTTATCAGGACTACAGGTATGTTGAATGGTTGGCAAACACTGCTCCTATCATTAAGGAAAATTGTAAAATCAGGGTCGGTATTGACTTTAGCGATCTGAATGCAGCCACCCCAAAAGATGAACAGCCAATGCTAGTTGTTGGCCTGTCTTGTCATTTCTGGATGGCTACTGTGGGTACTACCGAGTTATGATTACTTCAGAGGATACCATTAAGACAACACTCGAGTGTCCTGGGCTAATAGGAACCTTGACCAAAGAGGGTACCAACAAGCTAGCACTGGATCCCATTAGAACTTTGAAGTTAAGTGTGCTTGGGCGAGAGTGGTACCAGGATGGGTAATCGCCTGGGAAGTTCTTACCCCTCGGGTTGAGGGTACTCGAAAACAGCCTCCCTTCAGGGTACCACTATGAAGGGGGAACCTCCCCCCCCCCCCCCCCCCCCTCCCCTAAAGATCCTGCTTAGGCGAGAGCCCTTTGGCATTGGGAATGTTGCTAGGTCAATAGAAACCTTTGAGTGGGTGGCTATGCTATTTGATTTGAAAAGTACTGGAGCTACCTACCAAATAGGCATGAACATGATCTTTCATATCGGCAAGACTATGGAAGATCGTATTGACGATATCGTGCTAAAATCAAAGTCATAAGTTAAACGCTTGGAAGACTTGAGGAGGGCATTCCTTAGAATGAGGACCCACAACCTCAAGATGAATTTGTTACAGTGTGCCTTTGGCGTACGTGCTAGGAACTTTCTTGGTTTTCTAGTACACCAAAGAGCGATTGAGGTGGACATTAATAAGACTAAGGCCATTCAATGGGCCAAACTGCCTTCAAGCAAAAAAAGTTGCAACGCTTCTTGGGGCAGGTTAATTTCGTAAGATGTTTCATCTCGAATGTCGTAAGCAAAATGAAAGTCCTCTCTCCCCTATTGAGGCTCAAGACTGAGAACAACATCAAGTGGAAGCAGCCTAATCAAGCAGCTTTTGAGGCCATCAAGGAGTACTTGATCAGGCCACCAGTTCTCATTTGGCCAAAGCAGAGCAAACCTTTAAAGATTTATGTATCTGCTTATAAGGAATCTATTGTTCACTTGCTTGTACAAGACAGTGAGCAATGGTTTGAAAAGGCTGTGTTCTGCCCTAGCCATTGTGTAAAATGTGAAATAAAATATTCCTCAATTGAAAAAATGTGTCTATCTTTGTTCTCCTTGTCTTATGGAGCAGAGTGTTGGCCAATGAAACAACATTATACTCAGAAGATGAAAGTGACGAAGATGAGGATGCTGCGGTGAATGTGTAGACATATAAAGAAGAATAGGATCAGAAACGACATCGTAAGAAGCAAATTGGGCGTGGTTTCAATTAATCATAAATTAAGGGAGCAACATCTAAGGTAGTTTGGTATGTTCGGAAGAGATTATTCACTGCCCCAATAAGGAGATGTGAATAGTTCCATACTACGCTAGGGAGGGGGGAGAGAGAGAGACAGACCAAAAAAGAGATGGTTGGGGATGATTCGACAGGAACTCGCCCACCTAAACCTTAAGGAGGAGATAGCCTTAGATAGAGCTCGATGGAGAGCTAGCATAAGGATAGCCAATGCAGTGATTTAGACTAAGGCATCTATTTATTGCTTGCACTAGTGCTTCTAGGTGTCTAGACTTCCACGTGGTGCAAGTATGGGTGCACTTACTTACCTATCTGTGTACTTGATCACATGGGCAATTGCACACTTACCGGTAATTTACCTAGAGTTACCGTCCATTGAGTTTTGCTTCATTATACTTTGCTTGTGTAATGTGTTTCTCTAATACTTTGTTGCTCTCATGCTCACAGGCTACTATGCTTCCATGATGACACGCTCGTCAGGTTAGGGGTCCTCGGAAACTCTTTCCCTTCAGGGTAGCACCCTAAAGGGAGAAGGCTGCGTACATCCTCACCCCCCCCCCCCCCCCCCCCCCCCCCAAAAACCCACGATCCTGCTTACGCGGGAGCCCTTGTGGCACTGGAACTGTTGTTGTTGTCCATCTTTGTTTGTGCATTAGTAAAATTAAGACATTATTTCCTAGCATTTCTCATATATTTGGCTACTTAGACAGATGTCCTTATATATATGCCAGAAAGGCCCCTAATGAGAGAAAGGCTGAACTAATGGAGGGTTGCTCTACTTCAGTCTGAGTTGATCTATCAGTAACAAACGTTAGTCATGGGTCAAGCCTTAGCAAACTTTTTAGTTAACCACCCAAACATTCATATTGGCTTAGACTACAAGCCAGACCAGCTCCTAGTGGTAGAAATGGTCCCTTGGAAACTCTACAAATTCAAGTGTTGGAGTTGGAATTGTGATAGAATCCCCTGTTGGGATCATCATTAAGTTAGCTATTACTTTGGTTGCAAATGCTCCAACAATGTGGCAGAGTATGAGGCACTGATAATAGACCTACAGACTCTCTTGGAAATGTGAGTCATCAATCTTGTTATTAAAGGGGATTCCCAATTGATTTGCCAAGTAAAGGGAGAGTTTCAATGTTTGAACAACACCTAGAACACATACTTTTCAATAGTGCAAAAGCTTTTGGGTAAGTTCAGTGGTGTACAGTTTGAGCACATCCCCAAAGAGAAATACAAAGCAGCCAATGACTTGGCTCAGGTAGCTTCAGGGCATAAGTTGCCTAAGACTTGGTGCAAAGAAACCATGGTCATCAAGACTAAGGTTTTAGACCAAGACGTTGAATTCGCTAAGTTTTCCAGCTTTGAAACCCATCAAAATGCCCTAAGTCAACACGAGCACTAGAGGAAGCCTTTAATGGATTACTTCAAGAAACCTCAAGATTACATCAAAGACAAAAAGATGAAAATGATGGCTCATAGATTCCATCTAGACAATGAATCCAGAGATTTATATAAAAGGGACACTAGTGGAGTGCTTCTCAGGTGCCTTGACTTGGACAAAGCAATGTTAGTGATGGTAGGATCCTTAAGGTTATCTGTCGATCCCATCTAGCTGGCAACAAGATGCATCGGCTCATCAGATGTTATGGCTATTACTAGCCATCAGTGATGGATGGTTTGCATAAAGTACACCAAGGGGTGTAGAGCATACACCAAAGACATGGCCATGTACCAAGAGTTCTTGCAGCTGAGATGCATGTTATTGTCAAACTATGGCCCTTCAGAGGTTGGGCAATGGATATCATAGCGAAATCAACCCCCCTTCTAGTAAGCAACACTCTTACGTCCTTGTTGCTACAAACTTCTTCACAAAATAGGTGGAGGCTAAATCATATATATATATATATATATATATATATATATATATATATATATATATATATATATATGATTGATTTTATCAAAGAATACATCCTATATAGGTTTGATATCCCTAAAACCATAACAAAGACTAAGTTAAAGTGTTCATTAGGCTGAGGTTATCGATTTCACCAAGAGTTTTAACATAGAAATCTTGAACTTAACCCCATACTATGTCCAAACCAATCCCCAAACAGAGTCAATAAACAAGATTCTGAAGGCCAATATTGAAAAGATGATCGAGGACAATCCCAAGAGGTGGCATCAATTGCTACTGGATGCTCTTTGGGCTTACAAAACGTCCAAATGTGACGCAACAAGGACAACTCCCTTCGATTTGATGTATGGCCATGATGTCATGCTCCCAATGGAAGTAACGGTTTAGGCTATTAGGTTAGCTCATCAAGGAAAGTTTTCTAAACTTGAGTGTAAGCAGGCTACGATGGACGAACCAACTAACTTACACTAAGTTAGGCTTGATGCCCTTCACAAGTTAGAGAAGCAAAAGAAGAGGGTGGCCAGAGCATACAACAACAAGGTCAAACCCAGGTCTTTTGACTTAGGGGATATAGTCTGAAAAGTGCTTTTTACCCATTAGCCAAAAAGACCTTGTCTTTAGGAAATGGTCCCCAAACTGGGAGTGCCCAATTTAGAATCATTAAAGCATTTGGGGGCAGTGCTTACTTACTCCAAAACCTAGATGGAAGAACTCACCAAAGGCTATTAATGGAAGGTTCCCAAAGAAATATGTGCCATTAATATGGAATTCTAACAAGAAAATCTTTAAGTATAGATTCCCTGAATTATGGGCTCAGTTAAGGATCAACTCCATGATCTTTAAGTTAAGAAAATAAAGAAAAAAGAGGGAACCACAAAGCTGAGAGACGTTTTTGGCAAAAATGCGTGTTTCATTAATACTATTGGACAGTACATGGCTTATATACAATGTAATACAAGCAGATAACTTGTATGGCCAAAATCCCTTTACAAAAATGTGAAAACTAAAAGAGTTGAGTCCTAATCCACACCAAGGATTCTTATATAGAAGACAATTGGCTAGTTGCATTGCTTAGCTAGTGGTCCATGGAAACTACTTCTTCTTCAACAACTTGGTTATTTCTTTGGGCCTCCTTGGTAGCTTCCTAAAGCCTTCCAACCACTGTACCTTGAGAGGAATGTTGCTGTCTTAGGGAAAGCAGTTCCCCCCAAAGATGACCCAATCTCTCCTCCAAGTAATGAATTTCATCCTCGTGGCCTCCGATCTCTTAAGCTTGCTAGCTCTGGGTCTTCTTGGCCACTTGGAGTTCTTCATACAAAAGCTGCAGGCCACTAAGTTCAGCTGAACGCCATAAGCCCCTTATGGAGTCCTGGTAGAGCCTCTTCTACTAAAAGGGGGTTGGGACATCATGGTTCATCTTCACAAGAACTTCCTCCAGGACATCGAGTTCTCTGGCAAAGGAAGGAGCCACCTTAGGTTCCTCCTTTTAAAAGCCACACTAGGGTCATAGCTTCTTAAAAGGTGGCCTTTTTAGCTAGGGTCAAAACGGGGAGATGTGCAAGCTCCCTTAGTCTTTGAAATCTCGGGGATACTTGGTCTAGTTGCTGAAAAGCCAACCTGCCACTTGCTCCCAGCTTCTCTAAAGGGGAGGTCTTCTGTCCTAGTAGTGGGTAACGAATGGCTCTTGGAGGTGTGACTTAAATCTTAAGTTTGGAAGACATCCAAAGTTAAGGGAACTATCATTACCTTTGAAACCTCAACTTGAGGAAATGGAGGAACTTCTGTTGGCATTCCTGCCATTGGAACTTCTGTTAACTCCAGGGGCATCTTCCTTGAGGGGAGCCTCTAGAGAACAATTCTTGCATGTTAGAATGAAATATGGTTTGAGACATCAAGAGTTGGGAAACCATAGTTTTGAATCTTACCTTGAATGATTTAGTGGAGATTGAGTCTCTAGGAAGGAGGAATGGAGCCAGCACAAGGCCTTGATTTAGAGTAACTGAGAAGGAAACCTCTTTAGAGGATAGCTTATGACTGGCTCCATAGTAGAAGCAGCCATGTCACCTCCTTCTTTAGCACTCAAGCTCAATGGTTCAATTCCCTGTTTGAGCTCTGATGTAATTTCTTGAAGTGGAAAATATGGTATCTCCACGATAACCGGAGCTGGCTCTTCCAACGGCTGAGAAAGGCCAAGTTAGGAGCTTCTTTGATAGAGATGAACAAGACAGTAATTAAGAAAAGCCAATACCTCTGGTTCAGGGACCCTGGCTCTTCTTTTACTCACTAGCTGTGAGATGAGTACCTCTTCATCTTCTTCCTCCTTTGCTGCCTAAATTGCTCCAGTGGAGAGAGTTGGGGGAACATCCTTCTTTTTCCTCTTCCTTGAGCCACCAACTTCGAGGGCAGGTGGAGAAGTTCGTGGTGGGGAGTCTCGTACCAACATTTAGTTGAAATGCCTAGTTCTAGCACTCCTAGGAGTCCCCTGAATAGCTACTGCTGCAAAAATAAAGAATGAAGATCAGTCTTTGTTTAGAACCACCCAAAAAAAAAGAACTGAAACATACTTCAGGGGTGGCTCTTTACCTTATTTTGCCTTATGTGGAGTTGGCCTAATGCTAACTGGCATACTTCTTCTCGAGCTGGGACTTACAAGCTTAAAAAAAAGGTACAAAATACCACCTGGTGGACCAACAGGCTTAGAACCAAGCTATAATATGAGTTGTGGCACATGGGGTACCTGCATACAACAGGGAACCCATAGAAGGACTTGATATCCTGATACAACTTACAAGGCTCTCTATATTAAGGGAGTTGAATAGAGATCCTCCTAGCCTACTAAAGGTTTTTGGTCCTTCTACTGTAAAAGGGAATACCTTAGACCATTCTAAATTGCCTGGAAAACAACTTAGGCCTGTAAGTTTCTACGCTAGGATGAGTCTAGTAGTAGAAAAATAGATGTCGAGGGAACATGGTTGCCCACCAGATCTGAGTTAATGTCCACAGAGACATCACAGTAAAGGTCCAATTTTCTAAACCAACAAGGACTAAGGTTTCTCTACCTAAAGGAAGTCCATTGAGTCCCCTTACTACCTCCAGAAGACGTTAATCTCACAAAACATTGGTCAAAGGACAGTCACAGGGGCAGGAAGACCTCACAATTTGCAAACTGCTGCACAAAGTAAGAGATCTCCTCACCTGTGGGAGTGTAAGGGCCTCTGGGGCAAAGCTCGGGAACTAGGCTTGAGCCCAAAGCTGGACCAGCTATAAGGGTTCACCTATTTGGATAGCATAGTTCTTGACTATGAAATCCTTAAGGCATCCATACACTTGGGACTAAAATAACGGTCCAGGGCCAATGAACCAGCACTAAAGACTAGGTTGACAGCCATGGTCTTGAGAAATTTAATAACTGAGTTGGTGGAATTAGCAAAGAAAAACTTGTTTAAGCAGAACAGGTAAAAGCATGCCTATTCTTCTTTGGAACCTTACCCAAATTTATGCGCCTCTATGACAAACATCTCATCAAAAGACTCATAACCACCGGGTAAATTGGTCACAAAAAAAAGAAGAGGCAAAAGATTCAACCTTTGAAGAAATGAAAGAATCAAGAGGCAATTCTTCTTCTCTCGGTGAAAGACCTGTCAAGGCTGTTATGTCCTCAAAGGTAATATCAACAAAATCCTCGGGAAGGACAACAGAATTATATCAGGAGTTCCAACAGCATGTTAGCCTGTCGTGATGGGATACTCACACTTGAGGGCAATGGTGGAAAGTCTGATGGCTTCATAGATGTGGAGGTTCTTCCATTTTTCTCCAACGGTGAACATCAATCTGTCAACCCATTTGGCGTACTGCTTTTTTAAAAACATGCAACCTTTGAAAGGCGCCGCTTCTCTATAGTTGCATCTTCCTCCCCAAGATTGACCTATTGAGACTGTACGAAATAAATGAGACTCGTCAGTATTTGGAAATATGCCTTGAAGGCTAGGGACATCATAAGAAGGGTCAAAGATGGGTCCTAGGGCATAGGACACGAAAGAAGAAGAAGGGTCATTCTCTAGTTACCAAGAAAGATCCACCTCAACGATGTCAAGACAAATTGGAATCTAAATCACATCAGAGACCATTGAATTGTCAGACTGGAGAAAATGTGTCAATTGCTCAATAGGGCTATTTATCTAGGGAAGGGGATCAGAGATGGCGAAATAGAATTGAGACATCATCATATTTGTTTCAAGAAGATGCATAGGGATGGAGGCAGATTGAATCAAGAATTGAAGATTCAAGAGCAGCGGAGAGCAAGTATTTTAAGAGAGTGCTTGATCGCAGTAAAGAAAGAGAGCAAAGAATAGAAAAGTGGAGATTTCAAGCCATAACTTCCATACTCATTGACATGTGGGAAGGAAGAGAAAACAGCAAATAGTGTTCTCTCAAGCTCCCTGTTGCCATTAAGGGTCAAATTAGGATTTTTTATCTATTGTAAAATTGAATTTACTGACGGTTAAAAAGGGGACATTTGTTTACACCCTAAATTCGAGAGAACTGAGACAACACCATTTTGAGCAAAGTACCATGTGCTCAACACATGAGGCCATCCTCGAGGAGAATTAGGCCTTTAAATGTTGAAGTAATGGCATCCCGAGCCCAACATCCTGAAAAGATTATCACCCTGTCCAGGGTATCAACCACTCAAGGCTCGAGATGGTTGAAGGGTAAAGGGAGCTCGAGCTCAAGGGGCCACCAAGAAAGATGAAAGACAGGTGCCTTCCAAGCTTGAGAGAATTACTTAGAATGCAATTTCAGATACTAGGGCACTAAGTTTAATCCAAGAGAACGTGGGACTTCTAGAGGGGACTTCAGTTACAAATTCAGACATAGGCTTCAAGAAATTACCTCCAAAACTGAAGCATAGACACGTTCATTTATCATTCATGCACAAGAAGAAGCTTAGTGGCCTGACATGGGGAGAAAATGCTACATAATTGGGGTTAGTCTTTATTTAGTTTATCTGTAAACAAAGGACGATGTTGTAGTCCAAATCCGTACACACTCTCAATACAATAGTTCTTCAAGTTTTCTTTATAGCACACTTATTCTCTTTTCTTAAGAGTAGAGTAACGTAGCGTAGAACAACTTGTTTTTTTAACTACGAATTTTCTTCTTCTTTTTTTTTTATAATAACGAATTTTCTTTCTTTCCTTTTTTTTTTGTATGACTTCTTTTTTTTTCTTTTTCTTGATTGTTGTTAACAAAACGTAAAAGACAGAAAAATAGATGGACGAAATTAAGAATAGGGATTGAACGAGAAGAGGTATAGAAAGTGGAACGAATTCGACAACTAAAATTGAAAATGGAACCTGATTGGCTCTGATACCAAACTGATGATAACCTCTCAAAGAGTTGTGAAACTCGATGATCAATATTAATTCAATTCCTGGATCGCCAAATACAGATTCAAACAAAAGGGATTATTGACCCGTTGCTTAGAGAAACAAGAACCAAAAATATCAAGGAAGTAAGGATTATTGACCCGTTGCTTATGAATGAAACAAGAACCAGTAATATCAAGGAAATAAGGATTATTGACCCTTTTTTTATGAATGAAACAAGAACCATTAATATCAATTGAGTTTGAACATACAAGTTGTTACTCTTGTTCGCTCATTGAGAGTTCAATGAAGAACAAAAGGAGAAAAACTCCTCACCAAATTGTATTGCCTACCAAAAAAAAACTGCCTCACAGATGGCATGAATCACCCCTTAAATAGGGCTAAGATTGTGATCATCTAAACTAAATAAAATCAAAGATATCAAAAGGAAACTGAATAAAATCAAAGATATCAAAAGGAAACTGAATAAAATCAAAGAGAGTGCTATCAAAAAGGAAAGTTGACTAATTCTTGTGCCCTACTCCAAGATGGCGCCAACTTCTTTTCCGTTGGGCTTCTTGGGCCTGCTTCACACGCCATCCTCCTCTCTCCTGGCCTTTTATGCGTCAACTCCATTTTGGTTTGTGCCTTCAATTAACTCATGACAAGTTAATAAGTTAAAGGTCTTTAGAAGCCCGACTGAATTAAAAACTTCTTGACCCACACACTCAAACTCGCCCAAGTCTTTTAAATCCTTGTGGGCAGCAATCAAGCTCTCCATTGCTTGCTGAATACGTCTTGCCCTTTCTCGTGTCATTGGTCCACTCGGCACATGCAAGTCTCCACTCTCTTGTGCAACAGCTCCATCTTCACGTATCTGATCCTCATTAGACATTCATAACACGGAGAGACAATTGCATGATGAATGGTTCACTAAAATTTGTTACATAAGTGCTATTGTGTTACAAAATAGACTATATTTGACTCCGTGTTGTGTTTGACTTTAATAATTATGCATGAAGATAAATACAGCTAGAAGATTGACTTTATGCT
Source organism: Simmondsia chinensis (assembly GCA_018398585.1). Taxonomy (NCBI): domain Eukaryota; kingdom Viridiplantae; phylum Streptophyta; class Magnoliopsida; order Caryophyllales; family Simmondsiaceae; genus Simmondsia; species Simmondsia chinensis. The sequence continues at coordinate 6,139,572 of JAGTTD010000021.1, read as the reverse complement.
AAATGATTGAGATCGAGCTGAAGTTGTAGTCTAACATCTGCATTCGTTATTGTCACAAGAAAGTGGAAGGTCATTAGATGATGAGCTTAATCAGGGAACATGAAGAGGAAGATGTTGTGGATGAAGATGATGTTAGGAAGATCTATGATTTTGGTTGATTTTGTTATAGACATATTACTTAGAACTTTTGGATAAATGATAGATTTGACTTTTTAGCTATTTGAACTGTGTAGATTAGATTTTGGATGGAGTTGTCCATTTGCTTTAAATGCTTTCCTTCTGTTGTAGATTAAAAAAGACATGGATGGAGCTGTACATATTTTTAATGCTTTGATAGATTTGTTTTATTGTTGACTATTTTTCTACCAAGTCTAGTATGCCATAATATATAGCTTAGTAAATTGTTAGAAGGTAATGCCACCAAAAAATTGTGCATTGATGAAGAGAGTAGCAATATGAAATTTATTTTTGGTATACACAAAAAGTCTTTGGTGGTATATCTTTTGCCAATAGATACTATTTTCTTAGTAAAACTTTTATCAACAGAAACTTTTTGGTATATCATTCATCAATAGAGAATTTGTTATTGGTAATACCCTTTACCAATAGAAATAGAAAATTTTTTGTCGGTAATATCCTTTACAAACAAAAAGCTTTTTTTTTGGTATAATCTTTACCAATAGAGAATTTGTGTTGATATACCCTTTTACCAATAGAAATCTTTTGTTGGTAATACCCTTTTTCAATATAAATATTTTGTTGGTTAAACTTTTACCAATGAATAAACAACTACGGCTACAAAGGCATTATTATCAACAACTTCAAATTTTTTTTGGTAAAGTCTTTACCAACAAAGGCTATGCTAACTACTTAGCAATAGACAAATTTATGTGGGTAGAGCCTTTCCCAATAGAGAAAACACCATTGCTAACAACTATCATGATGTTGGTAATAGTTACTTTTTTTGTATCTGACCCATTAGAGCTTATCCACTATGATATTTGTGGACCTATGAATGTGAAAGCAACACACGTTGCGTTATGTTCTCACATTCATAGATACTATTTGTTAGTGTAAATCTCACAAATATTTGCAAAATTCTTGCAAACGGGTAATCAAAAGATCTCAGGTGTTGAGGCTATGTAATCAGTCTCTTTAAGGCTTATTTCGGTAAAGGAAGATGTGTAAAGGAAGATATTGAAAAAGATGTAGAGAGATTGAATAAGCTTAACAAACCAAACACTTAAATTCACACAAGAGCAAAATACCACACAAAGTTGTTCTTCAAACCCTTTTATTCTCTAAAGTTTCTTTTTTAATTCAAGTCTATTTTCAAGTCTGAATGCTAGGGAATTTATGTATTTGTCATGAGAAGAGACGTCCCTTCAAAACAAGTAAAAAGGGCCACATCAGTCCTGGGAAAAACCGCGAACTATCAAAAAAACTGACCTGTGTATCGACACACACCATTTTTCCATGCGCTTCTGTAAGGTTGTGGGTCGACATATGGCCCATGTGTGTCGCCGCACACCTATTCCCCAGTGGTACTGTTGGATTGTGTGTTGACACTCATGGCCCACGTGTTTTCAAACACGTGAACAATTACCGGGACCATCTCAAACACATCTTGTACGTATATCAAACAACGTTTTACGTATTTTTCAATTCACATTTTGAAAATACATCGACAATCCCCTACCATTTTTAAAATATAATCAATTTCAATATTACATCTCGAATAAAGGATGCCACGTCGTGCATCAACGTGGGTGTCTCCCGATTAAACCCCTGGCTAGTGAAAGGACTATGCAGTTAATCAGATCGAAAATGGTAGACTAAGCTTTGAACCATACAACCCATTTGACTAACCGACTATCCAATCACGCACTAGGCGTACTCCCAGTACACACCCTACCCCTCCCAGACTGACACATTTGCGGCCATGTGTCCTATACCCTTCGTGAGTGTTTTGGGGCCAAATCCTGAGTTAAAAATCACCTTTTGAAGCGGCCAAACTTCAACACATACTAAGGTGAACCTCATTGATCGTGTCCCTGCAACGCAACATTCAATAATTCTAAAACCAGGTCCATTAAGAGCATTAGCTCATCCTCTAAGAATCTCAAACGCAGGTACCAAGTACTTCACTGTTGGGATGGAAAAATCTCATTGAACTCGAGACCTAGCGTCATACCAGGCATCGAGTTGAGGGCCCATCATGGGTAACCAATAATGAAAGGTTTCACACCATCCTTTAATTATCAAGTCTCTAACAATGTTCTCAAACAAGAGATCCACTAGTTTCAAACTCACATTTCAAAGTCCACAGTGATTGCTTAATCTTCCATGAGTTATTTCACTTTATAATATTTGATACTGTTGTGTTCGGACTTTCAGTGATGCATCTCACTTTTCCACAATTAAAGCACATCTCACTAGCACAATGGATAGAAATAGACAACATTGGCTTGTGCCACAAAGGAATCTTAAACACAAAATCCTTTAATCACCATATTTCTTTACAAACAGAAACCAGAGCAATAAATTCTATTGTCAAAGTGGAATTTGTGACACGTGTTAGTTTCTTGAAATTCAAGGAACAACACCCCCACCACTTATAACATTTACTAACTTTTAAAAGCATAGTCATCCTTATCGGATATTCAACTGGCGTTCAAGTATTCTTCTGAATAGAAGAGTATTCATTAAAATAACACTACAACTTATAGTCATTCCAGTACCTTGTGTACTCAATGCCAGTTATCTTTACTTACATAGTTAGTTCTTCACACTCAGCTATCCAATAATAACGGCTACTTCTAAACTTTTCAATTTCCAATTATACCATTGGAACACTTTCATTTGGTTCTAAGTAATCATACCAAATTTCAACATGTAATCAACGTACAATCACACAATGAATCCACTATCATTATCAGACTATTCATTTACACTTTTCAGATTCATTAACTACCTCTTTCAAGAGGCCACACCGCAAGACTTCATAGTCTCGTCATGGAATCACAATCTATGACACAACAATATTGAACTTTGATGTTCATATTATCTCTAGTTCATTCTTCTAGAAATATACAAGTCCGATCGCTAGGACTTCCCTTTTCACACTTTTATTTTTTCAAAGTTCTAATGTGTTTCCAAGGATATGCCCTCAAACATGATTTTCATCATCTATACTTTACTTCACATTATGACAATGTATAATTCAAGATCAATGAAAGACTCGACGTCACTTTGCATGCATTCATGTTAATAAAGGGGTCATCAAAACTTATGGGTAATAAAGGGGTCATCAAAATTTACTTGCCTAACTCATGCATACGAATTTACTTGCCATTTATATGCATCAAAACTTATGGGTAATTATGGGTAATAAAGGGGTCATAAAAATTCAGCATTTACATACTCTTTAAATTTGTCACGATGATGACTAACAACATCCTAACATGTGAATATATTATCACACATCATTCAATAACTTTATTCAACATGCAACAACTGCATATAACAACCACTCTATTCGAGTATTTTAGCATTCGTTGTATAATGCACTTCTTTTTAACCGACTACACAATCATCATACAGACATGCCCTTAAGGAGAAAGTATCATTTACTTCAATCACATTTATCATGATGATGTCGGTTTCCAATGAGACATTACATCCAATAATAAAGGAAAACCCACTTGAGATATGTGGTCTATCACGAAATTATGAATCATTACTTCTAAGTACTTTTATACAACGTAGTTCATCATCCTTAGTCATGTACCTCAATTTGAATATCTTTTTATCAATCACTTTAGGGATCAACACATGTAATATTATTATATACTTCATGATACAATAGTACATTCAATTTCACGTCACTCTCACTTATCATGCATGCTAATAGCATTCATGTTCATAAACAACAAAGCCGTAAAATTCACAATTGTATTTATGATCACAGGCACAAGGACCTCATAACCACATCAGCATATATGGTTACACAAGCATTTTATGAAGCATCTGCTTCAATTTAATGTAATCATACATCCATACACAACATTGATTGAACATCCATCAACCTTGTAACTTTATCAATATACATATATGATCATACTCAAACTCATTTCATGATCATGACCATATAAACATTGCTTTTCATGTTTTTCCAACTCCACTATTGTTCGTCAATATAAATTCCGTCAATGAACAATACGTACAGGAGACTAAGGCTCCGTTTGTTTCGTAGGAAAAGTAGATTCTAGGAATATGTTTTTTTTTGGGAAAGGTTTTCCAAGAAAATTGAAATCCGATTGAGGTTTTTCTTTGTTTGTTTCAAAGCAAAAATTGCTTCCACATTAATGTTTTCGTATATAGTTTAAAAGAAACATTTTTCATAAGTCGTCCTACATCTTATTATAGGACAATATAAGTAGTAATCCAACACATAGAAAAGGTAATAGAAAAATAAAATTAACCATCAAAGCTATATAAAATAGGAAAATTATCTATCAAATACTCCAAAATTTGAGCATTTATTACCTAAGTATCATATCATTTTAATATATGTAATAAGGTACCTTGGGACACGAAATTTTATCACCTAAATATAACATGCGTTCGAATCTTGTGAATTTTCGTTAACGTGTTATGCTAGCATTTTCATACAAAGGAAATCACTAGTTTATGAGAGGGACACATATATATATTATTGAAATTCGTATTCCACATCAACAATTTTAGCGAACAATTACCTTGTTTATAAAATTTTTAAACTTCAGAGCACTTGAGTGATAAAACTTTTAAACTTTACGGTATATCATTTTATGTTAACAAAACATCAAAGTACCTATGTAATAAACGTTCAAATCCCAAGGTACCTAATTGATATCTTCCCTATATAATATTATATAGTAATTCAAAATGATGAAACTTGTTTCTTTTTAAAACCATGATAAAGTAACATCTGACATTGTTTGATTATTCAGTCTAATTCCTATTCGGCATTATGACGGTGAAGTTTACGTTCCAATTTGGTTAATTTCGGTTTGATTTATATCCGCACAATAATTACAGCAAAGGCTCTTGTGCCACTTGGAATTGTAACTTCCATTACTTTACAAGGGAAGTCATTTTCCCTCCATTGGGGTAAAACATATTCCGTCGGAAAAGCTTTTCCGTCAAAGAAAGCGTGTCAAACAAAGGAAACTATGAAAATCAATTCCTAGAATCACATTTTCCTCTAAAACAAACGGAGCCTAAATCAATGACCGTCAAAGCAATAATGAATCAAAATACCCATATTTATTATGGGTTTATTTCCACATAGTTGTTCATATACGTGCATTAAACCTCAATCTAATTGTCGTTCAGATTACAAGTTCATAAATCAATGAATTTACCATTCACAATGCACAATTTCCCATTAGTTCCAAACTATGGATATATTTTCATATTTCATGAAAAACCCCTTGTTCTTTCAACTCATAAACCATATGTGTTCATTATCAACACACTTCATTCACTTATTTATTATTATCAGTTTTGGCATCATCTCGGCGTCTGGTTTCAACAACCACGCTAGAAAATGGTTTCACTTTTAGCATTGCCTCGACGTCTGGTTTCAGCAACCATCCAAAACATGAATTTCGATTTAGACATATATCCTCGATTACATGAAAGTACACAACCCGTATCTTGTCATGAAGTAAATATCCTCACGGTATGCTTCAACCCAATATTTTATTTTAATCATAATAAAATTAATGTGTACTTGTAAACGCACAATTACGCATAAATTTTTGGCGACTAGTGACAATTACAAAACTTTTGGTGGTTTGTAAAATAGCAAGACTAGAGCATGTCAGATTTACGCCATTATTCTCACTTTCCTTTTATTTAATGTCAAACTAATGTATAGTTTTTCACATTGTTAATCATTCACAACATATCATGTGAATTGGTGGGTAAAGACCCCCTCATTATATTATTAGGAAAATGCAGGTTCAAATTTACTTGCACGACCACCAACGTCAAAATTGAAAATATGCCTTTCTTCGTTAAAGTTTCCGAGGCCATCAATGAACACAAGTGGTTTAATAACAAGCACCATTTTCTTTCTTTCATTGCATTATTACACTAAAATTTTATTAGATCAAATTCATGTTTTACAAATACCATCAATTCAACGACACTTAATCATAAGTTTATGATCAAAACAATCATATGAAATTGTCAAAGAAACCATCCACTGACTTTAATTTCATTTTTCTAAATATCACATGTATACTTTTATCAAAGAATGCACATCAATTCTCACGATTCTCATGATCTCATCCCAAATCATCAAACAATGCCTAAATTGAAAAGTTAGGAGTTTTGTGTTTGGAATTTCAACCCCGCAAGTCATTATACATCCATGCATAATAACAATGCATCTACCACTCCTTCTTAGGCATTATAAAACTTCGTGATTTTATTTCAAATCAAATATATGAGATTTATCCGTATACATGCCCAAATTGACCATCATCATGAGATCTTGAACTCTGTTATGAAACCATATGCAAATTAATCACGTGCATCATCAAAAAAACACACAAATTCCCATTCATCTTAGTGCATCATGGTTTCGCGATTTTCAAAATTAAACAATATGCCTTAGTCCATAGCAATTCATACAAGAGATAGATCCAAGAAGATGTCCCAATTCTCTCCATTCATCTTTTCTCCAATCTCACACAAGGTTTGCCATCAAATCACGAAAAGTGAAGAAGCCATTCTTAATTAACGAATTCAAGCCTTAAGATTGTTAGTGTAAATCTCACAAATACTTGCAAAATTCTTGCAAACGGGTAACCAAAAGATCTCAGGTGTTGAGGCTATGTAATCACTTTCCTTAAGACTTATTTCGGTATACAAAATATCCTCGAGGATACAACAACTACCAAATATGGAGTGAAGATGTGTAATATAAAGATGTAGAGAGATTGAATAAGTTTAATGAACCAAACACTTGAATTCACACAATAACACAATACCACAAAAAATTGTTCTTCAAACCGTTTTATTCTCAAAAGCTTCTTTTTTAATTCAAGTCTATTTTCAAGTCTGAGTTCTGAGGAATTTATGTATTTGTCATTAGAAGAGACGTCCCTTCAAAACAAGTAAAAAGGGCCACATCATTCTGGAAAAAAATTGCGCGAACTGTCAGAAAAACTGACCTATATGTCGACACACATGTGGCAACACACACTTTACCGCAAGATTGTGTGTATACACACAGTCCCTGTGTCGTGTGTTGACACACAACATTTTGCCTGTGCTTCTGTAAGTTTGTGTGTCGACACACACCTATTCCCCAATAGTACTGTTGGATTATGTGTCAACACACATGGCCCACGTGTTAACTCACACCCCTAATATGTTTCAAACAAGTGAACAAATATCGGGACTATCTCAAACACATCTTATACATATATCAAACAACGTTTTACATATTTCTTAATTCACATTTTAAAAATACATCAACACTATTCACGTTCTCCATATGTCTAACTCCAGTGTCTCATTGTTTTGAAGTGTTGGATTGTTTCAAACACTTCCTTGCCAAAGTAAAGAACCAACAGGAGAGAAATGTGAAAATTCTTCGTGCCGATAGAGGTTGGGAATACTTTGTTGGAAAATAAATTGAAAAATTATTACCTTTATAACGTGGAAATGAAGAATTACTGATGAAGTGGAGCTGAGTGAGGCACTGATCACACTCTCTTTGTGACGGTATCTATGCTCCTACGGGTAAACCTGATATAGTAGGCATACAGCCCACTGTCTCCATGATACAGTGCTCAGCAATTGCGATCACTCTCATACCCTGTACTGATTTAAGCGGTCAAAACTACTGCACCCAGACACCCTAAATTTAAAATTTATCAAGCAGGGGAATTATAAAACAAGTAGAAGATGATGAATAAGATAACAGAGATTCTTGGTGTCTCTAAAATGCAATGCACTTGCCCCCTTTTATGGGCTAATGCCCATGAAATCCAAATTAATAAAAATTGAAATATCAATACTCCAAATTCAATTTCTTTAGCGTTAGCATATGCAACGATCAAATTATCAATTGTCTTGGCCGTTGTTCTCTCGGGCAACGATTTGAGCACATTAAATGAGAAGAACATGTTGTCCAGCACCATTTGATTCAATGTCAAGTGTTAACGATTATAACAATAAAAAAAAAAATAATAATTAAAAATTCAAAGATTTTATTAGAAGAAATAAAAACAATTCTCCACCTTTTAATATAATTTTGAATTAAGTACAACTTTCATATACCATAAGGATGACTTTGCCTTGAAACCTTGACTAGTGTTTCAATAGTTCCCGTATTAGAGCCGAAGTGGACTTAGCCTCGCAACTTTAACTTCATGTGGGCACATGGACTGCATCAGACATATCAGAGCTCAAAAGTGCACATCAGTTTAGGAAGCTCACACAGTATGGCCTTGTGCAACGCCTGAATTCCATTAGTGCTCTAGAGAACTTGCCCGAGTTCTCATAGAATCGACCTTTACTTCTACACTCATATAGGTGAATCTGTCAAGGATCTACTTGTGGCCACAAATTCCACCTGTCTGGGATATAGACCACATTAAGAGCTATGTTAGCTCAACTTTAATTACAACTACAAGTTAGCATGCTTGACACCATAAGGATGAGCTATCAATTAATTTTAAAAATAAAACATGTTGTCGAAATTACTCAATGATTTATTTGTCCCTTTTAAGGGTTTCCTCAAGGGAAACTATTTCTCTTTGGGCTTCGGCCCCATCCCCCTCGATGTTATCCAAATCTTATCTCTAGTTAGAGCTTTCAAAAACGATTCAGTAATATTATCGTGTGACCTCATATGAACAATATTTACTGCGCCATTATTAAGATTTTCTCTTACTATACGGCGTTTTCTCCATGCAGACTTAGAGTTTTCATTATAATATTTATTATGCACCCGTCTAGTCGCCACAGTGCTATCACAATGTAACAATATAGATGACACTGGTTTCTCCCATATAGGAATATCATGTAACAAGTTTCTAATGCAGCCCATACATAAGCTTGGCGGGTCAGGTTGGCAGATGCAAAGATGGATACGCGGGGGATAGAGTTAGAGTTTGATTAGGATTTTAGCTTTATTTTACAGATTTAAATTTTGAATTTTCTTTTGGAATTTGAGTCTTATTAAATAGCTCCCTTATAAATACTAGAGGAAATCTAGGGTTTTTCTCATTCATTATTTTTCAGATTTTAATTTCTATTTTGAGATTTTTCTCTTCTCGGGTTGTGAGAATTGAGCTTATTTTTCTCTTTGTTCTTATTAGTGATTAATAAAATTAAAGAGAAAGCTGTCTAACAATGGTCCTTACATCGAGGAGCTCCACGGTGAGGATGGCGAGACTATTGAGCCGGTCCAAGATGAGTTGGCGCCACTGGAAGAAGATGTTGAAATGGGTGATGAAGGGCATCTACGAGTGGTTAGGCATGCTTGCGTCATGCCCAGAGAGAAGCGGGGGGATTGTTGGCCGAGGAACAAGATGTTCCAGACCACTTGCACCATTGGCGGTAGGGTGTGCCGCATGGTTATTGAATTGGGCAATTCTGAGAACATCATATCCGAAGAGGCTGCCGCCAAGTTACGGTTGAAGAAAGAGGCTCATCCTAGTCCTTACAAATATCATGGCTGAAGAAGGGGAATCAGGCATCCATTTCTACACATTGCTTGGTTAACTTTTCGATTGGGGCGAAGCATAAGGACGGGGTTTGGTGTGACGTTGTCACCATGGACGCTTGCCATCTATTGTTGGGGCGGCCATGGCAATAAGATAGGAGTGCCATCCATGACGTGAAAAAGAATACCTATAGCTGCATCTTCGAGGGGACCAACAAGGACGAAGCGCCGCGAGCTTTAGACGCTCAACACCCGAACATACAAGGACGAGCCGTGTTTGCCAAGGAGGTCGACGACACCAAGATCGTGTTTATGTTGATTGGGAAGGAAAGCAAGATAAGTCCAGGGGAAGTACCGAGTGAGATTACCGCCTTATTGAAGGAATACATGTCAGTATTCCCAGAAGAGTTGCCGGAAGCACTGCTGCCATTAAGAGACGTCCAGCACCACATTGATTTGGTGCCGGGTGCTTCGTTGTCGAATAGGTCTTATTACCGGACGAGTCCTTCAGAGCATGAGGAGTCGAGAAGCCAACTGGAGGAGCTACTCGCTAAAGGATTTATAAGGGAAAGCTTGAGTCCTTGTGCAGTACAAGCTCTATTGAGAAGCCCATATATAAGCTTGGCCGGTACGACTTGGCGGGCCAGGTTGGCGGATGTGAAGACGGTTATGCTAGGGATAGAGTTAGAGTTTGATTAGCATTTTAGCTTTATTTTTCAAATTTAAATTTTGAATTATCTGTTAGAATTTGATTCTTATTCAAATCGCTCGCTGTATATACCAGAGAAAATCTTGGGTTTTTCTCATTCATTTTTTTTTAGATTTTAATTTCTATTTTAAGAGTTCTCTCTTCTCGGGTTGTGAGCATTGAGCTTATTTTTCTTTTTGTTTTTATTAGTGATTAATTAAATTAAAGGGAAGGCTGTCAAACCCTTTTTTTTTCTTTAAATTCCACTTTCCCGCTACATCAGTTTCTCAACCAAATTGCCTCATCACTTGCTATAGATAATGCAATAAGCTTTGCCTCTATTGTGAACTTTTCTATAATAGTTTGCTTCTATGATTTCCAGCTTATTCCACCACCACCTAAGGCAAACATGTACCCCCTAGTACACATAGTGTCTCCAGTGTGAGAGTTCCAGTCTGCATAAAAAAAACCTTCAACTACAGCTGAAAATTTATTACAACATAAAGCATAATTCATAGTCCTTTTTACATATCTTAGTAAATGATTAATAGTAGTCCAATGATGAAAGGAGGGTTTATGTGTGAACTTGCCTAAAACACTAACTACATAAGCTATATCGAGGCGTGATGTATATATCTAAGGCTACCAATAATTTTAGCCTATTTACTTTGATTAATGATATCATCATTCTTCTTAGTGAGAGCTAAGTTAACATTCAGATCTAATGATGTGCTTGCAGGTATACAATCAAAATATTTGAATTTTTTTCAAAATCTTCACCACATAATCGGATTGATCAAGTAAAATGCGATTATCAAATCTATTCAGTTCCATGCCAAGAATAATATTAGCCACACCCATATGTTTCATGTCAGAATTATTTTTCAACATAGTCTTAGTAGCGTCTATTGTTAGGAACAATGTCTCGAAATTCAGATTTATTCCGGATATATTATTTTAATTAATAAATAAAATTAAAGTCCCATTTGTTTCCTAGCTAAATTTGTGTAAGCGAGCATTTATACTGCATGTGATTTTCTTTTGGGAGACATCCATGAGATGGGTGTACTTCTCAAACTACAATTTATATGTTTGTTCTAAGTGGCTTATGAGATAGACATGGAATAAATGGTATAGATTGTGTTTTGAAAGGCTCGTAATTGAAGACAAGTTTGGACCACTTGTATACTAAGACTATAACGTGACAATTTAGATGATTTGTCTTGGTCATGTGGATGGAGATCTAAAAGTGTTGGATTGGTGTGTTTAATAAGATTAACACACTAAGTTGGACCATATGGGTTACTTATTTATAGAGTGCTATCGGAGATGAGTGATTCACGTTATACTGTTTGAACTACGATTCTAAATCCTGAGGGTACTCGGGGCTTGTGCATGGAGCGTTAGTTACTTTGGTGTAATATAAGCAAAGTCTAAAAGCATGAATGAATTCCCATGTGCATTGGGTAGCGGCATGAAGTATGATAAGGATCAGATATTCAATCTCTTATGAGATACAGATGTCCCCTCAGTTGATTAGCAAATATTTAAACAGGTTGAAAACTTTGGCCAAAGTATTCCAAGTGTTTGACATTTGGAATTTATACTATGAATATGGTCAAGTATAAAGAATTATTCAGTGAAGGGCGAGTCGGTAACTGATGGAGAAGCTGTGAGAGGGATAATGGTAGTGATTATATTTATCCTTTGCCTTGGTTATCTAGTGGAGGGGTTCTTGTCATCAATACAGTCTATTAGGGAGATATCGAATAAATGGTTTAACTCTAAAGTTCAGTGAGATTTATTTAGTGGAATTAATTCTCATTAAATGGCAATTAAGTTATTTCATTAAATGATAAATTTAACCCATTTCGAGCTAGATTTGAATTGTCCCTGAAGTTTTTACGCAAGCGTTTGTATTTATTACCATCAGAAAAATATTAAAGAATTTATGAGATAAATTATTTATCCATAAGATAAGTAAATTTATTTTGCCAAACGTTATTCATAAGATGAAAAAAATTTGAAAATTATAAAATAAAATAATTTTAGAAAATTAAAATTCATAGGATGAAATTTTTACATGTGAGAAGCAAAATAAAAAAAGAAAAATCGCTTTGAACAGGGGTCCGATCTGCGTATAAGCGGATTGACCAACCCGCGCGCAACACGTGTCGCATGTTGGGACTGATTGGGAGTATCCGTGCCTTCAGGCATAGACCAATCACCGCATGCGACATGGTACATAGTGACAAGCCAAAAGTACGCGACTTTTGACCCGTGAAACATTTTGTTTGGCTTTTACATTAAAATGGCGCGTTTTATTTATAATTTCTGAGTTTTATTTACAAATCCCACATCAGTTGTTTATTATTTTTTCGCTCCGGTAGCCTACTATAAATAGAGGTATCTATTCCAAGGGTTTAGCATTCAATTGAAACTCAATTTTTGAGTTTCTGGAATTGTTTCAAAGCTCTAATTGGAGAAAAAATTTTCCGTTAAAATTTTTCTTTCCTAGTTTAATGTTTTTTGGAGTCCACCCTCTTGGCAATTCAATGTCATTGCGTAAAAGATCGCGGGGTCTCGATTTTAGGTGTTCTTTTGAAGATTATTATTTCTTTTTAGTTTTCTTATTTTGGAGCAAATCCATGTATGTCTTCTTTCCTTCACTTTTAGTTTTCGCTTTTCTATTTATTTATAGTAGCTATTATTATGCCTATTTAAGTTTATGCATTGTTATGAATATATTAGTGTAAAAGGACTGTAGATCTAAATTAAGAATTTAGAATTTAGATATGTAAAATTAAAATTATGAATATTAAATCAACCCTAGGCTTAAAATTATGAATTCTAAACCCCTTCCGTTGGGTAAACTTTATAAAACTGGGAGAATTTTTAAAATTTATCCCAGCAACCAATATTAGGGCAAAGGGTTTATAAAGATAAACCTATTTCTGGGAACTCTCACATGTAAGGTGTCACAAAGTGTGACTCTCCAACCGAGGGCTTAGATAGAGAGAAGAGTCTCCTACTTCAAGTGTGCTAATAGGTACCCCTTGTTGTTAACCACAGTTGAAAAATTGTGAACCCAACGATTGGTATTTTCCAACAAAATTTATATTTTTTCCAACATCTATAATGTCTAAGTTAGTGCCAAAAATAAGTAAATCACCCACATACAAACTGATCATTACATGAGAAATACCAAAGGACTTGTAATATATGCACTTATCACTTTCATTTATTTTGAACCCATTTTCTACAAGACAAGCATCAAATTTTTCATGCCACTCTTTAAGTGCTAGTGTAAGCCCATATAAAGAATTTGTTAATTTACACTGTGTTCATTAACTGGCTCTAGAAATCATTTCGGTTTGTCCATGTAATTTCTTCAACTAGGTCTCCGTTTAGAAAATCTGCTTTCACATCCTTCTTCAAAATTCAGTACAGCAGCTATGGCTACTAAGAGCCGAATTGAAGAGACTTTTGCTATAGGAGAATATGTATCAAAGAAGTCAATATGTTCTTTTTCTGTAAAACCTTTTGCTACCAACCTACAATTACATTTATCTATGGAGCCATCAGCTTTACATTTTTCCTCCAAGTACCCACTTACACCCTATAGTTCTACAACTTTCAGGTAAATCTACTAACATCCATGTTTTATTTGCATATAATGAGTTCATTTCATCATTAATCACTTCTTTCCAAAATTCATAATCGGGTGAGAAGAGAGCTTCTTGTATAGACCTAGGTTCATCCTCAACTAAACATATGATATCTTTAATAATAAGAGGATGTTCTTCTTCTTGTATATCATAAAGTAAATATTTAGGACCAAAATCATTTTAATCCTAGGTTTTTCACTTCTTCTAGGTTCTAAGGTTAAAGAATCAATTGGAAACAAACCATCAAGTTCAAGATCCAAAGAACTTTCAATATCTCCATTAATATTAATCTTAAAAGAAAATTTATCTGCATGAAATATAGTAACCATTGTCTCAATTAACAGTATTATCCTCGAAGTTCAAAAATTTATATGCTTGACTAGCAAAGGCATATCCTATAAAGACACATCTACTAGCCCTTTCTCCTATATTTGGGGAATTTTAGGGTCTATTTTTCTAGTAAAGGCTAAACAATCACAAACCTTCAAGTAATTCAAGTTAGGTCATCTTCCTCTCTATAATTCATAAGGCATTTGAAGTATCTTTTTTTGAGGCACTCTATTAAAAACATAGTTAGCAGTGAACACTAGCACTAACCATCATAGCATTAGTGTCCTATTCTTACTAAATTATTCTTACTAAAATTTTTAGGTGCACTAGCACTATCCCTTCAGAACAAATAAAATTAATTAATCCTAATGTTTTATTTTATCTACCTCAATTGGTTCTAAATCTTTTAACCTTTTTACTAAAAGATTTTCTACTTCTTTTACGAACGTTTTAATTTTTTTTTGAATGCCTCACTTTTATATTTTATTAAGTAAACTTATCTAGAGAAATTATCGATAAATGTTATAAAGTACCTTTTAAAACCATGGATTAAAATTTCTTCAAATTCACAAATATTAGAATGGATAAGTTCTAATAATTCAATGGTCCTGTGGGTCGACTTGTGAGGGCTTTTACTAATCTTAGTCATGCTACCATTTTCACACTTTTCAAACTTATTGCTAACTTTAGGAATTAAACCAAGAGAGCATATAGAGTTCATATACTTGCTATTACACGATGAAGACAAGCACGCCAAATATTCGCACATGAAATGCTATAAACAGAAATTAAGTTGTCTTTATTCATTTCAATATTTAACTTAAACACACGGTAACATGCATACCTCTTTCCAACAAGGACATGATTTTAGGTGATCACATTTTGATCAGACTCAATAGTTTATTTAAAACCCACTTTATTCAGCAAATATCTAGATATCAAATATTTGCGGATTCCAAGAGTATGCAACACATCCTTAACTGTCAAAACACGGCCAGAGATAAATCCAATTTCAATATCACCAATGTCTAAAACTTTAGTCGTATGGAAGTCACGAAGTAAGACCTTTTTCTCAACCTCCATAGAGAAATAGGACTTAAACAAATTTCGCTCATGACATGCATGCCTAGAGACACCTGTATCGGCCCACCATCTATAATAATGTTCTAGCCAATTTGTTTTTGTTATCATAGCCACAAGTGGCTCCTTGGTCACATTGGCTTCTGGTGTGGGTCCATTTTCTAAATCGACAATCTCTAGCAGTGTGACCCATTTTTTCACAATTGAAACAAGAGACATTAACATGTTTATGTTGCCCTTGGCCATTAGGTTGGTTGCGTTGTTTCTTTGACTTTTGAGAGAATTTGAAACCATTTTTAGGACCATTTTTACGATGTCCATTATATTTCATTACATTCCCTTTAGGCTTAAGATACACATTGGACTTATTATTTTGTCCCTTAGGAGTGTTTTCATTCATAGAAATAAAATTTTCCTTACTAAGATCTCCATTGGCTACTCCATGGTCTTCTTTTCTTGCTTCTTCTTCACATTGGAGTCGTACCAATAGCCTCTCGGTTGTTAGCACCTTTTGTTTGTGACAAAGCCTTTTCCAAAATTCATTCCAAGACTCCCGGATTTTGTCTATTGTCGCAGCTACTTGCATTTGGTCATCTACTTTGACACCTTCAGTTTTGATTTCATTGACAAGACTGAGGAGTTCTCGTATTTGTATTTGGACGTATTTTCCCTCCACCGTTTGGAAGCATAAAAATTTACTAGATGCACACTATTTCGCCCTAAACTTGTTTAGTATCATATTTTTTTCCTGTAGTGTAATCCAAGTTTATTTTGTACTTTCGTAGTTGTTAGAATAATAATCATAAGAATCATCAGAAAGACAATTGAGAATATAATTTTTACAATCCTCTTCCTCACTTTTCCATTTTTCGACCAATGTAGCATGTTTCTTTGTTTCCTCATCATTCATGTTATTAACATGTTTCTCACTAGGGTTGGCATCGTTGAGAATCCGCACCACCTTAATGAGTTTTAAATAAAATAGAACCTTTTTTACCCCATTGTTTGAAATGCTTGCCCAAAAGTGAAAAGTTTTGTTAAGATCGTTGGAGGTAGGTATAATAGTAGTGTTTGTATTATTCTTTTTTTTTTTTTTGATAAGTCAGCTGTATATATAAAAAAGAAATCATACATGAGTATAGGGGCACACCCAAGGTCATGGCCGAGGACTACAAAACAATTTAAAATAAAGCTGAACAAAGCTAGAAAAGTAAATACAGCAAAGCCAAAACAAGAGGAAATACAAAGATTAGATCAACGCATCAAACTAAATCGTTCAAAAAAGACAGAAGGGGAGCACAACGCTCAACATTGACAGTGCCCCTTTGGAGGAAGGGGAGGATCCAGATTCTGCTTCTTTGAAGCAGCTCCAGTCCTTTGACACGTAATGATGGGAGCTGGTGATGTATTTTTCTACGTCTATTAGAATTTAATATAATACCCCATCTATTATACACATCTAAATTGAAGTGTAGGGTGAGAGGGTTTTGAACCATAGGGACTAAGAGTACATGAATTTATTCTATTACCTAAATTGATTTGAATAAAATTGAGAGGTTTTTGTGTTAATTAATCTATGAAAACTACAATCAAACAAAGGTATTCTACTTCTAATCGGAAAAGTGTATTAGATTGGAGCCTAGGGTTTCGAATCCATCATTAGCCATTTATTTTTGCATTAACTCTCGACTTGGGATTATTGATTGTCACAAGGGTAGTGGTTGAGGGTACAAGCTTCGACCTACTAAAGTGATATTGTTAGTATCACATATTGACCCTATTTAACTAAAGCATAAGGAAAATTAGATCAACCTAACATATTGTTAATTATCATGTATTGACCCTATCTAACTAAAGCATAGGAAAGATAGACTTTAATTAACAATTCGGCTAATATTATTGCTTGATTAATTACTCCTAAGGGTACAAGCATGAAGAATTAATTTAGAAATATCAATATCAACAATTAAAGGTTACAAACTCAATAATTATATCAATTGAATAAACAACTAAAGCACAATACTTCATAGTATTTCTCACAACCACGCAGTTCATGTAAAAATAATTATCCCAAAATTAAAAGTATTACAAAGTAAAAAGTCTAAGACTTTATCTAATCCCAGAGAACAAGTTAGCCCTCCATCAAGGATGAACCGGTGAAGGAGGAGATGTATGAACTCATGTTGCTCTTCACGCTAACTTCGCTCTCATTCCAATTTAAAGAAAAAGTAAACAAAGAAAAAGAAAAAGGAGAAACTAAGAGGAGAGAGAAGGAGAAAGCTGCGGTGGTCAAGAACACCCCAAAAATAAAGCTCAAAATCTAGATTAAATCCTTCCCCAAAACCAAATTTCTCCCTCACTGAACCTTATGTGTACTGGTGTGGGCTGGACGCTGGTGGCAGGCTGGAGATTGGAGGTGACGATTGGCCCTGGTGTTGGGCTGAGACAAGGGGTGCTGGGCTGAAGGGGGCGAACCGAGGTTGAAGGTGACGTTAAGCTGAGTCTGGAGGTGCATTAGGCTGGTGGCTTGGGCTTGGTTTGGTTCTGTACGCTGGCTTTGATGGGCTGGGCTGTTGCGTCTGCTGGTGGCGATGGGTTGAAGGTGCACAGGTCTGGTGAACAGGACGCAGGGCTCAGGTGCGGGCGCGGGTCGGAGCGGGCCGAGCTTGTATGTTGTTGTCCCGAATCTCGATTGACTTGATTTAATTGTTTATGCATCGAATTTATCTTATTTGTACCAAAATTTGACAATTTCTTGAACTTTAATTTCAAACCTGTTGAACATAAAAATTGCCAAAATGAGTATAGAACTATAATTAAATAGGAGCAAAATTAATAAAATCACAATTAAAAGATGCATAAATCCGAGACGCATCAACACCCCCATAACTAACCTTTGCTAGTCCTTAAGCAAAGCATATCATTTAACATAAAGACAAAATTAAGTCATCTAGAGCATTCTCTAATTCCATGAATTCAAATGATTAAACTTCAAAACTCGTCATAGAATTTCGTTGACCATGTATCAACTAATTGAAACTACTCAAGCAATTTAAGCACACAAGTGAACGTGAATTTGCATGCCATAGAATCTAATCAAATTCTTTTATGCAACCAAATATGCCAATGTTTTGTACGCCCACATTATTGAATCACCTAAACACATGCCCTTACATAGAGAATTTTAAGTGGTATATGAGTGACCATTTTACAACTTTTTGACATCGATATAACTTTAAAGAAGAACATCTTTATCATGAATGCACATCAAATTTTCACTTTCTTCCTTTTCTTTTGCTTTTTTTTAGGAAACTTTTTTCTTTCTTGCTTTTCTTTTTTTTTTTTCCTTTTTTTTGTTTCCTCTTCTTTTTCTGTCCAATTTTTGGACATTTGCACAACAAGTACCTCAACTTTACAATTGTAATCAACAAGTAATTTACATCTAATCAAGAGGCAAGGATTAGGATAAGCTAGTAGAGTAAGATTGTTTACTCAAAATTTTCAGATTATCCACAACACGAAAGTCCTATGCATAGTGAATATGTGAGCCGCATGAGTAGAACCCATTAAAATCAATACTGATCGACAATACTCATTGACAAGTATGAAGTAGAATCATTTGGTTTCATGGAATTAAGAGAATGAAATAAACAACTAATCCAACTATCATCCTGACATATGCATCGATCAAGGAAAACTTGGCTAAACGGTTATAATGCACACTCAAAATGCTCAAAAGATGTTCAAATTTGTAAAAATTTGACCCAAAAAAAAAAAAAATTAGACATGCAAATGGGCCTCACCTCCACACCTAAATCATACATTGTCCTCAATACAACAACATAAATCATTAAAGCACAAGAAATAGGTGAGATAGAGTAGTACAACCTGACAATGACTCCTTCAACCCGGGACAAGAACCTGAAAAGAGAGAAAATAAGTCTCCAAGAAACTAATTAGTACAAAAACTAAATTAAAAACAAGAAATAACAAACCTAGGCTGCCTCCTAGAAGCGCTAAGTTTTACGCCTTCAGCTGGGCACCATGGGTCTAGCAAAGATCGAGTAATGGCATCAACCAAAGAAGCAACTTCACCGAGCTCACCTAAAACAACATCTACAACACATTCAGAAGTGTCACAACCGATTTCAGGAGGTAGAGAGCAGTCGGGTGGATGCCTAATAGGAGCAGCAACAGGTGTAGATCAAAGCTTATGAAAAGCTTCTAACCAAGACTCATCGAACTCAAAAGATATGTCCTTAGTGGGAAAACTAGCCAATAGTCTAGCTAACTTCCCGCTGTCCTTAAGGAATCCCTTATAGAAACTCGCATGGCCTAGAAAGTCTCCAACTTGCTTCACATTTGAGGGAGGGGGCGAGTTAACAATCAAATCTATCTTAGCCTTATTAACCTCAATACCCTCCTTAGACAACCTTCGACCTAGTACAATTCCCTCGTGAATCGTAACATCGTGATTCTTCTCCTAACCCAAAACTTCTTTAATGTCAGGGTTCAACCTTCGTTGCATCTCTTTAGAAGGTTTTACATTCTCATCATGGGGGTCACTAACTAAAGTGGAGGAGAGTGTTTGGTCCACCAAATTATCAACAACATCTACACTAAAACACTCCGACTCATCCTCACTAGTGGGTGACGTTGAAGCCTTAAAAATAGTTAACCTAATAGTCATGTTTATAAAGCTAACATCCATGACCCTAGATCTACAGTTAATTGTGGCATTGGCCGTCACTAAGGAAGGCCGACCTAAAATGACAGGGATATGGTTTTTCGAATGACTAGATGGTTCCATATCAAGTACAAGAAAATCAGCAGGAAATATAGCTTTGTCTACCTTCATTAGTACGTTAGTAAGCTCACCACGGGGGATCCTAATTGATCTATTTGCTAACTTCAAGGTCACCGAGGTGGGTTATAACTCTCCTAAGCCTATGTCCTCATAAACCGAGGAAGAAATAATGTAGACACTCGCTCCTAAGTCTAGTAAAGCTTTATCAATCAGGTAGTCTCCAAGTGAACAATAGATGGTGGGGACACCGGGGTCTTTGTACTTAATTAGAGTATCACACTTCAGAATAGAGCTCACTTGCTCGGCTAAAAATACCTTTTTAGGCAGACGTGCTCTGGATCAAGAAGGGGAATGTTTATCTTTACTTGCCTAAATGTCTCCAAAATGTCTTCCCACTTCTTGTCCTTCCCGTTTGGATGTGGGGCAACTAAAGCTTGGGGGAAGGGCACTCTAGGTACACATGAGGGAGGAATATCAGAGGTCCTCAGAATGAGAGAAGGGTGCGTGACCTCATCGGTCGCCTTCTCTCTTGCCTCGCTCTTCTCTTCTCCCTCACCACTTATGGGTACTTCACTCTCAGCAATCACCCCATTGTCAACCTCCGTTCCACTTCTTAACACTGTAATGGACATTGCTTGTTTTAGATGGGGAGTATAGTTGTTTTGCCTTACACAGTTCCTAGGGTTTTCTACGGTTTGTCTAGGGAGTCTTCCCTCATCTCTCCTATTCAAAGTGTTAGCTAGTTAACCTATTTGCCTTTCTAGCTTTGAGATCGACTGTGTATGGGAGTGGAGGAGTTGGGAATTAGCTTTCGAACCTTTCAGTGCACTCAAGACCTTCTCTTGGAAATTCGAATTGGAGCTCAAATTAGAAGGTTAAGAGTAGTTAGAAGCATACCCTTGCGGGTTGTGGCATACCAGATTGTTGAGGTCATAGATTCTGTTGCTGTGGCACAAATTGTCTCCTCCTTGCTTCCAGGAGAAGTTTGGATAGTTTCTCTAGCCCGACTGTATGTGATCGAGTACGGATCATTTCTCAAGAATCATTGGGCTGCATTAACCTGTTCCTCAGACCACTCAACAAAAGGTGAAGCAGAGGGGCAATCTTGTATAGAATGAGACACTAGAGCATGAAGAACAGACACTATGCATGTTTTGAATATTAGACACATTAGGCATAATAGAGGGAGTCAAGGTCATCTTAAATAAGGAGGTAAGCTGCTCCACAGAAGAGGCAAGAGAATCTACTTTCTTATCTAAGATGTAAGTGTGAGCAATTTCATGTACTTCTCCTCTATTTAACCTAGCCGCATTTAAACGTGCATGCGGTATTCTATTGTGAGTTCTCATTCAAATGTTCAAACAATTCCCACGCCTCATCCTCATTCTTCCTAAGGAACTAACCACCCCATGAGGCATCAATAGTTTGTTGACCCTTTTCATTTAACCCACAATAGAAATTTTGGGCCAGTTGCCATTTAGGAATAGCATGACGTGGACAAGCTCGTAAGAGTTCCCTAAACCTATCCCAACTTTCATGAAACTCCTTAGTAGGGAGTTAGGCAAAGGTTTTAATGGCTCTCCTAGCAGTGTTCTTCTTACTAATAGGATAGAACTTCTTAAGAAATTCTTGTTGCATTTGAGTACTAATCGTCCCACTAGGTAAGGTGTTTAACCAATACTTAACCTTATCCTTCAAAGAGAAAGGGAAAAGGCGAAGTAAGATGGCGTCATCACTAATGTTAGGAATCCTGAAGGTTGAACAAACATCCATGAAACTGTCCAAGTGTGTGTACGGGTTTTCATTACCTAAGCCGCGGAATGAAGGAAGCATTTGTCTAGTATGTGGCTTAAGCTCGAACTGACGGGCTACCGGTGGCAATCTAATGCATGAAGGTGAGGTGTATGTGGTGAGAGTAAAATACTCCATAAGTGGACATGGTTGTTGTTCGTTAGCCATTGCGGTTCGGTGTTGGGCTCTAAGATCTCTTAAGGTCCTTCAATTTCAGGGTCGAATCTAGTAAAGTCAAGAGATAAAAAGCGACGATAGTGCATGCATAAACAACCAGGAGAAGCAAATCAAACTCAAAGTAAAACTAACAAAAAAAAAAGAAGTAATAAACTATCCTAAAATCAACCTATGCACGAAAATCATAAAATAAATAATGCTATAAAAATAAATAAATAAATAACTCATTTAAGAAAAGTAAAGAAAATATTTTTTATATTTTTTTTTAAGTAAGAGACAATAACAATTAAAAAAAATTAAAGAAAATTAAAAACTAAAAAAAAATCACAAAAATAAAATCACGAACGTTGCCTAGTCCCCAGCAATGGTGCCAAAATCTTGATGTGTTTTTGTACGTCTATCAAAATTTAATATAAAATCCTATCAATTAAACACATCTAAATTGAAGTGTAGAGCAAGAAGGTGTCGAACCACAGAGACTAAGAGTGCGTGAATCTATTCTATGACCAAAATTAATTTGAATAAAATTGAGAGGTTTTTGTGTTAATTAATCTAAGAAAACGACAATCAAACAAAGGTATTCTACTTTTAATCGGAAAAGTATATTAAATTTGAACCAAGGTTTTCGAATCCATCATTAGCCAATGATTTTTGTATTAACTCTCAACTTGGGATTATTGATTGTCACACAGGTAGTGGTTTAGGCTACAAGCTTCAACCTACTAAGGTAATGTTTTAGTATCACATATTGACCCTATCTAACTAGTGCATAAGGAAAATAAGCTCAACCTAACATATTGTTAATTATCACGTATTGACCCTATCTAAGTAAAGCATAGGGAAGATAGGTTTTAAATAACAATTCGGTTAATACTATTACTTGATTAATTACTCATAAGGCTACAAGCACGAAGAATTAATTTATATATATCAATATCAGCAATTAAAGGTTATAAACGCAATAATCATATCAATTGAATAAACAACTAAAGCACAATACTTAATAGTATTTCTCACAATCAAGCAATTCATGTAAAAATAATTATCCCAAAATTAAAAGTATTACAAAGTAAAAAAGCTAAAAGTTCATCTAACCCCAGAGAGCAAGTTAGCTCTCCATCAAGGATGAACAGGTGAAGGAGGAGATGTATGAACTCATGTTGGTCTTCAAGCTAATTTCACTCTCGTTCTAATTTAACGAAAAAGTAAACAAAGCAAAAGAAAAAGGAGAAATTGAGCGGAGAGAGAAGGAGAGAGCTGCGATGGTCAAGAACCCCCCAAAAACAAAGCCCAAAATCCAAGCTTAAATCCTTCCCCAAAACTGACTTTCTCCCTTGCTGAACCTTATGTGTACTGGTGTGGGCTGGACGCTGGTGGCGGACTGGAGATCGGAGGTGACGATTGGCCCTGGTGTTGGGTCGAGACAAGGGGTGCTGGGCTGACGGAGGCGAACCGAGGTTGAAGGTGACGTTGAGCTGAGGCTGGAGGTGCATTAGGCTGGTGCGCTTGGGCTTGGTTTGGTTCGGTAGGCTGGCTTTGATGGGCTGGGCTGCTGCGTCTGCTGGTGGCGATGGGTTGAAGGTGCACAGGTTTGGTGAACAGGACGCAGGGCTCAAGTGCGGGTGCGGGTCGGAGCGGGCCAAGCCTATATGTTGTTGTGCCGAATCTCGATTGACTTGATTTAATTGTTTATGCAACGAATTTATCTTATTTGCACCAAAATTTGACAATTTCTTGAACTTTAATTTCAAACCTGTTAAATATAAAAATTGCCAAAATGAGTGTAGAACTATAATTTAATAGGTGCAAAATAATTAAAATAATAATTAAAAGATGTGTAAATCTGAGAGGCATCAGCTGGCTCATAACCTCGTGGGCCGCTAAATAAGCAAGCGCATTAGCTAAGTCTCCGGAAGTCTCAAGATATCGTCCCTCATAAGGGTTTGACGGAGAACTCTCTCGACCACAAGGACACCTAGATTAGTTGCTCGGCACACTGGTTTCTTGATTCCCATGTCAAGACCGATCTTCGAAGAACCCAACCAAAGCATCCTGATCTTCTTCAACCTCTAAAGGCAAATCAGCTTGACTCGAATCCTCCTCAAAGCGGGTAGATGAATAGGTTGCATCACTGAGACACACGTAGCGGTTGGTCGGGACACTGGCTTCTTGATTCACATGGCAAGACCCAACTTTAAGAAACCCTACCAAAGAATACTGGGCCTCAGTTACCCCAAATTCAATAGCGGCACGACTCAAATCCTCCTCATCCCTAGTAGACAAACCTGTCGTAACCTGAAAATTCGGAAGGCCAAAGACATCCCCGAATCGGGTTTAGGACCCGGGTGAGGTAGAAAGACCCGGACCCCCGTTGTTCGCTCCTAGCAGCCAAATCAGGAATGAGCGGCCCAACGCCATTCATTCTGAGAGGCCCAGATGGGGGGCATGCTTCCTGTGCGAAAATGGGCCCTGTGGCCGGCCCAAGAGGAGGCCAAGAAGAGGGAGAGAGGGGCTGCCTAACGGGCCCATTCCCACTATCAACCTCCAATCCCAGCCCAGACTCATGAGCGAGCCTAGCAGCACACTCCTTATCAAAACTCAGCCCAAATCGAAGCAGACCAGGACCAACGACTGGCCTAACAGTAGTAGGCGCACCACAGAGTGAGCCACTAAGCCTAAAAACATAAGGTGCCTCATCTCCATTCCCTTTGGGCCAAAGACCTATCCCCAACGGGCCCAATGTTAGGCCCCTTCCCACACTAGATCCATCACCATGTGTAGGCTCAACAAGCCCAGCACTATCATCACCGCCGGCGCCTGTTCCAGCACAGCCTCTTTTTCTGGGTCACCGTGGCCTGAGCTGTAGGGAGAGAGACAATCGTAGGGGCAACAACGCAGGGAACAACACAAGAGTGACCAAAAACTTGGCATTTTGAGCAGATTTTTGGAAGACCTTCGTAGAACATGATAATCGAAAATCAAGACACATTGTAATCAACAGTCAATTTCTTGGCCGGAGAGACTTTGGCATCAATTTCAACACAAACCCGAGCATAACTCACCATTCTCTCCTCAAGAGTAGGCTTGTCCACGTAGAGAGGTCGACCTACTCCACTTGCAATGGAGCTAAGGGTCCTCTTCATCTATAGGGATGCCGGAATGCCATGGAGTTGAATCCAAAGCGGGAGTGTAGGGAGGTCGTGCTTAGGAAGAAGGGTTTGAGACCAACGCTCAAGGGTGAGGGAGAATCCTTGAAGGTACCATAGGCCACCACGAAGAATAATCTCGGAATCCTCGAACACCTTGAAGCGAAAGTAATACACAGCACCATCTGCGATAACACATTCAAGCCCCTTAGATCCCAAAAAAATAAATTAGTTATAGCTACACACCATGAGTAGGCAACGCCAACCACCAATGACACGGCCAACAAGACACCGATGCCATTTTGCGAGACCCTGAGCTGCATCCTCACTGGAGATAGAGGTAATAATTTCACCATTGGTAATTGTAGGGGGGACATAAAAGACAGAAGCCTCATTCAAAACACCAAAAGAACCACCATGGGAGGTCCCAACAACTTCACCTTCCGGTGAGGGAGCCACTGCAGCCTCGTTAATGGCTTGCGCAGCATGCACCAGGGCATGACACACGCAAAACGAGGACCAAAAATGGGAGCAATTAAAAATTTGAATTTTTGCCGGAAACCACCACAACAACCACCCTAAACCACCGTGCCAACCACTAGGACCACCACCCAAATTCAAACTGTACACCAAAAAAGGAAATTACTTGATTTTAGGGGTGAGATCCAAAAATCAGCACCTTCCAAATCTGGACAAATCAGGGAGATTAACTTGCAATCTTACCAAAAATGAGCAAGAAACCCTAGGAGCCACTCTTGAGAGGAGGAAGGAACCACCACCCCTAGCCAAACACACCAACAAGGACTGGCAAGGATTACCACAGACGCAGGAGAGGAAGAAGGAGAGGCAGCCGGTGAAGATTACGTGAGAAAACCCAGAAAACGCGTCCTACGCACACCACCTACCACCACCTACAATCTCCCTCACTTACCCCGTGCTTAATGGAGCATCGACCGCACCTCGTGGAAGAGGAGGAGACGAGGGTTCGAAAAAAGTAAGCGCCGCCACCAGCTGGCACCGAAACGCCTGCACAAGACGGAAACCACTACGCCGAAACCCCACAGGCCACCTACAAGAAATCTCCTTTTGAGAGCATCTCTCTCTAGTTTTTCTCTCTAGAAGTTTATAAATGAGCTCCGTGCCTGCCCCTCCGTGTTTATAAATGTTGCGCTAGATGTGTGGCCACACAAGGGAGGATAGGTTCAGGAACAATGTAATTAGAGGTAAATTAGGTGTAGCCTCGATCGAGAATAAATTGAGAGAGCACCGCTTGAGATGGTTTGGACATGTTAGCAGGAGACCGACCATAGCTCTAGTCAAGAGGTGTGAACAGCTACATACTACGCTAGGCAGAAGAGGGAGGGGCAGGCCAAAGAGGAGTTGGTTGGAGACGATCCGATACGACGTAACCCACCTAAACCTAAGGGAGGAGATGGCCTTAGATAGAGCACGATGGAGGCCTAGCATAGGAGTAACAGATGTGATAGTGTAGAGTAGTGCGGCAAGTGACCAGTAGTTTAAGATTTCTTGGCAGTCATAACCCCATATAGTGCACTTATACGTTGTTTAGTTACTTCCCGATTATTCGTCTGTTATTGGCCATGTACTATTTACTTTACTATGTGCCTTGTAGTTATTTTCTGTCGGGTTTATTTTATACTACTAGTTTAATGCGGTGTCCTAAGTTGATGCTTTGTGGCTTCCATGGTTTCCAGGATACCATGTTCTCATGACGACTCGATCTTCAGAATGGGGATCCTCGGAAACAGTCTCTCTTCCACCCGAAAGGGGGAAGGCTGGGTACATACACCCCCCAAACCCTGCTTCGTGCAGGAGCCCCTATGGCACTGGGATTGTTGTTGTTGTTTGTATTATTCGTAGCCATGATACTGTCTAAAAATTTTTGGAAAATAAATTGAAAAAAAATATTACCTTGAAAGCCTGGAAATGGTAAAACTGATAAAGTGGAGCCCAGCAAAGCAAGAATCACTCACTTTAAGATTGTTTCCATGCTCCTACGGGTAAACCGATGTAGTAGATATACAGCGCGCTATTCCCAGTATACAACGCTCAGCAATCGTCTTCGCTCTTAGACCTTACACCAATCTTAGAGGCCAAAACTACACTACCCAAATGCTCTTAAACCAAATTTATCAAATAGGGGAATTATAAAACAAGTAGACGATAATGAGTAAGATAAGATAGATTCTTGGTGTGTCTATAATGCAATGCATTAGCCCCCCTTTTATAGGGTAATGACCATGAAATCCAAGTTAAAAAAAATACAAATATCATCACTCCAAATTTAATTTCTTTACCGTTAGCATATGCAACGATCAAATTATCAATTGCGCCGTTGTTCTCTCTGGCCAAGATTTGGACACATTAAATAAGTAGAATATGGTGTCCAGCACCATTTGATTCAATGTCAAGTGTTAATGACTATAATAATAAAATAGTAATAATAATAATTAAAACTTTATAGATTTTATTGGAAAAACAACAACATACTTTTCTCATATGTTCAAGACATTTTGTGAGGAAAAGGGTATTCATGAACAGCTCACAATTCTTACAACACCGCAACAAAATGGTGTTGTGGAGGGAAGGAATTGTACCTTGATTAACATGATTAGGTCCATGATGGCTCAAACAAATCTCCTTTTAAGTTCCGAGGGAGATGCACTTTTGAGTGCCACCTACATACTTAACCGTGTCCCCAGCATGGTTGTTAAAATCGCGATTTAAATTGCAAAATCGTACGATTCTACGATTTTACTTTGCCCCAGCGATCCAAATCGGTTAAAAATCGTACTCAAGTAGAATCGTATCAGAATCGGTAGATTCGCAAATAGAATAGTGATTCTGATGTGATTCTACCCGATTTTACTTAAGGGCTTGTGCTCACATGCAAAAGTCACGATTTTAATGTGTTTTTCTAAATTTTTGTATAATATATTAAGCCCTAACTTTCTATATTAATCTCATCTTTGATTTTATATTTTCGATTAACTATTGAAGTAAAAATCTACTATTAATTGTACATCTTGAGGAGGTTTTGCTGTTTTAGTACTAAAATTGAGAGTGTAATCATCGCCTCAAGTGATATGGAAGGTTTGGTTGAAGACGATACTACCATTGGAGATAATTCTCTTAATGATGGTGGAAATACAAACACTAGTACTGCAAATGATATTAACGACAGTAACTTTGATTTTGGATCTAAATTTGATGGTGCTATGAGTTGAGAGATTTAAGCGTATGTTTTATGTTAGAATGATGTTACTCTTTTTCCTACCTTTAGGTTTCCAATGTATTGTAAAACTGTAGTCTTATGGACTGTTTGATATTCTTTATCATATATTTGAGAATTGTTACGCTAATTTTGTCAACATAAATAATTTACTTACACAAAAAGTAGAATCTTACGATTCTCGATTCGATTATACGATTCCAATTCTACTGACCCCTCGTCGATTCTACGTAGAATCCCGATTTTGACAACCTTGGTCCCCAGTAAGTTTGTGACAACTACTCCATATGAGTTATGGAGTAATAGCAAGTCAGACTTGGATCATCTTCATCCATGATGGTGTTATGGTTATGTTTATAACTCAAAACACAAACATGGTAAGCTTAGTCCAAGAGCTAGTAAGCAAGTTTTCATCCGATACCCAGAGCACACGAAAGAGTATATGATGTTTGGCGAGCACCCTGATGGAGGTATGACAGAGATAGAATCATGGGATATCTCTTTTTTTAGGGATGAGTTCCCAAATCTTGGTTATGTAAAAAAGGGCCTTGAGCTATATGAAATTGGAGACGAGGATCCAACATCACTTGGCAAAGGTAGGGAATGTCAAACTTCTCAAACTCAACTAGAGTTCGCCAAGAATAGTGGGAGTGAGTCACCATCCACTAATGAAACACCCATGGGTTGGGATGTTCCACCTATAGAAAACTCTATTTCACCTATACCACAAAGAAGTGAGCGTGGTCTTGCTCCTTCTCAATTCAATTTTAAGGGGAAGTGTTTTTATGCACTCCTACTGAAATGAGGAACCTACTTCCTATGTGGAGGCATCAGCTTCACTAGATTCATGTGAATGGCCAGCTGCCATGGGCGATATGATAGAGTTAATGGCCAAGAACAATGTGTGGGAGTTGATTGACCTCTCACATAGTGCAAATCTATTGGAAATAGGTGGGTTTTCTAGATTAAGCGCAAGGCATATGGATCAATTCACAAATATAAGGCTCGGTTAGTGATGAAAGGATACACCTAGATTGAGGGTATAGACTATGAGGACATGTTTTCTCCAGTGGTGAGACTAAGCTCAATATGTTTGCTTCTTACCCTTAGTTGCTCATTTGGACTTCGAGTTGTTCTATGTGGATGTCAAGACAACTTTCTTAAATGGGAACTTGAACGAGGAGATCTATATGGATCAACCTCTTGGTTCCGTTGCCAAAGGAGAAGAAAATAACATGTGTCTTCTCAAGCGATCCTTTTGTGGTCTCAAGTAGTCGACCCAATAGTGGTATTTTAGATTCCATAAACCTGTACATCCTTTGGTTTGTCCATGGTAGATGAGGACCACTTTGTATATGTTAAGAAGACAGGAAAGGAAATAATGTTTCTTTCTCTATACATCGATGACATCTTGTTGGTCGGAAGTAATCTTCAAATGATCAACACCACTAAGATGTGGTTGTCCTCTATGTTTGAGATGAAGGACATGGGTGAAGCGTAATATGTGCTTGGTGTTGATATTTTAAGAAATTGTTTGTTAAACCTATTGATGAATCTTGAAGTTTAACTAATGAGAAGGATTAGACAAGAAGAGAATTGAAAGGGATGAGAGGATAGAAAAGGAGTTAGATGAGAGAAAGAAATATCTCAAAGAGATATGGTAGATATTTTCATTGAATGATTTCCCATTACAAAGATCAAGCTACTTATAAAAATCAAGATTCAAAGGATGATGACCCTAAGGCACGGCTAACAGCATTGCCACCAAAAGGATTCAACCGAACAATCCAAAATTACACAATAATGGCGCCAAACTACTAACTAACTAACTAGCTATTACACTTTGGCAAACAAGCCTTATTACAACTCAATAACTAAGAATCATAGCAAATCATAACAATTCCCCTCCCTTAACAGCATTCTTGTCCTCAAGAATGAAAAGAGGGAAATTGGCTCAATAAGAAGCTTCGGCCTTCCCAAATACGGAAAGACTCATCCAGATTGCTCCAAGTCACCAGCATCTCAGGACTGCTTTTGGTACCTTTCTGCAGCAACCTTGTTTCCAACATAGCTATGGGTTGCAGCCTCAAAGAACCACTGGAACCAACCTCCTGAGGTGATGAAGATGGACTTTGGCCTTTTTTAACCTGCTTTTTAACAAGTGAAACATGGAAAACATGATGTATGTATGAGTTAGGTGGAAGTTCAAGCTTGTATGCCACTTTGCCAATCCTCTCCAGGACTTTGTATGGACCAAAGAACCTTGCACAAAGCTTCACATTACTCCTCACAGGCACAGTAGACTGTCTGTATGGCTGTAATTTCAGGTAAACCATGTCCCCAATATAAAAATTTCTATCCACTCTCTTCCGGTCTGCATAAAACTTCATCTGGGTTTGGGATTGCTGAAGGTTATCCTTTAACTGTTGCATTAGATGTTTCCTTTGCTGCACTAATTCAGTGACTTCAGTTACATGGGAAGTAATGCCTTGCAACACAAAGGGAGATGGAGGATCATATCCATACAAGGCTTTGAATGGAGTAGTTCCAAGAGAAGCATGGAAGTGAGTATTGTACCAATACTCTGCCAATGACTGCCACTTTCCCCACACCTTTGGATGATTAAACACCATACTTCTAAGGTATTGTTCAATACATTGATTAACCCTTTCAGTTTGTCCATCAGTTTGTGGGTGGTAAGATGAGCTAAGGCTAAGGTAGTCCCGAGCAAACTGAACAACTCCTTCCAGAAATGGTTAGTGAAAAGCTTGTTCCTGTCAGAGACCATAGACTGAGGCCGTCCATGGAGCTTATAAATGTTGTCAAGGAACACTTGAGCCAATTTCTCAGCAGTTACAGGACGAGCCAAAGCAATGAAATGGCTGAACTTGGTGAACCGATCAACTACAACCTAGATCACCTCTTTCCCTTCTGATTTTGGCAATCCTTCAATGAAATCTATGCTTATATTTTGCCATACACCATCTGGAATAGGTAAAGGTTAAAGAAGGCCCTGATATCAATGATCTCCTATCTTAGTTTGCTGACAAACTTCACAACATTGCACAAATTCAGTCACAACCTTCTTCATTTTCGGCCAACTGAAATGAGATTTGAGTCTTCGGTAGGTCCCTTCAACTCCAGAGTGACCACCCCAAGAAGAATCATGTGAAAGACTGATAATTTGATGTCTGAGGTCAGTAGAGTTTCTAATGTACAGCTTCCATTTGATTTAGATAATGCCTTAAGTCATAGAAATTTCAGCTTCAGAAACTGTACCCGATACTGCACCAGGAGCAAGGTTTGCTATCCTGCCAATGCTAGAAGCTGTTATACATTCCTGCGCAAAAGGATCTCCCACATAGGACTGATGAACCTCTTCCACCCAAAGAGGTGTGATCACTGAAAGAGCCCCACACGAGCCCTGCTCACAGTCCTCCAACCTGCGTGACAGAGCATCTGCCGCAACATTTTCCTTCCCTTTCTTGTACTCGATGTCATAATCAAGGCCCAATATCTTCATTAACCCTTTCCTCTGAATTCTTGTAACAATTTTCTATTCTAAAAGATGCTTCAGGCTTTGATGATCAGTCTTGATTGTGAAATGATGTCCATCCAGATAATGTCTCCACTTTTCTACATCAAGTAAGATAGCAAGGTACTCTTTTTCATATGTAGACAAGGCTTGATGTTTGGGACTTAATGCTTGGCTGAGATAAGCTATAGGTCTTTCCCTATGAGAGAGAACTGCACCAATTCCATTCCCACAAGCATCAATTTCTAAAACAAATGCCAAGGAGAAATTTGCATTACCAACACTGGGGCTTAACACATTGCAGCCTTCAAAGTCTCAAATGCCAACTGAGCTTCATCAGTCCATCCAAAAGCATCTTTCTTCAATAAATCTGTTAGAGGCATGGCTATAGCCCCATACTTAGCTACAAACTTGCGATAAGAACCTGTCAAACCTAGAAATCCCCTCAAGTGTTGTAGAGTAACCGGAACTGGCCACTTCCTCATATCTTGAACCTTCGAAGGATAAGTTGAGAGTCCATCATAAGATATCACATGGCCTAAGCATTCTAAACGAGTTTGAGCAAAAGAACACTTAGCCAATTTTGCATACAACTTGTGCTTGCGCATGATCATGAACACTTCTCTCAAATGTTTCAAATGGTCCTCAAGGGATGAGTTGTAAATAAGAATGCCATCGAAGAAAACCAACACAAATTTCCTTAAGAACGGTTTGAACACATCATTCATGAGAGCTTGGAAGGTAGTTGGGGCATTGGTCAATCCAAATGGCATTACCGCAAACTTGAAATGCCGATGGTGTGTTCTAAATGCAGTCTTATATATATGTTGCTCCAATACTCTGATTTGGTGATACCCTTGAATCAAGCTTGGTGAAGATCTGTGCTCCATACAACTCATCAAGCAAGTCATCTATAACTGATATGGGAAATTTATCTTTCACTGTCATAGAATTGAGCAGCATATAATCAACACACAATCTTTTTGACCCA
Organism: Simmondsia chinensis; assembly: GCA_018398585.1. Taxonomy (NCBI): domain Eukaryota; kingdom Viridiplantae; phylum Streptophyta; class Magnoliopsida; order Caryophyllales; family Simmondsiaceae; genus Simmondsia; species Simmondsia chinensis. The sequence continues at coordinate 6,106,373 of JAGTTD010000021.1, read as the reverse complement.
TCTTTCCTCTTAACAAGGATGATTGGAGAGGCAAAAGAGCTATGGCTCTGCCTTATGAAGCTTGTCTTGAGCAATTCATTCACTTGCTTCTCAATCTCAGTCTTTTGAGCATAGGGGTACTTGTATGGTCTAAGCTTCACTGGTTTAGCATCAGTTTTGAGTGGAATGGCATGATCAAGACTTCTTTTTGGAGGGAGCAACTTGGGCTGCTCGAACAAAACCTCAAAGTCTTCATTTACATTTTGCACTTCAGGCTGGGAAACCTTCACAATCTCAGTTGGGGATATAGCAAACAACTGCCCCACCCATTGATAAGCACTTTTTCTAAGTCCTTTCTCCAATTTCTTTCCCTTAACCATTTGCAATTGAGCCTGATCAGCCAGACCTTGCAATGAAACCTTGGAGCCTTGAATGTCAAAAGAAACTGTTAGCTTAGCAAAATCGAACAAAACTGTGTTGTATGATCTCATCCAATCAACTCCAAGCACCATATCGCATCCACCTAAGGGCAAGATCCTAAATTCGTAGCCAAACTTGCGATCTTGCGTAGTCCATTGAAATCCTTGACACTTATTCTGAGTCATCACTGAATTTCCATCGGCTACTGTCACTGCAAGAGGATGAGTTTTGATCACTTCGTGGCACACCTTCTTAACCACTTTTGGATCATTGAAACTGTGTGTACTCCCACTATCAATGAGGATGATAATAGACTTCTTTCCAACCTTGCCTCTGATCCGGATTGTGTTATGAGCACCATTACTAGCCAAGGCCTTCATTGAAATTGCAACTTCATCATCCACATGATCTTCCAATACCTCTTGTTATGAATCATCACCATCAACCTTAGATTTTTCCTCCTCTTAAGTGTTCATCAGTACTAAACCCCTCTGCTGTCATAAGGAACTCGGGATTACACTTGTGACCAAACTGATAAGGTTGATTGCACTTATAACAGAGCCTTTGGGGCCTCTTCTCTTCTGATCGGTTAGTATTAGGCCTAACAGATCCTTTCTGGAACTTAACACTGCCTCCACGAACTCTATTTCTTTCATTTGATGCCAAAACTATTGCCTCAATAAGTTTAGCCTTAGCATAAGCCAAGGAATTGTAGGACCAACTGCTTTCACGAGATTCTTAATCTTGGGCTTCAATCCACTTATAAAACTTGACACATTGTAAGACTCAGTGGCATGAGGATTTTCAGCTATCATACTAGCTCTAAGGTTTTCAAACCTTGTCATGTATTCCCTTACTGAAGTTTCTTCTATCACCTTATTGAATTTATCAATGATATCACTAGAATCTTCATCACCATATCATTCACACAATTCTTTGACAAATTCAGCCCAAGTGAGAGTAGGATTGCTTTTCAACAAACTATAAAACCATACCTCATGGTATCCAAGGAGGTAAACAGCAGCAATTTGGACCTTTTCGACCTCCTCAATGTGGTAAAAATGGAAATAACGATCACATCTCCTAAACCGTGAATGAGGTTGCTTTCCATCGAAGGAATCAATCTGTACCCTTAGTTGTCTGTAGCCACTGCCTCTACTATTGGATGAAACATCATTACTTCTAGATTGCTGCTGATTCCACTGATCAAAAGGTCGATCAAATTGCTCTTCAGTCAAACTTGCAAACCTGTGACTGTCCGGGAGTTTAGGAGGTCGAACGGCCTGTGCTACATTCAAGCTTGAAGGTCTTGATTGATTTTGATCTAATGCCCGATCCTGTTTAGCAGATACTTCATCCTCTTGACCCTGAGTTTGAGTTCTCACATTAGCTGCTGTAGTCATAACACGAAGTCTTTCACTGACAGCTGCAGCTCCAACAGAAACATGAGATTACATCCTTACTGGAGGCCTTATCTGTTGATTCATGGGTAATGAGCTAGTCGGGAGCAGAGGTTCAGAAACTAAAGGCATAGTTTGCTTGTTGAGTTGATTCTGAATTTCAGCAATCTTTTCATTAAACAACTGCGTCTATTGATCAATTCGCTCAGTGATAGTTTCCTCCAATTGTTGCCTATGCTGATTAATCTGATCTGTAACCTTCTCATCAATTCGCTAGGAATGCAAATTGAATCACTCATTGAAAGCATGCTTCGGCTCCTTCAGCATAAGGCGTATTCGATCATCATTCCTTTGTTCCTTTTCCAGCAGAGTCTGATTGAATTGCGCCATCATCGTTGAAAATTGTGCACTCCAGCCATCTGTATTTGTGGTACACTTTCTGCATTACCTCCAACCACCTCTACGTATGAAGGATTTGCTGCTGCTCTAGCAGCTGATCTTGTGGTATCTCCACTAGTCAATGCCATTACATTTGAGTCCATTTGGCTCTGATACCAATTCTTAAACCTCTTAATTAATCTTGAAGTTTAACTAATGAAAAGTATTAGGTGAGAAGAGAATTGAAAGGGATGAGAGAATAGAGAAAGAGTTAGATGAGAGAAAGAAATATCTCAAAGAGATATGGTAGATATTTTCATTGAATGATTTTCCATTACAAAGATCAAGCTACTTATAAAAATCAAGATTCAAAGGATGATGACCCTAAGGCACGGCTAACAGCATTGCCACCAAAAGGACTCAACCGAACAATTCAAAATTACACAATAATGGCGCCAAACTACTAACTAACTAACTAACAAGCTACTACACTTTGGCAAACAAGCCTTATTACAACTCAATGACTAAGAATCATAGCAAATCATAACATGTTCTAAAAGGCTTCTTGGTTTGTCTCAAAAGCCATACCTTAAGAAGTTTTTAGAATGGCTTCGGATGCACAATTCCAAACCCAATGATACACCAATCAAGAAAATTCAAAGCTTGAACTTTGTTGAGTGCCCTGAAACAGATGAAGAAAAGGAATAGATGAGTAACGTTCCATATACTAGTGCAGTAGGGAACCTAATGTATGCTATGCTGCGTACTCGATCGGACATTTGCTTTGCTGTTAGCTTACTCACCTGACACCTAAGTAATCCAGGACTAGCTCATTGGCAGGTCGTGAAGAGGATTTTCCTTGACCTTCAGGGTACCTCGGATTTAGTGCTTTGTTATAATAGTGGTGACTTGAGACTAAAAGGATACACTGATATGGATTGGGTTGGAGATTGAGATGAATGTAGGTCCATCTTAGGATATGTGTTCATCCTTGGAGGTGGGTCTATCTCTTGGTCCAGGAAAAAGTAGGAATGCATTGCCCTATCTACAATGGACTCAAAATATATGTAGTAGGTTATGTAGAACCTCAAAAGGCAGTATGGCTAAGAAGCTTCCTGCAACGAAGCGGTTAGATGTTACAACCATTGCTAAGGAACCAGTTGTGGTGCACTGTGATGACATGGTTCTGTTGCAATATCGAAGGACCTAAAATTCCATAAGAAGTCAAAGCATATCAATAGGACTTATCTATAAATTAGAAATATGGTTAGGTAAGGGGAAATAGTCGTTAAGCACATTTCTACAAGCAGAATGGTAGCTAATCCTTTGACCAAGCCAATTGTTAGAAATGTTTTTTAGACTCATGTGTGAAGTGTAGGGCTACAACGAATTTGATGTAATTCTACACATTTTGTGTAACGTACTTGTTTGTTAGACGATTTAGTGATTTTGTATAATCATTAACTTGATCTTGTTTGCATAAGTATTTATGAATGAGGCCAATGTAAAGATCTCACTAAGCTTTGATCAGTCCACTCACATGGATGATCGTCCGAACCTAGTGTGTCAGAGATGAGACCATATGAAATCATGGTTGAGTAGATATGGATCTCATCATACCTTGTACATAAGTTGTATTAAGAGGCATGTGAAACAATGTAACCCTAGTTTCCTCTAAGATGGGATTCGAAAGATTTGGACATGGTTTTCATTAACTCGTTCCATATCATGCCCGTTAGACAACCGATTTTTAGTGGCATGTTGTGTATTGCTTGTGAGGAAATTCGTGTGGTGTAAATGATTCAATGACATGCCTAATTATGTGGTAGTTGTTCCATAACATATATATTATATTGTATGGTCTATGAGATGACTAGTGTAGTGATTGACTGAAAGGATACCCTCTTAGTCACCGTGTGACCTCTCAGACCTAATAGTCCACATTGGCACCTTTTGGGACTTGGAACCATGTCATGAAGTTGGAAACTACTGCTGCTACTTTAACATGTAATCTAAGAGTCATGTTAGACACGGTCCAAAAGAACATGTCTAGAAAAGCGACTACGATAAGATGGATTGGAGTGTGTGTCCAAGGAAAAGTTTTGGCATTACCTGAACTACACGGGCGATTATGTCATATCAGTTGTGATGTAATCAAAGTTGTGTGAATTTAGCACATTAGTTTGAGGGATTAGTGATGCTAGATTCGTGGTGATGTCAAATGATTTGGGGTATTTTGAACTTATATGTTCTTGAGGTATTATGTGAGTTAGATGGTGGCTTGATATAATATGCTTTGTTATTTTTTGTATCATTTGGTCACACATCCCATTACTTGTATGAAGTGAGTGAGTGGCTTTAGTGGAAGAGTGGGACATGTTGGATATTATTTAGTCAGCCACTATCCCACTAATATCTCATGGTTGAAATATTATGAGATATTAATCGCACTTATATAGTAAGACTTTCCTTGATACAAGGGAATGGTGGTTGAGAGGAGGAACTTTTAAGTGCCTATAAATACACGGCCCTCTCAAGAAGTAAACATACATTTATACAAATATTTAGTTATATGTCTCTCTTATTCAGAAATTCTCTCTCTAGAGTCACCATCTAGGACTCTTGGCTTCGGTAAGATGGAAACCTAGATGATTATGGTGGCCCTCTTCTTGATGCTACAGTTCCTATGGCAATATACTAAGGCAATAAGGTAAGTCTTGATCCTACTCCACGATTGAGGTATACCTTAAACTTTGTGTTTATATTACCCATGTTTTCCTTCAAAAACTGCGTAAGGTTGGAAGACCATGCAAACATATACCTCTCAAAAGCATTGTTAAGCTACTTTGATAGCATTGGCAGCCTTTTTAACTGCTATGAAGTGACACATCTTGGAAAAATAGTCCACAATCACGAAGACAAAATCAGCCCATTGTTGCGTCAGTGGTAGCCCTAGTTAGTAGAAAGTAAAATTTTTGTTTGTATTAAGGTAAGAAAAACCCAAAACTACTAAATAATATTAGTAAGATGTGGTGAATTATGACATGAAGCCTAGTGAAATTTCATGTAAACACCATTATGTTGGTCATGTGGGAAAGAACCTAACGCTGCCATTCTATCAACAGCCTTATTACCTTCATGGAACACATGAGAAACATGATACTCCACAAACTACAATAACATATCCTAATATCCTGAATAATAGTTTTGATTTGCAAAGGACAAAGAACTCTGCATCATATTATTGGAATGTCCACAAGATTATCCCCTTCAATATGCAGATTATCAAAACCCAGATTCAAACATCTTTGAATCTATTCTCTAGCAGCCTAAGCCTCCAGCAAATAATAGGAGTGTTACTAGTGCTACCATAGTGAAAATCAAGGGTTCTACCATACCAATCCTGGACAACAAAACCATAAAAAGATGCGTCATTTCTTTGTGAACCATCAAAATTGACTTTCAACCAATTCCTCCTCAGAGGTGTCCACTTGATTCCATTTCTAACTCTTGTTTTCTCTCTACCCCTTGTGTAGTTGTTAACATTGAGCCACCCATCATTTCTCATTCAACAAAATTGTTGTCAATTTGCGTGATCACATGACCAGGAATAGAAGGTTTTCCTTTAAAAATGAAATCATTTGTAGTTTTCCACAATAAACAAATAGCCATGGCAACTTCCTTCATTATCTTGATCATTAAATTGCTTGAGTTCTTTGAGTTCTTGGAACCACCTAACAATTCCTTCCTGTAGAGTACTAATCCTAGTTCTTACATGCCCTAACAAAAGCCCCCACTATTGCTTTGGAAAATTGCACTGGAGAAATACATGGTCAAGGGTCTCCGCACCTGAATTGCAGTGACGACAATTGTTGGGTAACCTCAGCCCTTGCAACGCTAGAATAGCTCTGGTTGGAAGAGAGTTATGATATAACTACCACAGAAAAATCTTGATTTCAAGAGCTACATTAAGCTTCCAAATCCATCTAAAAGCCTAGCTGTTCCTTTCCTCCCAAGTGACACCTTCAGCTAACCAACTAGCGGACTTAACTGAGAATTCTCAATTTTCTGTAAAACCTTATTGAAAGCCATCAGACCTATGCCCATAAGGAATTGGGATACCCAAAATCAAAGGAAGAAACCTTTCAGGAGTGAACATCTTCAAATCATCCACCTTCCATTTCCGCCCTCAATAAACTTCGAAACCTTTAAGTCAGGATCCTTATAGAAATGATCATCAACTATCAACTCAACCAAGAAGGCAGGAGTGCACCGAGCATCATATCCAAAGGAGATGCTACTACCATCACCAGCTAGCCATCAAATCCCTTTTCAGATCATATCACGGCAGGCCACAATATTTTTCCAAGCCCAAGAATCCTTAGGTTTGGTCACTTAGGGGGAAAAATCTTCGTGTTGAAGATACTTTGTTCTCATTAATTGATTCCGAAAATTATTTGAGTTACGAATTACCTTCCACTCATATTTGCATAGCAGAGCCTTGTTTACTGCAAACATGCGCTTTAACATAGGGCCACCCGCCTCTTTAGGACAGGAAATTTTGTCCCAAGAAATCATGGGCATGCCTCTATCATGAGTTCCATGCTTCCAAAAGAAGTCCTTGCTTGTTTTATCCATGAACTCATTAACAAAGTTTGGAATTTTAAAGTACTGCATTGTGTGAGCTGGGATAAACTCTAAAATAGATAGAATCAACATCATTCGACCTGCTTTAGATAGGATATTGGCTTTCCAAGGAGTTAATCTACGTACGATTTTATTTTGAATACCTCTAAACGCCTCTTTACTTGGTCTACCACCGATCAGAGGACAACAAAGATATCTATCAAATCAAGTTGACCTACAGATATTAAAAATTCCAATAATCTAATTCCTTAGTGAAGTCAACACCTTTCTACAAAAGACAACAATGCCTTAAGGTGATAACAAGCTTCTATAGATGCTTGACAAAATAGAAGGCTATCATTTGCACAAAAAAAAAAGGCATTGGATGACTGGAGCAGTGCGAGAAATACAAACTCCCAAATGTTGATCTCCCAAATCTAAGCTACATTGGATTTGCCTCGCTAATACCTCAATGCAATGAATAGAAATGTATAGATATTTGGGATCTCCTTACCGTAAACCTTTATAGGCCTTGAACCATTGGGCAGGATAATCATTGATCAATAAAGAGTAAGAGATAGAGGAGCCGCAACATATAATCCAATTGACCTATTTTAAACAAAAGTCGACCCTCAGAAGAACCCATCTAAGAAGTCCTACTCAATTCTTTCATATGCTTTTTCCATATCCAGTTTTAGAGACACCATCCTTTCTCACCTTGCTTTTACCGGAATGTTGTCATAATTTCATGAGCAATAAGGATATTGTCATTGATTGATCTACCCAGCACGAAAGGCTCCTTGGGTAGGATGAAACAAATTAGATAACAAAGGTCAGAGCCGATTAGCTAAAACCTTGGCTATAATCTTATAAATAACATACAAAGGCTAATTGGTCTGAAATGATTAGGCGACTCAAGGTTTTCTACTTTAGGGACATGCAAGATAAAGGTATGGTTGACCTCCCTTAGGAAATGACCACTATGTGAGAAAGAATTAACCACTTCACTAAGGTTATTAAGTCCTAGAAATGTTAGAAGAATTCTGCCACAAACCCATCAGGCCTTGGGGCTTTATACGGATTCATTTCGAAAATAGCTAGTCGTATTTCCTCTCTTGTAACTTACTAGGTCAAGGACTCATTCATTTCTCTAGACATCATTGGATGAATGTGGATGTTGGAACGAGTGTCCTAAAATTTCAATTATTTATATTTAAATATTAATCAACAGGGTAAAATATAAAAAGACCCCCTGAACTTTATAATTAAACAGAGCATACCCACTGAACTTTTAATTTCATAAAATGGCCCCACTAACTTTATAATTAAACACAATATACCTCCTACACTTTCAATTTTATAAAGTAACTACCTAAACTTTATTACTACATACAACACATCCCTTGAACTTTACAATTAAACACAATACATCCCCTACACTTTTAATTTCAAAAAATAGCACTTGAACTTTGTTATTATGCTCAACGCATCCCCCAACTTTGTTACCAAATGCAACTCACCCCTTATATATTAACAAATTGAAATTTAAAACAAATTATGAAAAACATTTTAGAAAAATTTTGTAAAACATAATAATATTTTTTAACTTTGAAAAAAATTAGATTAATAAACTTAAAATTAAAAGAAGTGTACAAAATTAAAAATCCAGGATTTTTGGCCTTTATAGAAAAGATAACGATTTTATATTTTTATGTGAAAGATATGAGTTTTATGTTTCTAAATAAAATATAAAAAGATTTTCTAATATTTGTACAAAATAATTTTTTAATTAATCATAGTAATAACATAATACATTTAAAAGATAATAAAATATTTTTTTTAATTTTATAAAAAATACTATAAGATAAAATGTAATAATTTTTTTAAAAATATAAATTTTAAAATTAGATTAATAAATTTAAAACTAAAAAATAGTAAGGAATTAAAAATTTGAAAATAAAATCTAAATAAAAAAGTTTAAAAACCTCAGTTATAAAATATTGATATATTTTTTTAAACTTTTTCAAAAAAAAAACCCTAATTTGTTGTAGTTTGTTTCAAATTTTTAAATTTCGTACATCTTTTTTAATTTGAAATTTAATAATGTTTAAGAGGTTTCTTATATTTAGTAACAAGGTTCGGAGATGGGTTGTGTGAAATAATAGAGCTTAAGTGCTAAAGTGAAAGTATAGGGGGTATATTGCGTTTAAGTGCGTAGTTCAGGGGGTTATTCTACAAAATTAAAAGTATAGGAGGTGTATTGTGCTTAATTGTAAAGTTCAGAGAGTTATTTTATGAAATTGAAATTGAAGGGGTTGTGTTGTTTTTAATTGTACAGTTCAGGGGGTCTTTCTATATTTTTTTCTAATAAATAAAATTATTTTATCTATTTTATGTCTGATTATGGTTTATGAGTCAAATATACATGGGATTATTTCAAACACATTTCATGAGATGGACGTAGTCCAATACGACATGTCATAGTTTGGTTTAGGTGCTCAATGAGAGTGAGCCGCGGACAGACTTAAATCAAAATTGGGACGTGTTGTCAAAGTAAGCTCATACTCGTTAATAAATTCTGGACAATTTGTCTAATAAAAATATAACATGATACCTTAGCTGGCTTGTCTAGGCCATGTGGATAGGGATCCAGATGTATCATGTTAGTGTTCATCAATAAGATTGAAACATTGAGCTAGACCATCGAAATTGTTTATTTCTTAACTGCTATCAGAAATAAATAGTTTTTTGTGATTAGGAGATAACTCTAAATCTTGAGATTTTCTTGAATTCGTGCATGCAGCAGTCTTCATCACTTTAATGTACTCAAAGTGAGGTCCTATAAAGTAACCAATAGTGTACGAACGTTGAGTGACTGCATGAAATGTAGCGGGAACAAAATAGTCAACATGGAGTCTATAATTTCTTATGAGATACAAATGTCTCCATAAGTAGATTCGCAAGTGTTTTGAAAATTCGGAATCTTTGGCCAAAGTATAATGATGGTAGATTAAGTAACTTAAGGAGAAGTGGTGAGAAGTATAGTGATGACAGTTTTAATTATTACTTCTCATGGATATTTAATAGAAGGGTGGATCGTTCATTTATAAAAGATTGAAAATTATTGAATAAATAAGTTTAAATTTAGAGCGTAGTAGGACCGATTTAGTGGACTTAAGTCCCATTTAATGGTAATCAAATATTATCATAAGATGACAATTAGTTTTGACCCATTTAGAGCAAGAATTAAATTGTCTCTAAGATTCCTGTGCAAGCCTCTAATTTTACACCAACAGAAAAAGGTTGAAAGAATTCATGAGATTATTTATTCATGTGATGAGTAAATTTAAATTTGCTAAACAGTGTTCATTAGATGAATAAAATTAAAATTATAAAATAAAATAATTTTGTTAAAAAAAAATTCATAATATAAATTTTTACTTGAGGGAATGAAAAAAAAATCCAGGTCGTGATCCATGTCGCACAGAAAGGAAAAACCGGCGCCCAACACATGTCGCAAGCTGGGCGTCCCACAAGGGATGATTCACGCCTTCAGGCGTGGGCCAATTAGCATGCTCTGGGACACCCCCACGGAATCAATTTCTGCCGTTAGGTGACAAGTCTAACTTAATATATAATTATTTATATCATTTAGGTTCATTTTCAAAACATTTTACATCAAAATTTAATCGCTTTTGTGCCTTTTCTCTCCTATCGTCATTTCATTGCAAAAATGCTCATTTTATGCTAATTCATGCTAAATTTTATCATCAGTATCAACAAGTGAATACAAGCTACATCAAACAACAACAACAACAACAACAATCCTAGTGCCTCAAGGGCTCAAGCAAAAGCAGGGCCTGGGAGGGGTAGATGTACGCAGCTTTCCTCCTTCAGGGTGTCAACTTGAAGAGAGGCTATTTTCGAGGACCCCCAACCTGAGAGATATGTCTTCATCGCATCATGGTAACCTGTGAGCAATGAGCTATGAGCAATAGGACATTAAAGTAAAAGATTAAGCCATAGTATAAAAATGCCCTAAAGGAGACTATGAGGCAAAACCTTCCCTACAAGGCAGCTAGTATAAGCAAATAGGCCAAATAAACAAATAAGCAAATATATAGGGGTGGCAAGAAGAAGAAACGAGAGCAAAGCTTATGTAATTTTTTATTTTTTGAATTTGCAACATCAAACACTATAAATAGGAGTGTTTGGGAGGTTTTTAGGCATCAATTCATCTAGAAAAACTCAAAACAAAGTAGTATGAAGCTTAGAAAACCATAGGAGAAGGAAGGAAAGAAAGTTTTATTTGTAATTTCATATTTTGAAGTTCTTTTTTGTCTTTTTTTTTCTTTAAGCTTATGGATTTTGTCTTAGTTTTGCTTTATATTACGTATACCATGAACTAATTTTGCCTTTACAAGGCTAAGATGTAGCCTAAATTGTAATATATGCTCTTTCTAATTTAACGTATTCGAAGTTTGTTTATTATGCTGTTTCAGTGTTTATCATTATTCTTCATGAGTTTTAAATACTTGATCACCATTCAAAGCCTATAATGATTCATAATGAGTCCAATAGAAGATTTATGATGATTGCTAAAGTGATAAACATCACAAATTGAGCTAATACTAGAGATAGATTAATGCAATTTGTGTGTTCTTAAGTGAAAACCATGGATCTTCAAAACTCTTTTCTTATTTGAATTCATCCAAGAGATTGATGATTTAATATGTAAAAGAGTATGCCAAATGTTGCTCGAGAGAGAATATTTAATAAATTAGGGGTTTTGACTATCAACATGTAATAACAACTTAAATATTAAGAATAAAAATGTGTACTGATGCAACTAAGTGAAATCAGATGCCTTGGATCTTATTAAATTATAAAAATCAAAAAACTTTCTAAAAATGAGTAACCTAATTTAGTTTTTTTCATTTTGTTTGTTTCATTTTAAAAACTAAAATTTCAGTCTTTTAAATAGTGCTAAAAATACTAATTTCGATACTTATTCAGTAACGATCCTCGTGGAACGATAATCTACTCATTCTATATTACTTGATATAACTTAGTGCACTTGCTAAGCAAACCTCTGAGCATCCTTAGGCTCAGACCAACCAGAACATGCCACGTGGCACATTCTAGGCAGCATCTACATGATAAGTTAAATGGCGTCGCTTTATCAGTTTTTTGAATTCCACATCGATCCTTACTTAATTTTGGGTCCAGTAGCCTATTATAAGTAGGGGTCCTGGAATTAAGCTTTAGCAGCAATTAATTTTATGATTTTCTGAGAGTATTGACTTTCAAAGAATTAAAAAAGGAGAAATTTCCTTTAAAATTTTTCCTTAAGTTCAATATATTTTGGAGCCCACACTCCGGCTATTAAGAGGAGATTACATAGAAGGTCTCATGGTCTTGGTGATTTCTTAGAGTGACATTGCGGTCTACATCCAGGTATTTTTCTTTTTCGTTCTTCTAGTTTCTCGCTTCTCTGTTTATTTATAGTATTTAGTTTGTTAGCTAATATTCATGTTATTATTTTGAATATATTAGACCAGAGGTCTGTAGATTTAAAATTAGGAATTTTAAATCTATAGATTTGTATTTAGGAATTTTAAATCGTTCCATTGCATTAATTAGATTAACTTAGGGAATATTTTTAAAATACATCCCAACAATTGGTATCATGGTCAGACTTTGATTACATTCATAATATACATGAATGGCATACTAAATTCAAAAAAATAGATTTGCAAATGAATAAAATAGAAATTTTATTAAAAGAAAAAAAAAGTTGAATGAGTTATTAAATGTAGTATAATAGTGATTAGACTTGTCGATTCAGTTTTAATTGAAACTATGATTGAATTAAATGGTTAATTTAGATCCATAAATTGTGACCTTCAAAAAATTTGTATTTTAGATATGTATGATGTGATTTTGCATATCTAATAAGATTGACAAATCAGATAAGATTATTGACCTAATAAGATTATAATCAACGTTCTTTTTTTAAATATATAAAAAAAATTGATTTTGCCGGCATAGTGGCTGACGTTTGCGATGATGTCAGCCTTGAGATGGATTTAAAAAAATTTTAAAAAATTGGGATGTGGCAGAAATCGATATTAATTTCTTATAATAATAATAATTTTTTATTATTTAATTTAATTTTAGAATATGATTCTAATATAAATTATACGATAATCACCCCAAATGTGTTTTAAAAGCCTAATTATGCCAACCATATGAAATATTTTTTTTATCAACAACCATATGAAATACTTAATTTTCTTAAGTTGGAGTATTTCCAAATAGATCTAATAAGATTAGCCTTTGGGAAGAGAAATATTTTAAATAATGTCTAATACGGTTAGAGTTAAATAGGTAGGATAATTAAGGAGATCTAATGTGATTAGGAATTAATTAATAGATAAATAACATTTAGAATATGATTTTAAAAATGATTATGAGATAATCCAGACTAAAAGAAAGATCAACCATTCAAAGCATCAAGTGGAAGCGAGGTTCAGGAGATAAGTCCTCACAGCCTCCATTGACAATCTAACAGTATACTGGATAAGTATTACACCCTAAGGAGGGCATTTTATTTGTGATGAAAAGTTTTGACTTCTTCGAGATGGATTGAGGTGTAGGAAAATAGATGCGGCCACGCCGTCGTGGAGTATCTTGTGGACTTGTATCAAAGTCAAGGCAATGGTACACACTTGGCTAGGATAGTATGTTGGACTCCTAGAGAGTGTTGTGATATTATCTTAGAGTCCAAGTCAAAATGGTGAGTTAATTATGTTTAGGAAACATATTAATTGAGAATAGTTCTCACTTATCTGATAAGTCGATACGGCTCTGCCACTGGAGAGTAGTGGGTAGATAAGTTAGGTTATCATTGCATACATCAGGAAATGATTAGGTGGATTTTATGCTCTATTTTGTCGGCTAAAGTAATTAGAAAGTTCACTTACTCAAAACATCAAATGGGAGCGAATTTTAATGATTTCACGGCCTCCGATACTGATCTAACGGTATAGTACATGGACGCTATTCCTTGAGGAGGCGTTCATTTGCTGTGTATAAGGTTAGACTTCTTAAAGATAAACTAAAGTGCAGGAAAACAGGTGCAACCACGCCATCGTGGAGTACTTTGTGGACTTGTACGGATGTCCAAGTAGCAGTACACACTTAACTAGAGTACTATGTTAACCTCCCCGAGGAGCTCTATTATATGACCTTAGAGGCTAAGGGAAATTTAGTGTGTTAAATTTGGTTAGTAAGAGTTTCAAGAAAACCAAATTAATTGAGAAAAGTTCTCACCTTATTGATATCTCGATGCGGCCCCGCTGCCTGGGAGTATTGGGTAGTTTGGTTAGGACACCACGACATACATCTTATTATGGGATTGTTAACTCCATACATTGATTGTTTGCTAAAATTAAGAAATGTATCTATGTATGCTATATGACTTGTTTACAATTTTATTTTTCAAACTGCTTTGTAGTTAAATTTATAATGCATTGTGATCAATACTATTGACGACTCGATCTTCAGGATGGGGGTCCTCGGAAATAGCCTCTCTTCCACCCGGAAGGGGGAAGGTTGCGTACATCCACTCCCCCCAAACCCTGCTTCATGCGGAAGCCCATGTAGCACTGGGACTGTTGTTGTTGTTGTTGTATTGTGATCAATACTATTGTCTTTTTAAGCTCACTAGAAAATATATTTATTTGTTCTGTACATAAGGAGAATGAAATATGCTTGTTTGTTCTCTAGTTTACTGCTTAAAGGTCTACTAGGTTGAAAAACATTTTTGAACAGTGGGCTAGGCTAATGAGGTAGTCGGGTGCTAGATTCGAACATTTGTATCAAATGTATTCTAGTATGAGATACTTGAAAAATCGACTGCATTAGGGATGCCCAATTTTTGAGAAAAATGTTTGACGGGCTATTAGGTAGTATGAGAACACCTTATAAGAAAGATTATTGACACTAAAGTGTGTTAAGAATGTTCAGTTCAAGCGCGTGTCATAGAGATGATAGCACCTTCAATTAAACTGGAATTCTTGACATAGATATTAATAGCCAATCTCAATAGGATATGGTCCTAATTTGCTTATCAAGGTCATTCAATCAGTTCAGTATGCATCGATTAATGGCGATTACTCGTTGTTTGAACTGATAAAGGTACAATAAGTGGAAAAAAAAGGTGTCATGGTTACTAAGAGAAGAGTCTTCTTAATGGCAGCAATCATCTAAGGTAACTAGGAAACCTCAAAGGGTAAATCGAAAAAAAAAAAAAGTAGACTGGTCATTAAAATTTATAAGGAGTTTCCTAGAAACTCATCTATTCTTGTTGCTAAGGTTTGAAAGCCATCAGAACAAGGTATTTGATATCTTGGTGGCGGTAATCGAGATTAGTTGATAGTCCATAGTGTTTATGTGGGAGGACTACAAATCAACTCACCGAATTTGCAAGGAGTTGTGGATTTTTAAGTAAGCTAGGAAACTTAAAGATGGCAAATTGTATCCTTCACTTGAAGGTGGTACAAGAGTTTTAGTTCAGGCACCAAGAATTAATGGTCTAAGTTTTTTTTTCAACATAATTTTGATTTTGATTAACTATCTTCATATACCAGTCTTGTAGAAATTTGATTCCCATTTCTGATTTTGTTTATAAAATTACTTTTAGTTATTTTTGAAAGATAAATTGAATTGTATATAAATAAAATGTTTATTTAAAAGGTATATTAGTAGATAGTTTTCTAAATCAAAACTTTGTCAGTGGCAATTCTATGTCTAATAAAAGTCAGGCTCAATTACCATGAAAAGGAAGATTTTCCTAAAGTAAATATAGCGCTTAGTGACACTTGAGCTTAGGTCACATTAGTCTAGTATGATTCAAAGGCTAGTCAAAGGTGGACTTTGGGATCGCTAGATTCAAAATGATAACCAGTTTGCCAATGATGTTTGAATAAATGGTGATTTAAAGAGTGTTTAAGAGTATAGGCAGTAAAGCCACTAAGCTGCTTGAACTTGTTTACAAAATGTTTGTGAAATGATGATTGTTTGAGCAAGCAGAAGCTATAAGTATTTTGTTACATTTTTTTAGTTGATTACTCAAGTCCCTTCAATTAGATCAAGTTGGTGGATTTCAGGAGAGCACTTAGTTTTTCCTTACTACAAAGTGTTTTAGAAAGATTCAATAATGTTTTATTGAATATGGTAAGATTCTTATAATGAATCAACCTTGCGTACCAAAAGGTTTATTATGCAGAAAGTTTACTAAATTGTAATGGTAAGCTTGTGTTAGAGACTTTGACAGTATGAGATATTGTGTCTCAAACAGCATGATACAACTTCATTTTGGTCGATGCATTTGATGTGTACACAAGCTAATCTTAAATTACACTGAATACACAGGAGCCTCAGTGTAGTGAAAGGATGATCAAGGTCCTGATAGATTCATTTGATCAAGCTTAACGGTTGAGCATGATAATGAATCTGATCCTCTAGACTGCAATGGGGCTCTTAAGGATATGGATGTATACCAATGCGTCATGGAAATAAGAGCTAAGTTGGAGTAAATGTATTCTAAAAAAGTCTGGGAGCTTGTAGAGGCATCGAGAAGTATTAAATCCATTTGATTGGATCTAAATGGATCTACAAGAGATAGAGAGGAGTAGATGGAAAGGTAGAGACCTTCAAAGCAAAGATTGATGGAAATGAATTATACCCTAAAGGAAGGAATCGTCTATGGCGAGACCTTCTGGCTAATTTCTATGCTTAAGTCCATAACGACACTCATGTCCATTGTATCTCATTATGATGAGATATGACAAATGAAAGTCAAGACGACACTTTCTGAATGGTCATCTTGACAAGTCTATTGCCAAATATTAGAGGCAACTAGTATTCAAGCTGAAGAAGTCCATTTATGCACTTGAATTAGCATTTTGGTCAGTAAATAGTTGATTGAATGATAATTATCAAATCCTATGGGTTTGAATAAATGGTTAATGAACCACGGGTATGCAAGTGACATAATAAAAAAGTTAATAACTTTCTAAGTGATGTATTTGGATTGCATTCTACTCATTAAGAATAGTATAGAATTGCAATAAGCTGTTAACTTTTGTCTGTCCAATTATTTGAAAATAAAAGACCTAGGATAAATCAATTGTGTTCTTAGGTCAAGCTTTTGCGAGATTCTAAGGAAGGATGTCGGGTTGTCATAGGTTGTTCATGTCTTTAAGGATTCTTGACGTTTGACATTAGAATTTATGTTCACCCAAGGAGGGGGAGTCATTAGATGGTGAAGTGTAAAACAATCTGGCATTGCTTAGTTCACTATGGAAGTTGGGTACTTAATAACTTAAGCAGTTGTAAAGTAAGCTTGTTGACTTCGAAGGTTTCATATAGTTCCACAACTTGTGAGCATAAGGATGAGAAAGAGGCATTAGTATTGAAATTGTAATAGTCAATAAGGTGATAAGTCCCTAAGGTATAGTTATGCAGTGCAGGGCTAATTTTGTTTAGGACAAGTAAGAGATTGTTGGAACCAGTGTCCTAAAAACCCAATTATTCACATTTAAGTGTTAATGAATAAAATTATTTTATTTATTTTATGTCTAGTTAAGGTTTACGAGTCAAATATACATGTGATTATTTCTAAAAAGCTTCAAGAGATAGGCGTAGTCCAATACGACATGTCATAGTTTGATTGAAGTAGTCAATGGGATAGAGCCACGTGTAGACTTAAATCAAAATTGCGGCGTGTTGTCAAAGTAAGTTCATATTCGGTGATAAGTTCTGGACAACTTGTCTGATAAGAATATAACACGATACCTTAGATGGCTTGTCTAGGTCATGTGGATAGGGATCCAGAAATATTATGTTAGTGTTTGTCAATAAGATTGGAACATTGATCTGGATCACTGGAATTGTTTATTTCTTAACTCCTATCAGAAATAAATAGTTCTTTGTAATTAGGCGATAACTCTAAATACTAAGTTTATCTTGAACTCGTGCAAGTAGTGTTCGTAACTTTAATGTACTCAAAGTGAGGTTCTGTAAAGTGACCAGTAGTCTATGTACGTTGAGTGATTACGTGAAATGTAGGGGGAACAAAATATTCAACATTAAGAGATACAAATGTCCCCTTAAGTAGATTCGAAAGTTTTCAGAAACTTCAGAATCTTTGGAAAAAGTATTCCTAGTGTTCGTCATAGGAATTGATATGAAGACTATGTTCTTGTGTAACAGAATTATTCAAAAAAGGATGAACCAGGAACTTAAGGAGAAGCGGTGAGAAGTATAATAATGGTAGTTTAAATTATTACTTCTCATGGATATCTAATAGAGGAGCTGATCGTTCATTTATTACAGATTCGGAATTATCGAATAAATAAGTTTAATTGTAGAGTGTAGTAGGATTTATTTAGTGAAATTAAGTCTCGCTAAATGGTATTCAAATATTGTCATGAGATGATAATTAGTTTTCACACATTGGAACTAGAATTAAATTGTCCTTGAGGTCACTATGCAAGCCTCTAATTTTACACCATCAAAAGAATGTTGAAAGAATTCATAAGATGAATTATTAATTCATATGATGAGTAAATTTAAATTTTCTAAGGGAAATCGTACGGTGTGAACCCCCCACCCCCACTTTATTCTTTTTTAGACCCCCTTAACCATAAATAGATTTTTTTGGACAAAAATGCCCTCCCACCTCACCCCCCCCCTCAATCCGTCCTCTCTCTCTCTCCCTTTCTCTCTCCTCATTTAATGCAAGGCAGGCAAAAGGACACTTTTTTGACTTCTTCACTCTTCCTTTTCTTCATTTTTTTTTCTTTTTGAAATTTTTTGTCAAAAAAAAAAATATTATTTTCAAATTTGCCCTTTCTTCTTCTTCCCTCCCAGACTTTGTTTAGGTGTGTTTCAAGTAATTAGTGGTGTCTGAAATAAAATCATAAACTGTGTATGATAAATTATAATGCTATAAAGTGAACTTATTCAAGTGTATTTCAAGTAATTAGTGGTAAATGACTCATCATACACAATGTATGATAGGTTATAATGGCATAAAATCAACTTTTGCTGGTTTTTTCAAGTAATTAAGGGTAGAGTGGTATGAAATCGAATCATACACTAGGTATGATGCGTTTTAATGGTGTAAAATGAACTTATTCAGGTTTATTTCAATTAATTAGTGGTAAATAACTTGTCATACACAATGTATGATAGGTTTTAATGGCATAAAAATAACTTTTACAGTTTTTTTTATGTAATTACTAATACAGTGGTCTGAAATCGAATCATACACTGAGTATGATGCGTTTTAATGGTGTAAAATGAACTTATTCAGGTGTATTTCAAGCAATTAGTGGTACATGACTTATCATACACAATGCATGATAGGTTATAATGACATAAAATTAACTTTTGCTATTTTTTTCAAGTAATTAGGGGTACATTGGTCTGAAAATGAATCATACACCGGGTATGATGCATTTTAATGGTGTAAAATGAACTTATTCAGGTGTATTTCAAGCAATTAGTGGTAAATGACTTGTCATACACAATGTATGATAGGTTTAAATGGCATAAAATCAACTTTTGCTATTTTTTTAAGTAATTACTGTTCAATGGGCTGAAATCGAATCGTACAATGGGTATGATGTGTTAAAATGGTTTAAAATGAACCTTTTCAGGTATGTTTCAAGTAATTAGTTGTAAATGACTTATCATACATAAATTATTATAGGTTTTAATGGCATAAAAAAAACTTTTGCAGGTTTTTTTATGTAATTACTGTTGCAGTGGTCTGAAATCGAATCATACACTGGGTATGATGAGTTTTAATGGTGTAAAATGAACTTATTCAGGTGTATTTCAAGCAATTAGTGGTAAATGACTTATCATACACAATGTATGATAGGTTATAATGGTATAAAATCAACTTTTACTGTTTTTTTCAAGTAATTAGAGGTACAGTGGTCTGAAATCGAATCATACACTGGGTATGATGCATTTTAATGGTGTAAAATGAACTTATTCAGGTGTATTTCAAGCAATTAGTGGTAAATGACTTGTCATACACAATACATGATAGGTTATAATGGCATAAAATCAACTTTTGCTGGTTTTTTCAAGTAATTACTGTTACAGTGGTCTGAAATCGAATCATACACTGGGTATGATGCGTTATAATGGTGTAAAGTGACCTTATTCAGGTATACTTCAAGTAATTAGTGGTAAATAACTTATCATACACAATGTATGATAGGTTTAAATGGCATAAAATCAACTTTTGCTGTTTTTTCAAGTAATTATTGTTACAGTGGGCTGAAATCGGATCATACAAAGGGTATGATGAGTTAAAATGGTTTAAAATGAACCTTTTCAGGTATGTTTCAAGTAATTAGTTGTAAATGACTTATCATACACAAATTGTTATAGGTTTTAATGGCATAAAATAAACTTTTGCAGTTTTTTTTATGTAATTACTATTGCAATGGTCTGAAATCGAATCATACACTGGGTATGATGCGTTTTAATGGTCTAAAATGAACTTATTCAGGTGTATTTCAAGCAATTAGTGGTAAATGACTTATCATACACAATGTATGATAGGTTATAATGGCATAAAATCAACTTTTGCTGATTTTTTCAAGTAATTAAGGGTAGAGTGGTATGAAATCGAATCATACACTAGGTATGATGCGTTTTAATGGTGTAAAATGAACTTATTCAGGTATATTTCAAGCAATTAGTGGTAAATGACTTGTCATACATAATGTATGATAGGTTTTAATGGTATAAAATCAACTTTTGCCGGTTTTTTTAAGTAATTACTATTACAGTGGGCTGAAATCGAATCATACAATGGGTATGATGCGTTAAAATGGTTTAAAATGAACCTTTTCAGGTATGTTTCAAGTAATTAGTTGTAAATGACTTATCATACACAAACTATTATAGGTTTTAATGGCATAAAATAAACTTTTGCAGTTTTTTTATGTAATTACTGTTGCAGTGGTCTGAAATCGAATCATACACGTGGTATGATGCATTTTAATGGTGTAAAATAAACTTATTCAGGTGTATTTCAAGAAATTAGTGGTAAATGACTTATCATACACAATGTATGACAGGTTATAATAGCATAAAATCAATTTTTGCTGTTTTTTTCAAGTAATTAGGGGTACAGTGCTCTGAAATCGAATCATACCCTGGGTATGATGCGTTTTAATGGTATAAAATGAACTTATTCAGGTGTATTTCAAGCAATTAGTGGTAAATGACTTGTCATACACAATGTATGATAGGTTATAATGGCATAAAATTAACTTTTGCTGGTTTTTTCAAGTAATTGCTATTACAGTGGTCTGAAATCGAATCATACACTGGGTATGATGCGTTATAATGGTATAAAGTGACCTTATTCAGGTATACTTCAAGTAATTAATGGTAAATAACTTATCATACACAATGTATGATAGGTTTTAATGGCATAAAATCAACTTTTGCTGTTTTTTTCAAGTAATTAGGGGTACAGTGGTCTGAAATCGAATCACACACTGGGTATGATGCATTATTATGGTGTAAAATAAACTTATTCAGGTTTAGTTTAAGTAATTAGTGGTAAATAACTTGTCAGACGCAATATATGATAGGTTGTAATGGTATAAAATCAACTTTTGGTAGTTTTTTCACTTAATTACTGCTACAGTGGTCTGAAATCGAATTATACACTGGGTATGATGCGTTATAATGGTATAAAGTGGCCTTATTCAGTTATACTTCAAGTAATTAGTGGTAAATAACTTGTCATATATAATGTATGATAGGTTTTATTGGCATAAAATCAACTTTTGCAGGTTTTTTCATGTAATTACTGTTACAGTGGTCTGAAATCAGCTTATATACGTGTATTTCAAGTTTTATTGGTGTATGATGCACTTCATACACGGTGTATGATGGGTTATATTTGTGTAAAATCAAAGTATATTTGTGTATTTTTGGGATGTGTATTTAGAAAAAAAAATATACATTTTCAATAAAATAATCCATACGATTTCACTTCAAAAAGGCCCTTCCATTCACCCCCTCCCCCCCAAAACTGTCCCCTTTCTCTCTTCTCATTTAATGTCATCCCATTCGTACCTCTGCTCTATCCTCATTTACTTACAGCTATAAAACCCCTTCCCGCCTTTCTGTCTTCCCCATAAGGAACTTGTTTTACAAGCCACCTGTCACTCTCCTCTTTCTCTCACCGGTTCATTCTCTCTCTCCTCTTTCCGAATTTGTTCATCCTCTTTCTTCTCTACTTCAGCTGCGATTCTCGTTCCCGTGGGTCTGACCTCTGTTTTCACACCTTCATCCTTGATCTCTAGCTGCTCCAGTGTTTAATCAACATTTCCGAAGGTGAGTAAGAGTTATTTTTGTAAGGTTTAGGGTTTTGGTGCTCCAATGTAAAATATCCGTTTGTTTCGTACCATTTCCTGAACATAGTGCATAGTATTTGTTAGGGTTTAGGGTTTTGGTGTTAGTGGCTTTGTGATTAGTGTTTTTTATTTGTGTAAAATGATCTTCTACATGTTTTGTGGTTTTTTTTCACGTAAAATCAACCTTTGTGGTATAATGAGCTTCTGCATGTTTTATATGAGCAACCAAACAGTGTGTAGGATTGGTTTTAATGGTGTAAAATCAACTTGTGTAGATATTTTTTAAGTAATTAGTGGTTTATGAGCGAGCGACCATACAGTGTGTATGATTGGGTTTAATAACCAACCATATAGTGTTTTTTATTTGTGTAAAATGATCTTCTTCGTGTTTTGTGGTTTTTTTTTCATGTAAAATCAACCTTTGTGGTATAATGAACTTCTGCATGTTTCATATGAGCAACCATACAGTGTGTAGGATTGGTTTTAATAGTGTAAAATCAACTTGTGTATACGTTTTTTAAGTAAGTGGTTTATGAGCAACCATACAGTGTGTTTGATTGGGTTTAATGGTGTATAACTAACCTGTGTTTGTGTATGTTAAATAATTAGTGGTGTATAATCGATCATACAGTGTGTAGGATTGGTTTTAATGGTGTATAACCAACTTGTGTTTGTGTATTATAAGTAATTAGTGGTGGTGTATAATCAATCATACACTCTGTATGATTTGTTTCAATGGTGTAGAACTAAAGTGTGTCTGTTTGTGTTCAGTAATTAATGGTGTATTGCTTTTATTTCAGATGGCATTTTACACACGTAGGAAGAGCTGTCCTGCAGTTGAGGTTAATTACATTTTCCTGAGGGGTTTCTAGAAATTCCTCCAAGTCAACCAAATAGGTTTGTCAACCAAGGTTGTTACGGAGATAAAGGAAATCTTGAAGGACGACGAAGCCAAGGTTTGACACTGTATCCATTTTAATTATGTTGACTTTTAACAATGACATTTATGATCCCATATTAACTAAAAGTGTTTTGCATTACAGCTTGCCCTTGCCTCACAATACAATGTCAGGCATCTGCTTGAGCTGAGTGAGACCAATGTCAACTTCTGGCATAGTCTCATTCACGTTGTCCTTCTCCACCAGGTGGCCAACCCCAATCCCGAGGAGTTATCATTCTTATTTGGTGGGAAGGTAGTGCACCTCGGGAGGAGGGAGTTTTGCATTCTCACCAGCTTGTGGAAGATGTACGCGGTGGTCCCAACAGGCTGGTTGCCAAGTATGGCATGAGGGGGAGGATGACTAGGCAGCAGCTTTTTGATGCATGCAGAACCTACTCCATCATGGAGGACCAGGTTATGCTTGCTGTTGCGTACCTGGTCAAGGGTCTACTGTTCGCCAAACGCAAGTGAACGGGCATTGACCCGAACATCCTTGCCCTCGTGGATGATGTGGACTCTTTCAATCGTGTTGCATGGGGATCCTTGAGCTGGAAATTCTTGGTGCGGAAGCTCAAGGATTTCGCTGCAAGAATGCAGCATGGTTTGGAGAATACCTACTCCGTCCACGGGTTCTACAATGTGGTTTTCATATTTTCCCTGGAAACACTTCCAGAACTTGCCAAGGTTGGGGCGGTGAGGGTTGGTGACCAGCCTCTTGGGCGGATCCTTAACTGGAAGATGTCCGTTAAGGCTCCGTACTCCACTTTGCTCTCAACGGTATTTGATCAGGTAATAAATACACTATGTTGTTCTTGTTTTACTACTGTATGTTTCATATATTTTGGGTTAGAAGTATGATTTGTAATTTTACTAACATGTATATGATGTATCTTCCTTTGATCAGTAATTGAATGCCGAACCGATTAGACTGACGAGTGCGGAAGCCAGTCAGCCTAATCTACAAGGCATTCCCTATGCTGAGGATGCTGAGGAGGGGTTTCAATCTCCCGTTATGGCAATGCCAGCAGAGCTTGGTGAGGAGCCACAACCATTGGCAACTCAACCTCCGTTGCCGGCATCCAGGGAGGACCCGTATCCTACGTCAACCAATTCGGCGGACCAATCGGTATGATGAATTGTTTTGTGTTTATTTAATAGCATTTTTATCCGTGTGGATACTATATTATTCAAATTTGCTGATTATGCCAATTTGGAGGACTTATTGTAGGTTATGGAGAGACTCGAAGCGATGGGTAAAGATGTGCAAATGGTACGGATGCAGCTTGAAGCGCACCAGTGAATGCTGAAAATGTACGAACGACGATTTGAGGCTCAGGATGCACTGATTAAGGAGCTACTCTCAGACCGTCAAGCTCATGCCACATCGCCGCAATTATGTTCATCGACTTCCTCTCATTCATCCCCGATTGAGCAAGCCATAATAGTTTCTCCTGCACGTACTGGATAAGACACTAGATTCCTTGTTAGTGTCCCAATTTGTTATGTTTTCATGCATGTTGATGCTTATTGACTTTTGCTATGCCATCTAGGGCCGAGAAAAATGTCTTCAAGGAACCATCGTCACCGCATGTGGAAGGGGTTGAAAACTTGATGACATTGTCCGAGATAGTGTGTAGATTGGGGCAAGAGAGGAGGGACCCCAAGCCAAACCCCAACTACAAAGGTGAGGAATGGACTGCGGAGGGTAAGAGCAAACGGGCAAAAATTACCCATCCTGGACCGGAGCCAGTTCTGCCCTTCAATCCATTCCAGCCTCCCTCCGACAAAGACATAGAAGATTTTGAAGATTTTTACAAAAGTTTCCACGCAGCTATCTCTAAGTGAGTGTGATTTTGCACGATGCTTTTTGATAATTAGTATGTAAATGTTTCTAGAATGCATCTTTCTTAGGTGTGTTTCAAGTAATTAGTGGTGTCTAAAATAAAATCATACACTGTATATGATGCACTATAATGGTGTCAAGTGAACTTATTCAGGTGTATTTCAATTAATTAGTGGTAAGTGATTTGTCATACACAATGTATGATAGGTTTTAATGGCATAAAATCAACTTTTGCTGGTTTTTTAAAGTAATTACTGTTACAGTGGTCTGAAATAAAATCATACACTGTGTATGATTCATTATAATGGTATAAAATGAACTTATTCAGGTGTATTTCAAGCAATTAGTGGTAAATAACTTGTCATACATAATGTATGATAGGTTTTAATATCATAAAATCAACTTTTGTTGGTTTTTTCAAGTAATTACTGTTAGTGTTCTGAAATTGAATCATACACTGTATATGATTCATTATAATGGTGTAAAATAAGCTTATTTAGGTGTATTTCAAGCAATTAGTGGTAAATGACTTGTCATACACAATGTATGATAGGTTTTAAAGGCATAAAATCAACTTTTGCTGGTTTTTTCAAGTAATTACTGTTACAGTGGTCTGAAATCATCTTTCTTATGGTGTGCTTATATATCATGCTTGGTATTGTATATTACAGAGATTTGAAGACCCCCTTTCCGTTACCTAATGATCAACGAATGGATTTCTCTATTTTGACTGTGACGACGGGTCAATTTTGGTATCAGTTGAGAAAGGAGGACGCCTGGCTTACTGATGAGGTATGTTTCCCATCATGATAGTTTTGCTGTGTGTCAACTAATAAATAAAATCAATCTGTGTTAAATCGACTTATGTTATTGTGTATTAAGTAAGTAAGTGTTGTATTACTAGTCATACACTGTGTATGATTGATGCTAAAGGTGTAAAATCAACCTGTGTTAGTGTGTTTTGAATAAAGAGTGGTGTATGATTAGTCATAGGGTTAAACTGTGTAAAATGAACTTGTTTATCTGTGTAAAATCAACTTGTCCAAGAATAACTTGTGTTAGGGTGTCTCAACTAATTAGTTTTAAATCGCAGGAAATGAATGTAGTTCTGCACTACATTTTGGAGAAGAAACATCAGTGGCCAGAGCAATTCGACCAGAGGGCAACATGCGCGGACTCAAAATAGTGGAATCCCGCTCGAGTCAGCTTTTACTGATTTTGATTCGCCGATCATTAAGTTCCTTGTTGGGGATGCCACATATGGGGTCAGCTGCCACAACGTGGATCGGATATACATGCCCATTAATCAACCTAATGAACATTGGTTCCTTGCTGGCATCCATCTTAATGATTGGCGGATACAGGTATTTGATTCCTTGTACTCCGCCAAATCTAGGGCAGCAAGATTAGAACATGTGGAACCAATTGTAAAATTGCTTCAACATACTCTAGTGTTGGTTAATTTTTGGGATGTCCGAAAGGACCTCATATATTTCAAGGGCCAGCCTTTCTCGGTAATTTACAACCGGAATGAATGTCCACAGCAAAGGGGGTATAACATCTACTTCCCATGCAATTTTACTATTCCGTTCATTTGGTTATGAAGTGGATGCAAAATAGTCATTACTTGCACTGATGTATAATTTCTGACTGTGGAATCTGTATTAATATTAACTGCAGGTCAGACTGTGGAATTTTTGTTGTAAAGTTCATAGAATTTTTGCTGACCAAAGGACTGAGCATCTCCCAATGCACGCAAGCGCAGATGGGGAAATTGCAGCAGTACACTTGTGCACACTTATACAGACACGGAAGGAATAAACGGATTCAAATGCATACATATCAATAAAATTATGTTATTCATTATACATTGTTTTCATTATACTGAAAATTGTATGTAATAAAAATGCATACTTGTACCAAAGGATTTACATTGTATTTATTATATTGAAAGTTGTATGTAATATTGTATATTTCAATGTTGTTATATGTTCCTATTGATGTATTTTCAAATGGTGTAATGAAAATTGTCAATTTTTGAAGTTGGTTGCAATTGTGTGATTTTCTTGGGGTTTGATGTTTACTTTGAGTGTGATATAATGTTTACAAACCACCAATATAGGTTGATTTCACAGTATCATACCAGCAAAACCTGAACTTCACACGTGCAAAGGTTGTTATTAACCATTAAAACTCATCCTATACCGTTTATGATTGGTTATACACTACTAAGTACCTAAAACACAATTGTAGAACTTGATTTTTCACCCATATAACTCATCATACACCGCGTATTAATGGTGTGACACCAATAATTTCCAACAAACTTAAACATACATGCACAGCCCATGATTTTACCATACATAAAACTCGTCATACATTGTGTATGATATGTAGAACTTGACACACATTAAAACACTGCATACAATTTGTATGACAAACTGGACATATATAACTACTACAATTACATACAGTTGTCCCTCTGCATATGTTGTCTGTAAAGTGCATCCACTGCATGCATACAAAGCTCAAGATCCTTATCATGCGGATGAACTTCACACCATTACAACGCATCATACACCGTACACCATGTGTGATTGATCATACACCACTAATTGCTTGGTAGACCGTTGATGAAACATGATCTGTAGAAGTGCCACCTCTCTTTGTGTCTCAGCTGTCACTGGCCCACCACCACCGCTGCTAGAGCCACTTACATTAGCAATTTAAACGGCTCGATATATTGAGGAACCGTATATGCTTAGCTTCCTGTCCATCTCATCCATTTATAGGGGAGAACCATGGGAGAGGGGTATGATAAAGTAGGTGGTAGTTGAGGTTATTAAATGTCTTACTTGGTAGTCCATTATGACCCCTGAACATTCAATGTTCAACCACCAACCACCCCAACCAGTCAGCCTCATCCCTATAAATCAACAAGGGCATTTATATTGATAGTACACAATTTTATTGATAGTTGTGGCAATTATAGTGTAATAAATAAATTTACAGTTTGTTTCATTGACAGTTTTCATTACAGAAATATACAACAATATGAAAATATACACAATTTTCATTACACTATTACATACACATCACAACCTTTCGACAATTTTCAGTACACTGGATACAACGTAAATCCTATGGTAATATACAATAACATATACACATCACAGTAAAATTTAAATCCTATGGTAATGTACAATGTAAATTCTATGGTAAAACGAAATTATATAGGCATGTCACAAGTAAAATTTATACATTTGAAGACTGTAAGTTAATTTGGAGGAGGGACTTGAGATGGACGACCGGAGTTAGATAAGGTGCATTCGCCACTAGGATGCAGAGCAATTGGATTCTTGCACGTGGATCGGTTATGCCCGTGTTCGTTGCACCGACTGCACCTTTGATGAACACGCTCCTCACCGACAGACGGAATCCTCCTCTTCCGCCTCCTCCCAGAAGAGGTTCGCACGTCGGGTGGAAAAAGATTCATGTCAGCTACATCACGAGGGGATACGCCAGTCACTTATGTGCGGCATCGGGTAGACAACACTTCTATACGACTCGTACCAATTTTCTCTACTGTAGTACGGCGAGCACAAGTCGTACAGAGCATAAGGACTGTGCTGTACCACTGCTAACGCATGCTCACATGGAAGCTGCTCAAGCTGAAACCTGCGGCAGGTACATGTCCAGAGCGACATATCCATTACAAAGTTTTTCTCCCCATTGATGACGTCGAACGTATGATCATCAGCTCGCAATATCTGCATTACCACAATAATAGACAAACGCGTCAAACAACCAAGGTGCATGCAAAATACAAAAATATGAGAAAAATAAAAAAAATTAAAAAAAAACAACAAAACATAAGCAACGAAACACTCGAAGGGCACCAAAATTAGCGGATTTCACACTCGAAGAGAGCCAACACGCTATAAACATGCTTTGTAGTAGGCATTAAACATGACAATATGTACGAAGCTTACCGTCATCGTTCTTGCTAACTTGAATCTATCTTGTAATTTTTTTTCGACTTCGGGGGACATTGTACTGATGCAAGCTTCAGCCTTGGCTCTTCTTTCGTGAAACCACCTCTGCAACAGTAGCCTACACTCATCAACAAGGGCTATAATTGGATAGCCACGTACCTTGACCAATACAGCTTTCATGGATTCCGAAATGTTTGTCGTCATCATGTTGTACCGACGATAAGGGGAGTGGGAACGAGTCCACTTGTCATAAACCGAAAAACAAACTATGGAATTCTTGAATGTTATATGCTTTGGCTGGTTTGTAGTAGTACTGATCCAAAAGCTTCCTGTTGCTCTTGAATTTGGTCTTCAAGTTGATCAGCAAGTGGTACATGCAGAGCCCGTGAAATGTGACGGGGAAAAGTTCTTCCAGCGCGCGTTGGATGCTTCGGTGTCTATCGGATACAATGACATGGCCAGCAGGCTCCCCAGTTACTTCCTTCAACCTACTGAGGAACCAATGCCACGATGCATCATTCTCTGAATCACCGATGCCGATAGCAATCGAAAAAATTTGCTAGTCGGCATCGTGGCAAACGGCCATGAACAGAACACCCCGGTACTTTCCCTTCAGATGTGTTGCGTTAATGCTCACAACCGGCCGGCAAAACCGGTACCCATTAAGTGAAGCACCAAATGCAATGAAGAGGTACTGAAACCTACTTTCATCATCTGTCTGTAAATAAAATGTGGTACCGGGGTCAGTCTATTTGAGGACTTGCAGATAGGCAGGCAAGAATGCATACGACTCTTCGGCCGTGCCCAATCTAACATTGTCGTATGCAAACTCTCTCGCCCTCCAAGCAACGCTGTAGCTGATATCGACACCGTAGCAACTGTGGATGTCATCTATGACATCCCGTGGCTTGAACACTCTCTCGGGGTTCACAAGTTTCTTACGGACGCACTCCCCGACGACCCAACTGGTTGCCTACCTGTGTCTAACAGTGGTGAGATCGCTAGGGTGGTTGTGGTTCTTTTCTACTTTTGTAACCATCCAGCAGCCACCATCTGCTACACACGTAGCCCCAGCCCTCCATGTGCAGCCCTCTTGTGCGCAGCGGACAACCGTTAAGGATTTGTTCGACTTGTAGCTCCTGAATTCAAATTTTTCCCTAAGCGCAATCATTGCCAGGTTAGTCAACAAGTCCCTCTTCGTCATAAAAATTTGATTGACTTCAATATCCTCAACCATCCGGCCCTACGCATGTACCCTGTCAATCCGGCTCCTCTCATCACCGGAGCCAGCCTCATCATCAGAACGAAGATCACCAGCAGCTTGGATGTCAGGGTGGACATTCGGTTGACCACTGGGTTCCGTATTCCGTTCCAATTCAGGTTCGGCAATCAGAGGGTCTTCACGGGAAATATTACGATGCTCGTAAATGTGCCCCTCTGGAGGTGATGCATCAGGTACAGTCGGTTGCACCTGGGATAAATTGATATTGTCCAAATTATCCCATGCACTTTGATTGGAATTTTCCCAATCTTCATCTGTTGCTGTTGCCTCAACCGTCACAGTAGGCATGTTCAAATCTACATCAGATGCATCTACACGGGCTGCTTCTTCCATCCCCGCATCCATACATCCACCAGAAGTCTCGGGAACCTCAGTGTGCGAACGGCCACTATTCTCGTCACCATCAGGAATTGTTTGAAAGGGAGTTCGTTGCCAATCGAAGCTAGGATTCCTGTCACCGGATGACTCTACAGTTACAATCAAAGGATGCTTCGCCCTATCTTCTTTGGCTAGTGCCTTCCAAAACATAACGGACCTATCATCAACGACATCGTACAAGGGCACGGCCGGAACAGCGGTGAAAGATTGAAAATGCATCTTTGAACCCGCATCCAACTGAGCACCAATCACCTCCGCCACAGTCCTTTGCAAACCAGCGAAGTCAGTTTTCTCATCCACAAAAATATAAGCCAATTTTTCACCAGCGTACTTTGCCCTCTCCTTAAAGTGGCCACCGTACAGAACGCATGCAATAGAAGCATCACCCATTACTGTGGACAAGAAAAAAAATGATATCAAAGCAAAATTGACATGAAACACACTAGGGTGGAATGAAAGCACAGCATTGAAACCACTAAAAAAGGGTGTATGATTGGTTTAAAACCATAATACACAAATAACACCACTTTAAGAAAGAATACATGGTGTATGATTTGCACTACAGTCATAAACAAGCTTATCACACACCTTTTAAAGCAATCATACACGGTCTATGGTTAAGGATACCACATTCTATACACGAAAGACACCAAAACAGGTTCATCCTAGACCAATCAAAGCTATCATACACGGTGTATGGTAAACCATACACCATTCTGTACTTAAAAGACACCAAAATAAGTTCATCATACGCCCTTTGAAGCTCTCATACACAGTGTATGGTTTAATATGCCCCATTATATACACAGTTAAAACCAATCATACACAGTGTATGATGGATTATACACCATTAATTACTTAACATACACAAACAGAACTTGGCTATACACCATAAAACCAATCTTACATAGTGTATGACTGATTATACACCATTAATTACTTAACATACACATACACAGGTTGGTTATATACCATTAAACCCAATCCTACACAGTGTATGACTGATTATACACCATTAATTACTTAACATACACATACACAGGTTGGTTATACGCCATTAAACCCAATCATACACAGTGTATGGTTGCTCATAAACCACTAATTACTTAAAAAATGTCTGCACAAGTTGGATATACACCATTAAACCCAATCCTACACAGTGTATGATTGATTATACACCATTAATTACTTAACATACACATACACAAGTTGGTTATACACCATTAAAACCAATCATACATAGTGTATGACTGATTATACACCACTAATTACTTAACACACACAAACACAAGTTGGTTATACACCATTAAACCCAATCCTACACAGTGTATGACTGATTATACACCATTAATTACTTAACATACACAAACACAAGTCGATTTCACACCATTCAAACCTATCATACACGGTGTATAATATATCATATAGCACTATTTACATGAAGCACACCTAAACAAGTTGATTTCACACCATTAAAACCTATCATACACGATGTATGACTAATAATACACCACTAATGAGTTCAAACACACCAAAAGAAAGTTATAATACATCATTTAAACCAATTATAAACCATAAATGACTTGTAACACACCGACCTCATAGGACAATGATACATTAACGACAATGTCAGCAAATGGTCATGTTACCTTCAATATTTGATCTGAAAACCGTGAAATGTGTGTAACGACTCAACGTTGAACTTACAAAAATGCCACGAAGCTTCGAACACAATCTTAAAACTTCTTCTTCTTCTTCTTCTTCTTCTTCTTCCGAGGGCCCAATGTAGCAGATTGAGAGAAAAATGAGAGAAAAATGGACTTGGGGAATTCAGATTAAGAGAAAAATAACAAATACTATGAATAAGAGGTGAGTAAATGGGCGGGAAATGAGAAGAAGGGAGGGATAGAGTGAGAAGCAAGTTACATGACATAAAGTAAAAATATGTATTTTTGCATTAAACAAAGAGAGAGAAAATGGAGTGGGGAGGGGCTAAAGCACAGTAATCGGCTGCGCATTAAAAGAGGAGAGAGAAAGGGGACGGGTTGGGGGGTTGAATGGGAGGGCTTTTTTGAAGGAAAATCGTACGGATTATTTTATTGAAAATTTATATTTTTTTTCTAAACACACATCCCAAAAATACACAAATATACTTTGATTTTACACAAATATAACCCATCATACATCGTGTATGAAGTGCATCATACACCAATAAAACTTGAAATACACGTATATAAGCTGATTTCAGACCACTGTAACAGTAATTACATGAAAAAACCTGCAAAAGTTGATTTTATGCCATTAAAACCTATCATACATTGTGTATGATACGTCATTTACCACTAATTGATAGAAATACATCTGAATAAGGTCATTTTACACCATTATAACGCATCATACCCAGTGTATGATTCGATTTCAGACCACTGTAACCGTAATTACTGAAAAAACCTGCAAAAGTTGATTTTATGCCATTAAAACCTATCATACATTGTGTATGACAAGTTATTTACCACTAATTACTTGAAATATACCTGAACAAGTTTATTATACACCATTTTAAGGGATCATACACAGTGTAGGATCTGATTTCAAACCACTGTACCACTAAATACATGAAAAAACCTGCAAAAGTTGATTTTATGCCATTAAAACCTATCATACATTGTGTATGACAAGTTATTTACCACTAATTACTTGAAGTATACCTGAATAAGGTCACTTTACACCATTATAACACATCATACCCAGTGTATGATTCGATTTCAGACCACTGTAACATTAATTGCTTGAAAAAACAGCAAAAGTTGATTTTATGCCATTATAACCTATCATACATTGTGTATGACAAGTCATTTACTATTAATTGCTTGAAATACACCTAAATAAGTTTATTTTGCACCATTAAAACGCATCGTACACAGTGTATGATTCGATTTCAGACCACTGTACCCCTAATTACTTGAAAAAAACAGCAAAAGTTGATTTTATGCCATTATAACCTATCATACATTGTGTATGATAAGTCGTTTACCACTAATTGCTTCAAATACACCTGAATAAGTTTATTTCACATCATTAAAACACATCATACGCAGTGTATGATTCGATTTCAGACCACTGTAACAGTAATTACATAAAAAAAACTGCAAGAGTTTATTTTATGCCTTTAAAACCTATAATAATTTGTGTATGATAAGTCATTTACCACTAATTACTTGAAACATACCTGAAAAGGTTCATTTTAAACCATTTTAATGCATCATACCCACTGTATGATTCGATTTCAGCCCACTGTAACAATAATTACTTGAAAAAATCAGCAAAAGTTGATTTTATATCATTAAAACCTATCATACATTGTGTATGACAAGTCATTTACTACTAATTGCTTGAAATACGCCTGAATAAGTTCATTTTACACCATTAAAATGCATCATACACAGTGGATGATTCGATTTCAGACCACTGTACCCCTAATTACTTGAAAGAACAGCAAAAGTTGATTTTATGCCATTATAACCTATCATACATTGTGTATGATAAGTCATTTACCACTAATTGCTTGAAATACATCTGAATAAGTACATTTTACACCATTAAAACACATCACACCTAGTGTATGATTCAATTTCAGACCACTGTAACAGTAATTACATAAAAAAAACTACAAAAGTTTATTTTATGCCTTTAAAACCTATAATAATTTGTGTATGATAAGTCATTTACCACTAATTACTTAAAACATACCTAAAAAGGTTCATTGTAAACCATTTTAACTCATCATACCCATTGTATGATTCGATTTAAGCCCACTGTAACAGTAATTACTAGAAAAAATAACAAAAGTTGATTTTATGCCATTTAAACCTATCATACATTTTGTATGACAAGTCATTTACCACTAATTGCTTGAAATACACCTGAATAAGTTCATTTTACACCATTAAAACGCATCATACCCAGTGTATGATTCGATTTTAGACCACTGTAACCCTAATTACTTGAAAAAAACAGCAAAAGTTAATTTTATGTCATTATAACCTATCATACATTGTGTATGATAAGTCATTTACCACTAATTATTTAAAATACACCTGAATAAGTTCATTTTACACCATTAAAACTCATCATACTCAATGTATGATTCGATTTCAGACCACTGTAACAGTAACTACATAAAAAAAAATGCAAAAGTTGATTTTATGCCATTAAAAGCTATCATACATTGTGTATGACAAGTTATTTGCCACTAATTAATTGAAATAAACCTAAATAAGTTCATTTTACACATTAAAATGCATCATACCCAGTGTATAATTCGATTTCAGACCACTGTACCCCTAATTACTTGGAAAAAAAGCAAAAGTTGATTTTATGCCATTATAACCTATCATATATTGTGTATGATAAGTCATTTACCACTAATTACTTGAAATACACCTGAATAAGTTCACTTTACAGCATTATAATGCATCATACACAGTGTATGATTTTATTTCAGACACCACTAATTACTTGAAACACACCTAAACAAGGTCTGGGAGGGAAGAAGAAGAAAGGGTAAATTTGGAAATAATATTTTTTTTTTTGACAAACAAATTCGAAAAGAAAAAAAATGAAGAAAAGGAAGAGTGAAAAAAGTCAAAAAAGTGTCCTTTTGCCTACCTTGCATTAAATGAGGAGAGAGAAAGGGAGAAAGAGAGAGGACGGATGGGGGGGGGGGGTGAGGTGGGAGGACATTTTTGTCAAAAAAGGTCTATTTATGGTTAAGGGAGTCTGAAAAAGAATAAGGTGGGGGTGGGGGGTCCAAACCGTATGATTTTCCATTTTCTAAACAACATTTATTAGATGAATAAAATGAAAATTATAAAATAAAATAATTTTTTTAAATGAAATTTATATGATGAATTTTTACTTATGGGAAACCAAAAAAAAATTAATAATAAGGTCGTGATCCACGTCGTGTGGAAGGGACCATGTAGCGCACTAGGCATCCTACAAGGGGCGATCCACGCCTACTAGCGTGGACCAATCAAAGGGTGCCAATGGCACGCTCTAGGATGCCCGACAGCGTCGATCTACTCTGTTAGGCGCAAACCATCCATAACGTGCCATGTGGTATGTTCTAGGCAGCATCTTCCCGATAAGTAAAATGATGCCGTTTTGTTTGTTCGTTTTGAATCCCGCATCGATTTTTTTATGAACTTTTTGGTCCAATAGCCTGTTATAAATAGGGATCAGGGAATTAAGGTTTAGCATCAATTAATTTCATAATTTTCTGAGTATTCACTTTCAGAGAATTAAAAACAGAGAAATTTTCATTAAAATTTTTCCTTTAGTTCAATATTTTTTGGAGCCCACAATTTAGGTGTTCCTAAAAGACTACATAGAAGGTCTCGCGGTCTCAGTGATATCTTGGTGCGACATTGCGGTCTATATACATGTATTTTTTCTTTTTCTTTCTTTTAGTTTGTCGCTTCTTTATTTATTTATAGTATTTATTGTACTGGTTAATATTCATGTTATTATTATGAATGTATTATAATAGAGGCCTGTAGATTTAAAATTAGGAATTTTAAATCACCTATAGGTTTAAAATTAGAAATTTTAAATCGTTCGGTTGCGTTAATTAGATTAACATAGGGAATATTTTTGAAATTCATCCCAACATATTGGCTAGGTCAATTGACCTTTAACCTTAGAAGGGCAATGCCCTTCTATTAAATTCTCCTTGAATGAACAAGGAAATACCTACTTGGTCATCGACCCAAACTCCAGATGAATCTTTAAGCCTTACAATTCTCTTTCTACTCTTTAGGGATTTAGTGACTAACAAAAAAAACGTAGAGTTATGATCCCCATCAACCAACCACTTCTTATGATAGAATCGGTCTCAATATTCTTATTATACAGAAGAAGATTCTCATGTTGCTTGTTAAGCTAAGTCGTTTTCTCTCAGCATGGAGATACGGATTATCGCCTAGAGCACCCTATAAGACCCGAAATTTTTGTTCATTCATCCTAGGCTTAGTTCTAATATGAGGTTTGGAATTATGTATTATCTCTTTAATGCCCCTTTTAATAGTTCGGAGTTTCTGAACAAAACAGTACATCTTGGAACCCTCAAAATGTTGGTTCCCACTAGAATAGACCAAGGCTTGAACTTTATCATTAGAACACCAAGTGGGATCAAACTTGAAGGGAGGGGTTTTCCTCTGACTTAACGAATCAGTATCAACCCAAATAGGGGAATGGTCCGAAATCGAAAAGTATCCACTGCAAATGACTGCATGAGAATAAAATTGAATCCAAAATTTATAGACTAAACATCTAAAAAAGACATTCCCATACACAACAATTTAATAGATTCATCTTCCAGGTAAATTGGTTACCTTCACAAGGAAGATCCAAAACATCCATATCATAACACAAGGATCTCAGTCTTTCAAATCGAGAAGAGCAAGCAAGAGCACCCCAATTTTATTTTATGGATTTAACAACTCATTCACAATACCTATTAGGCAATCTGGCGAAGACTCATAATTAATAATTTCCCTAGAAAATGTCCAAAATGAATCCTTCACTTCCTCTTAAGTAGGAGCATATAAAATGATCAAGCTAGATTCTACCAAGTAAACTAAATCAAGAACTTTAACATAAAAAGTCATGTTCGACTTGAATAAAACTTCAATATTACAACAATTATTGCTCCAAAACCAAATATTAGGAGTTTCAATTATCATAGTCTCTAAAAGACAATACGCATCAGGTTTTAACTTTGATTTAAGCAGTTTAACCTCTTCGTAAATATCAGTCCTTTTCGCACCTCTAATATTCCAACATAGAAACCTCATTAGACTTTAGTAAATAAATACATTAAACCAACCATTAAGCCCCCAATAATCAAAACCATATAGAATACCAACAGAAACCAACGAGATTGTAAGTTTGAAGTCAAAGTAACTAATAGAAAGAATGAATCTCCCAATATGCCTAAATAGAGCATACCAGTAGTACGCATACTTAAGATCAATGTGACCATGCATTTCGCAACACATATAAGGCAGAAAGCTAGGCAAAACTATAGCAAGAGCACGAAAAATTGAGTGTTTCTTATCACAATCCTTTTTCGTAGCAGAAGTATTTACGGGTTCTCCTGGAGGTATTCAACTCCAAGGATGAGACAAAAAGCAAAAAAATCCAAAACAATCATTGCAACTCATGTTGACCTAACATCCCTCCTCATTTGTCCTCTTGAAGAGTATGCCATAACATAAAATCAAATCAGAAAGTAAACCCATCATTTCACAAATCTAAAACCAAGGGTCGAAACCTTTCATCCACCAAATGGGCAAGGTATAGAGCCTATCCCAAGTACGCCAACTATCAAATAGTGAAAAGATCAACCGGTATTACATAGAAATACAAATAAAAAAGTCTAAATGACATACATAGCATAAAATAGCTTACAATCTGAAATATATATAAACCCCAACTTGGAGATGCAAAAACTAAGATTCAAGAAGTCAAATCCTCTCTATTAATGGACTCCCCCCAAATTTTTTCTAATAGACATGACTTGGTCATTAATTTAACATCCACTCCTACACTCGCTATGTCATGAGATGATGTCTTACCACTCAATCTCCCTTCACTCCCGCGACTACCATTAGAAGCATTTGGGGCAACAATTGTGTTCCTGATCAACAGAATAGGAGGATATGTAGAAGATATGAGAGTGGCTAAAGATTTACGAGTAAAAGGAGAAGGAAGTTCAACCATTGTGGACCAGAGCAAAGCCTTGAGGTTGAAGCAAAGTTCGAAGAGAAAGAGCAAAAAAAAATTTTAAAAAAAAGGAGAATTAATTTCTCCTTAACTACACTAAGGAGTTGACTCCTAACAAAGAATAATACATCATCTATTCCCTCCCTCCCATAAAAATGAACCAAAAAGGAAATCAGGAGGGGATAGGTACAATGCGGAAGAAGTGATGGTAAGCATTTTGACTTAGAACTCAGATAGTCTTTCCGATGAAACAAGCATAGTACGAGACCTCTGAGTGCTTTCAGCTCACCATTCATCAACAAATTCCATTTTTGGAAAGAACATTGATTGGAGCTCTTAATCACCGATTTCAAATAGTACTTGATCTTAGTTTGAGAAGAATCAACACCAAAATCGAAATTTGAAAAGTTAGGTTTTCGTTCACCCTTTTTCGCCTCTTCCTCCTCATAGTGAGAAAGATAACAAACTATCTTTCTTTATCAATGAAATGCAGAACACACATTCATGGAGTCATAGAACAAATTGTGGTTCTTTTTCAACTTTAAAAAACTCACTTGGACATTTTGTCGAACACCTGGTACACGAACTTGATACTCAAGTATATTCAAATTTTTCTTGGAAGAGCAATGTAGGTTCAGAAAACTCAATGAACATAGCCTACCAATATTTTTCTAGTGATTTCGTTAAGATTTGACAAGGAAACGGTGCTTACTTGGGGCCCAAGGACATGAACTTCATGGGAAGGAGAAGCATTAACTCAATGAAGCTGCAAGCACGCTCGTTACTTTTGTTTTCCCTAAGCATTGATTCTGAAAAATAGAAGTTGGATTCATTATTTGCAAATATAATATTGTGCTTGTGGGTTTTCCTTTCGAAGCTTGGCATACCCGACAACAATTTACAAACGTATAGATTTCACTTCTCGTGGCAAGCCTAAAAAAGTATTGGCGACCATCTCCAAGGTCTTGTGACACCATATGTGGCTCTCATTTTGTTGTTCATGTATAATCGTTTCTCATATGTTGGAGCTAGGTATGCAAAGCTGGCTCCCTTTGATTAGGAACTCATCAGGCAGTGAATAGTCTGTTGTCCTTCGTAGTGTGTTGTCGTCAACTATGGGCTTAAAAAAAGGATCTATCTCATATAACTCAGAGAAGGATTCAAAACTAAATATCACAGTTATTATTATACGGCATAGGAATTAAAAAAAAAAAAAAATACATTCGCTGATAATTTGGCTCAATACCATAAAAAGAGTGAAAAGTAGAGGAATGATTACTTGAATGAATGAATTAAGCCAAGTACAACCCCTATATATAGGTTGCAAAGGGAAAAGACAAAAGATATAAAAGATCCTCCTAATACATTAAGGCTCCGTTTGTTTTAACGGAAGTACTTTTTTTACAAAAAATATTTTTCTTTGGAAAAGATTTTCCATAAAAAATGTTATTCCCATAGAGGTTTTTCGTTGTTTATTTCAACGGAAAACATATTTTCATATTTTGATATTCCTTGCTTGTTTTAAAGTAAACATCTTTTACCAATTATCTTATACCTAGTTAGAAGACAATATAAGTAGCAATACAATATATTGAAATTATTTAGACTCTGTATGGTTGTAAAATTATTACTAAGATATCCTGAGGTTTGAGTATTTAAATCATGACATTTGAATGTATATAATGACAATAACCTGAAGTTGAATATTTTATCACTTGAGTACGATATATCAAAATTTGATAAATTTTTGTAAGAATCTGACCAAATATAAAAGTGATAATATAATACATAATTACGATAATATTTACAAGTTATGTCAATATTTTAGCAAATTACGATAAAAGGTTTTTCGTATATTGATGTAAAAACTACCTAAATATGACCAAAATCATATGCTGTATTAGCATTTTTTAGGAAAAATCTAATAAGAATACTTATATATTGTTGCAATCATGTTTCTAGATCACTCGGAATGATGACTTCCCCTCTTTTAAAAGGGAAGTCATTCTCCCCGATTTGAAAGGAAAAGGTTTTCCTTGGGAAAACATTTTCCGTCATCAATCTTGCGCCAAATGACGAAAAAGTGAAAAATCACTTCCTAGGATATGGTTTTTCTCTAAACAAACGTAGCCTAAAGGTGACGGTATGCGAGTCATTTATAAGAACCCTAGCATTCTTTCCTAATGAGGACATATACTCTAATAGGCTGCCTCAATTTTGAGGTGTAGTGATGTTAAGATCATTCTTGTGATATTAAAATAAGGCAGTAGAGAGACCTTTGGTGAATATGTCAACAACTTGCTTAGTGTTTGGGGTGTAATGAACTTGTAGGTCTTGTTTTAGAACTTTTTCCCCAGATGTAATGAAAATCAACACGGACATGCTTGTTCCGGTCATTGGAGATAGCACTGGCCACTAGGTAAGATGCAGAAACATTGTCATAGTATATGATAACAAGATCGGAACAGTAAAGTCCAAGATCTCAAATGAGGTAGCATACCTAGTTCTTGGAATCACAAAATCCAATTATTTGAGTTTAAATATAAATAAATAAAATTATTTTATCTATTTATGTCTAAATATGGTTTACTGATCAAATATGCATATGATTATTTCTAAAACATTCCATGATCAATGGACGTAGTCCATTGTAACATGTCATAGGTTGGTTTTGAGTGCTTAATGGGATTAGCCACAGATAGACTTAAATCAAAATTGTGACATGTTATCGAAGTAAGTTCATAGTCAATGATGAGTTCTGTACAACTTGTCTGATAAGATTATAACGTGATACCTTAGATGGCTTGTCTAGATCATGTGGATAGGGATCTAGACATATCATAGTCAGTGTTCATCAATAAGATTGGAATATTGAGCTGGACCACCGAAATTATTTATTTCTTAACTGCTATTAGAAATAAATAGTTCTTTGGGATTAGGCGATAACTCTAAATCCTAAGATTGTCTTGAACTCGTGCACGTAGTGTTCGCGCCACTTTAATGTACTAAAAGTGAAGTCCAGTAAAGTAGCAAATAGTCTACTTATGTTGGGTGATTGCATGCAATGTAGCGGGAATAAAATAGTCAACATGGAGTCAATAGTCTCTTATGAGATACAGATGTCCACTTAAGGAGATTCGCAATTGTTCGGAAAATTCAGAATCTTTGGTCAAAGTGTTCCTAGTGTTCATCATTGGAATTGCTATGAAGAATATGTTCTCGAGTCACATTATTCGAAAAGGGTGAGGCGGGAACTTAAGGAGAAGTAGCGAGATGTGTAATGATGGTAGTTTAAATTATTGATTCTCATGGATATCTAATAGAGGGGTTGATTGTTCAATTAATACAAATTGAAAATTATCGAATAAATAATTTAATTCTAAAGTACAGCATGATTTATTTAGTGGAATTATGTCAATGGTAATCAACTATTATCTGTGATGACGATGAGTTTTGACCTATTTGGAACTAAATTTAAATTGTCCTTGCGGTCTTTGTACAAGCCTCTAATTTTACAGCCCCCGAAAATGTTAAAGAATTCATTAGATGAATTATTTATTCACCAAATAAGTAAATTTAATTTTGCTAAACATTATGCATTAGATGACTAAAATTAAAAAATATAAAATAAAATTATTTTGTTTAAAATAAAATTTATAAGATAAGTTTTTACATGCGGCGGAAAAAAAGGCAAATAAGCATAGCAATCCGCGTATTAGCGTGCATAGCCAATAACGCGACATGAGACTATGATCCATGTGAGCCCGAGATGGACAAATCAGAACACGACACTGGGCCATTCCAAGCAACGATCCGCGCCTATAAGCGCGAACCAATCCAGTTCTGACACGTGGCACTTTTGACGTGTCAACACTCGGATTCTTTCCTTATTGAAATGACTTCGTTTTTTCACTTGTTTTTGGGTATCCAACATCAAAAATATTGGTATTTTTTGGTCCTGTAGCCTATTATAAATAAGGGTCCTGAAATTAAAGTTTAGCAATTGAAAATTAATTAAAAGTAGAAAGTTTTCAGAAAGTATTGACTTTTGAAAAACTAAAAGAGGAGAAATTTCCCATGAAAATTTTCCTCTAGTTAATATTTTTCAGAGCCCACCCTCCGAGTGTTCAAAGGAGATTGCGTAGAAGGTCTCACAGTCTCGGTGATTTCTTGGTACGACACTGCGGTCTACATCCAGGTATTCTTCTTTCCTTTCTTTTAGTTTTCGCTTTTCTATTTATTTACAGTATTTTATTATGCTAGTTGTTTATATTATTATTATGAATGTATTAGAGTAGATACCGGTAGATTTAAAATTTCTAATTTTAAATCTGTAGATTTAGAATTATAAATTCTAAGTTGCTAGTATGTTTAAGATTAGAAATTTTAAATTGTTCCGTTGCCGTTAATTTGATTAACTTAGAAAATATTTTTGAAATACATCCAACATTGGTATAAGCCTCTGACTGCATTCATAATATACCTAATAGGCATAATAAATCAAAATGAATAGATTTGCATATAAATAAAATTA
The DNA here is from genome assembly GCA_018398585.1 of Simmondsia chinensis. NCBI lineage: Eukaryota > Viridiplantae > Streptophyta > Magnoliopsida > Caryophyllales > Simmondsiaceae > Simmondsia > Simmondsia chinensis. The sequence continues at coordinate 6,063,343 of JAGTTD010000021.1, read as the reverse complement.
AGATTCATTATAAGAAAACAAAAAAAACATGAAATTGTTATTAAAGTTGTTTAATAACAGTTTGAATTGTTGATTCGGTTTTAAATTGTTTTGAACACTGATTGAATTAAAAGGTTAATTCATATCCATAAATTATTACTTTCAAAAATTGTATTTTAAATATTATCTTAAATATTTGATTAGATTTTCAAAATTATTTTATTCTAATATGATTAGATAAGATAAAGATTTAATAAGATTAAATATTTTGAGTATCTAATATGATTAGATATTTTGATTTAATTATTAATCTAATGAGATTAGAATCAATATAAAAAAAAATTAGATTTTTTTTTCATGCTAACCTCAGTGAGTAATGTCAATCGCTGATGCCAACAGCATGTTGACGTCAATGCTAACGTGGACAATTAAAAATTTTTTAAATTTTATTTTTCGGACGTGCAGACGTCAGTACAGTTTTAATAAATAATACTAATAAATTAGCATTATTATTTATTTTATTTAATTTTAGAATGTAATTCTATTGTAGATTATAAGATAATCTAATTGTAAATGCCCTTTAAATAAATTAAAGAACTACTAGCCTATAAAATTTAAGTAGGAGTATTTCAAAATAGATCCAATAAGATTAGGCATTCAATTATTGAAATATTTGGAAATAAAATTTTTTTTGTCTAACCTGTAATAAGATTAAAGTTAAATAAATAAATAATAATAATAATTAAAGGGCAACTTAATGTGATTATAAATTATTTAATAGTTAAATAAAATTTAAAATATGATTCTGATAATGATTATGAGATAATTAAGACTAAAAGAAAGATCCACAATTGAAAACATTAAGTGGGAGCGAAGTTTAGGAGTTGAATCCTCACGGCCTCCATAGCTAGTCTAATAGTATACCGGATAAGTGTTACTCCCAGAGGAGGGTGTTTTATCTATAGTGTACAAGGTTAGACTTTTACGAGATGTGATGCAAATTGTGTTTGCTTTACAAGTGCACTAAATTGTATCAAGTAATATAGAAATGAATAGTGTATCGCCCCACGAAGATTGTTATTGAATGAGTACCAAAATTAGTAGTTTCAGCACTAATTGAAAGACCAAAATCTGAAGTTTTTGATATGAAACAAAATAAAATGAAAAAGAAAAAAAGGGTTTGATTTTTACGAAAAGTGTTCTGATTTTTGAAGATTTGTATGATTTAATAAGATTCAAAGACATCCGATTTTACCTAATTGCATCAATACGCCTTTTTATTCTTGATATTCAAGTTGTTATTACATATTGATGGTCAAAACCTCTAATTTACTAAATATTCTCTCTCAAGAAACATTTAGCATGCTCTTTTACATATTAACTCGTCAATCTCTTGCATAAATTTAAATGAGAAAAGAGTTTTGAAGATCCATGATTTTCAATTAAGACCACACAAATCACGTTAATCTATGTCTAGCATTCGTTAAATTTGTGCTGTTTATCACTTTAGCATTCATTATAAATCTCTCCTCATACACATTATGAATCATTATAGGCTTTAAATGGTGATCAAGCATTGAAAACTCATGAAGAACAATGATAAACACTCAAACAGCGCAATAAACAAGCTTTGATTATGTTGAATTAGAAAAGAACGCATTTTACAACTTAGGCTACATCGTAGCCTTGAAAAAATAAAATTAGTTCATGGTATACATAATGCAAAGTAAAACTAAGACAAAATTCATAAACTTAAAGAAGAAAAGGATAGAAAGAACTTAAAACGAAAAATTACAAACCAAACTCTTTTGTCCTTCCTTCTTTCCTTCCCTACGGTTTTCCTAAGCTTTCTACACTTTGTTTTTATTTTTTGCTGATAAATTGATGATGAAAGACCTTCCAAACAATCCTATTTATGGTGTTTGAGTTTGAAATTTCATAAAATAAAAAAATACATCAAGTTCATTGTCATTGCACCCCTTTGTTGCCCATTGTCGCCCAGCCTTTGTAAGTTGAATATTTTGCTAATTTTGCTCCATTTTTCATCCTTTTGACCACCCAAATTTAGTCTTGACATCAACTTGAACATGTTCTTGAATTGTACAGTGCATCCTTGCCCTTTACTTGTTCATTTTGCCACCCAAATTTGCAATTTGTAATAAATTGCATTTGTTTGTTGTTCATCCTTGCTTTAGCTGTGTAGATTGATGTGTTTAGCCCTATTTTTTTAAACGTATCTTGTATTTACTTGTCGGTGTTGATAATAAAAGCTAGCAAAAATTAGTGTTAAATGAGTGTTTATGCAAGAAAATAACGATGGGAGCAAAAAAGAGCAAAAGATATAAAACTTTGGTGTAAAATGGTTTGAAAATGAACCTAAATGATATGAATAGTTATATATACTAAATTAGACTTATCAAAATGCGCCTAAACTTAAATCTTGTCATCGTCGAGCAAGGTTAAACATTAAAGCGGAAGATGTCATTCTTTTAAAGAATTTTTAACACAATTCAAAGTAAGATTGCTTCTATTAGGAAAAGAATGACCGATGCTCAAAATTTAGGGTTCTAAAGAAAAAACAATCTTTCTAAGAAAAAAAAAAAAAACCTATCAATCACCTAGATAAACAAATGCAAATGTTGACTAAGCAAATTAAATTTATCCGTTCTTTCTAATCTTAAGACATTCAAACCGAAACGATGATAAAAATCATGCCACTCATAACAAGAATTTTAGGTATGCCCAGGACTAAAATTATTCACAATATTTTCTCTTCCTTTTTATTTATTTATTTACGAGGGGCTGATTTGCCCTAGTCAACCCCGGCCCATGAGTATAACTTCAGCGAGAATTGAACTCCTGACCCCTAGGCCATGACCGCATGGGTCAAAGACGCCACCACTGATATGCCCTTAATATGACAGCGTGAGTATATCTTCAGCGAGAATCGAAGTCCTCACTCCTGGGCGATGACTGCATGGGTAAGGGATGCCACCACTGAGATGCCCTCATGTTCAGCAGCACATATCTTAAAATGTTTATATGAGATAACGGTGCTAGAGATGCTTTCCTCATTTTCTGTATCTTTTTTTTTTCATATTTTTCTTTAGACTTAGGCATAACTCTTCAAAGCTATTATGCAAATGAGAATCTTAATGCAATCCATTCAAATTTGAGCATATTTTAATCAGAAAGAAAGGTAAAACAACTATACTAATTAGTGAACTCAAATACTATGGTTTTATCAAGATAGTGCCTTAAAATAAATCACGTTTTGCAATTAGAACACAAGAACAATTGATTCTCAGGTTATTCAAATCTAATTAAAGTAAGCGAGCTAAAAAGAGTAGAAAATTTGCCTAAAAAGCATGATAATAAGATCTCAAAAAATTTTGATTTTTAAATTGGTTCAAAATGTGCAATAAAATTTAAAAGGACTAATGATTTAAACTATAAAAAATAGAAAAACTTTTTTGTTGACCGACACTATGTACATCCACATACAAAGGCTCCGAACTCTAGAAATCACTAAAATCGATTCTAAAAGATAAAATAGGACTAGACAAGAAAACGTTTTGTTCAAAATTTTAAATATTTGAGAAAAAATGTCCTTCCCACCCCCAAACTTAAAAGTCAACATTGTCCTTAATGTTAAAAGAAATATAAGGAATGAAGCAGTAGATGAGAGATACTTCATACGTTTGAGGATTGCTTATTTGATGGTAAATGTTTGTAATCAAGATACCCTTGAACTTGTTTCAAAACCTATTGAACAAAATGTACAAAAATATTAGAAAATAATAAAAATTCAAGGAAACTGAAAGAAAAGAAATAAGGAAAGGAAAACATGGGTTGCCTCCCAAGAAGCGCTTAAAATATAGTCGTTAGCTTGACTTTTTTACGATTATCTATCCCGTATCCTGAAGGAGAATAGAGTTTTCTCCATCCATCCTCAATTACCATTTTCTTCATTGGATCTTCTTTGTACCCTTCTTTACATGACCACCTCCACCTTCTTTAATCATGGGATCCTTAAGCTTAATGTTCCACAACTTGAATTTCCTTTTCCAATCTTTTCTACATTTTTTCACAAAAATCATCCTTGGCTCCGAAAGCCTATGATTTTGTTAGACAAGCTCGGCACTCTATTTCGATCACTGGTGGTGGGTCGGTCAAGATAGGTTTGGTCATTGGTGGCAATGAGTCGATCAAGGGGGTTATGTCACATTGAGGTAGTTCTTCTAATGTGTCCCAATTCCTAAATGCTACGGCATTAGTTTGTTCTTCTGGGTTGGTGATAGTGTTGCTGGGCAAGGAATCCTTAGACTTCTCAGAAAGTTACTCTAATATCGTTCCTACTTTAGTTTCAAAATTTCAAATGAAGGATTCTTGGTCTCTAAAGATAGCCTGGTTTTTTGAGTAAAAGCGTCGTTTCATACATAAATTCCCTAAACGTCTCTTCTTAGTCATAATTCTTTTCTTGACGTAGATAAATTGGTGACCAAGGTGCGTCATGATGGTTCCAAGAAAAGTTAGAAGAGTTCATTCATTGTTTGACTGCAGATGCTAGAGTAAGGGTTGTATTAGGCTTGTTGATAATTTGACATGTAGTTATCCTGTTCAAAACCCAATCAGGAAAAATTGTTGCCTACTTGGCACTCGTACTAGAATGGTTACCTATACAAAAGTCACATCTAGGAGTACAAACAACTTTGACATATATTTTATCTAGTTGTTCTTGAATTAGTGAGAGTTGAGCAAATAACGCATTAATTTCATAAATTTCTTATGGTATTCTTGGTAAAGCTTGATATTAAGGTCTCATATAGTTGTTGCTAGCCATCAGCTCTAGCAACATTCTGTGTTAAATTTTTAGATCTCAGGGAGTAATGTAAAAAAATAAACTTAAAAGTCAAAGAAAGATAAAAATAATGAGAAAGAATAAAAACACAACATAAAACAAAACTTAACAAAAACCATTTTTTGGAGAGGAGGAGGGGGGTGAGGAGTAGAGGTGGCAATTGGGTCAATTGGGTCATGTTAAGGTGAACCCATACGGGTTTGGGTCATCTCGGGTTTGCAATGGACTAAGGTCAGGTCGAGCTCAGGTCAACCCAATCATGTTCGGGTCATCTTTGACTTTCGACAATGTTTGGGTCGGGTTGGGTCGGGGTGTTATTTCGGGTCCGGGTCACCTCAATTTCAGATCATCTCTGGTATGGGTCAATTTTGGGTCGGGTTACACGGATTTCGGGTAATTATGGGTTGACCCATCGGGTTGCCCATTTTGCTTAATATGTATATTAATGAATTTTATATATATATATATTAATTTACTTCTTAACATTTTTTCTTGATCTCTACTATATTATAAACTATAATATTTATTACTTTTTGTTTTTCATCCACTAACATCGTTTTAATTTAAGTGGGGAATTGAAGATCATGCAAGTTGTACATTTAACCTCTTTAGTAGAGTATAAACAAAACAACTAGACAAGTTTTTGATTAAAAAAAAAAAAAGAACAACTGAACAACAAGTCTGTAATTGTGAACAATTATATGTAGAATTGAAATTTTCTCTCTTTGTATTGACAAAAACTTTTTTTAATTTAAGTTCCATCTATTTTGATGAAAATCTTTCTATTTAAATTCTGTAATTTCGTAACATAACTTCATTGCAATATAAATTAGGAAAATATTTTTTACCACTAAAGAAAAAATTGACACTTTCCTTCATTTTGGGACGTCACATTATATATATCTTGTTTTTCAATCTCAATTTAATTAAGAGTTAACTCCATATAAATTCATAGAATAAAATTCTTTTCTTTAATTGGAGAAACTAAAAAAATTATAATTTTTATTGAAAATATTTATGAAAAGTATTCTTTATAATGATTTATTTTTGAACCAAAAATAGCCTTATTGATCCATATTTTATTTTTAATTTATTATTAGTTTCTGTTTTAACTTTGACTAATCAAACTATGTTCATGAATAAATTAAAAAAAATCATGTTCATGAAAAACTAACCACATGGTCCACATCTCCACATAGCCTTAATTTGGATTTTTTTTTTTTTTTTTTGGCGAAATAATTTGCAAATGAAAGTGGGTGGTTTAGAACCTTTATGTTAAACTTACACATATCAACTATTAACAATATATTTGATGAAATAAAAATATTTAATATTTAGTTATTTAACTAGTTAAAAATAATATATTTTATTATTTTTTAATCATTTTACATCCCATGTTTGACAATAATTTTTATAGTTAATATTGTTTTAATGTTTAGCCTCAATGGTGGATCTAAGAATCAAAGAGGGCAGGGCTTCTGAATCATGGCTACTAAATAAAACGAACAAAATAATTCATGAATTTAGAATAAAATAGGATAATGTTATTACCGTAGCAAAAATATTAACGTGAAAGTAACTTTTAAAAATTTTGTGGCTATTTTTTAATCACCACACTATTGCTCTGACAATAATATCTATAACAATACCCAAACATATGAGCATATATATTAAACAAAAATTAATTATAAATTAGAAAAACAAATATCAAATGCAACTTACAAATAAAAAAGGGTATTAATTGAAGGAAGTACTTTATATTCCTGTTTTACATACTTAATGATGTGACAAAATATGGTTAGATAATAACAGTAGCATCAAATAAATTTTATAAGCTAATAAATTTGTATAATATATAATATATAATTGGATGGGATGAAAGCAAGAAAAAGCTTTGGAAAATAAGTCATAAGCGAAGAATTGAACCTGTGACCTAAATGAGGCAATCAAATATGATTACCACTAGATCACAACCGCAATTAGGCTACAATTGTACTCATTATTTTTTATATAAAAAGTCTATGAGTCATGTACACTAATGTGCTGCATATGTACGTACGTATGTGTGTGTGTGTGTGTGTGTGTGTGTGTATATATATGTGTATATATATATATATATATATAATCGGTAAAGGTAAAGCTTAGGGGAAGGGGATGATGCTAGATCTAAACCCGTGTCTTGAGTTCAACCAACTATTACACCAACTACTGGGACAAATCGAACTATATGACATCAAGTACTTTAGGTATGGCAAACTAAATTATATATACATAATGTATGTATAGAATGTTTAATCTATTTTTTATAATTTTATAATTTATCTTTTAAAATATATAGTAAGTGAAAAATAATTAGTGTACAGGAATTATCTATTAGTTTTTTATTTTCATTTCAGAAAAACAATCAGTTTTTGCACATACATTTAATTTAAAAGTAAAAAAGATACAGTTGTTACAAAAAATATATCTATCTTTTTTAAATTTTATACGATATGTTGTGGAAATAAAATATGTTTGACATTTAATGCAAAAGAATAATTATCTTCTTTTTATTTTATACGATATGATTTTCTAATATTTAACTCATAACATCCAAGATTTAATAAGATTTAACAACTATCAATTACAACCAACATCCAACAATTTATTCTAACTAACTTTAGAATATTTATATTATTCACTATGGCACGTTAAACTGATTCTAAAAAGAAAATTAAAAGTTTGTGTTGAATTAATCTAAAAATATAGAATATATAAACTGAATACCACCTTATCTAAACTAATGTGTATGCTCCATAAGAATTAATAAACTCAAGTATGAGTTATGCCTTAAACGAACTTTTGGACTTTGTTGAAGCTAAGTTTTAAATGAGCTAATATCAAAAAAATAAAAAAGCGCTTGATGAGTAATTAACAAGCATTTAATAAAAAATCAAATTCTTTAATGAACTTAGCATACTTTCTTATCTAAACTCAAAACATAAACTTATTGAGTATACTTGAAATGAGCTCCTTTTCTTTTTGAGGCTTCAAATCCAATACGAATGAGCTTTGTATCTAGGATTAGTTTACTGTTATGATTATGACAAGTTTTTGTTCACTCTTTTTGCACTGTCTAGTGTTTTGATTGGTCAAGTATAGCTGAAGCCTAAACAATGTGTGCTTATTAAAAATTTCTTATTAGTTTATCATTTAGTAGTTTGACCTTTGAAAATGATACACCTTATATTTTGTAAAATTTTCGTAGCTAGAGCTTTTATCATATTTTAGCATTTAACGACAATTTATGGTGCCAAAAAGCTAGTGTTTGAAAAGCTACGGGATGTTAGGATGTGGCTTTTTATTCCTAAAAGCTAGCTAATGGTAATATCTTATTATGACTTTACCAAATAATTATTAATATTAAACAGTATACTATACATATGTGCTAAATATTTTATTTTCATTTAAATATTTATTTTATATTTTAAATATTTAGTAGTGAGAGAGTTCTTTGATGATAAGATTACATATCATATCTTATATACTATTTGATCCCCAGCTTGGCAATTATACAATTCACAAAGCCAATAAATCTAGATTATGCTACTATATCTCAAAACTTTAGCTTCTAATCTCTCTATTTTTTTTTTTTAATTAGAGGTTGTTAGTTTGTTATAATGGGTATCTTTTATATATTTAAATATAGATTTTTCTTCCCAATTTAAGAATCTTCTATAAAAAAATTTTGTCTATTTTTCAATTATATAAATAACGTGCAAGTATCCCCATTCATTTCATCCATCAATCGTGGACATATTTAATAGCTTCTATTCTAAGTTGGTAAGTATCTAGTGAATAGCTCTTTACATTCTTATTATTATTAATTATTAATATTAATATTATTATTGTTGTTCTTTTTCTTCTTTTTGTTGTTATTTACATTTCTTCACTCATCGAGTCTCATAATTATTAGTTGTAGCAACTAGCAAGCTTTCTACTTTCTCCTACAGTCTACAATATTCAAGTTTCTTATTACTATATTAATTATGAATTACGTATTATTATTAATTACAATCTAGGATAATATAGTCATCATAAATAAAAGTGTATGGCATACTATCGGTTATTGTTTTAACTTTTAAGTTAATTGTAAATTTATTTGAATCAAAACTCCTTATACTTTTTTCAATAATAAAGAATATATGAATTTTATTTTTAAGTTAATTGCCACTTTTATTGTATGTGCTTCTAATCTATGGACATGTTTGACCACTACTAGGGTCAACTAAGTAAGAATAGATTTTCAAATAAATTTAATTCACGAACAAATATTTACTTTTGATAATATTGTTATATCATAGTTTCACTAATTATTAATTTAAAAGATAATATAATATTTTTAACATAATTTACAAAACATATATAAATTCCTTACTTGTTAATCTACATGATAGAATCTAATCATCAATTATTTATAATAAAAAAAAATAAAATATAAAAATAAATAATGAAACATATTTTATTCATTACCTAGGAAACAACTTTCATAAACCCTATCAAACATATTTGATAATAGACAATTATGCGTGAGACTTGCATTTTACATTTGAATTAACTAATTTAAATCAATTCGTGATCCAATTATTGAACTACATCTTTAATTTAAAGGTAGTTTTACTCTAAAATTAAATTGACATAATATGGACTATTATAATATAATAATCTAGTTCTATAGTTTAACTATTTTTATCACATACATAAATTATATTTATATAACAAAATAAAACTAAATCAAGGAAACTAAGTTTAAAATGTAGTAATTCGGTATGGTCAAGTTTTCAACTACCTTCCATTAATTATGCATGTATGATGTATCTTATTATGGGAAGTACATGATTATATTATATGGGGAGAAATTATTCTATGACCATGGGTCATCACCATAGCATTCATGTCAAATGGTGACCCCATCTAATTAAAAATTGACATTTGCATAGAATAAATTAATTTAAATTTTAAAAATTGAGAGTATGAGTTAATCCCACTTTTTTAGTATAAATTTTTATAATTTAATTTAAAAATAAGAAATTAATTTTGGTTCTAAAAATAAGAGTATGGGGAGTTACTCCATTTTTAAGTTTAATTTTAAAAGTAGTGGAGTTATTCTCTCAACTTTAGGGTTATTTTTCTTAATTTTAATTTTATCATTTAAAAATTTTGGACAGATTTTATTTGACTTCATTCTCTAAAATTGTAATTTTAAAAATTTTAATATAAGCAAAATATTAAAATTTTAAAAATAATAAAAACACTAAAAAAAGGAAATAACTTCCCCTACTCATTTTTTAGAATTAAAATTAATATATTTATATAAAGAATAATTTTTAAATGAATGGGGTCACCACCACATCATCCATGCCAAGTGGTGGTGACCCTTGATCATAGAATAATTTCTCTTATATGAGGCCTAAATTATTGGTAAAAAAAAAAGGTCATGGGGCTAAGGCAGCCGACATGGCTTCAATGTTGTGTCAAAATAATAACTTCGGTTAATTCAGATCAAAACAGTAATTTTCCGTAGTAGTAATAATAATAATTTTCAAGTTTAAAGGCTTTAGGGTCGATTCGGGTTACAGGTCGGGTTGGGTTTGTGCTTGGGTTTAGATGGGTTCAGGTCTACTTGGGTTTGGGTCATTTTGGGTCGGGTTACATCAAGTCACCGATGGGTTGAGTTGGGTCACTATTGATATTGAGCCTTTTTAGGTTGCAGTAAGACTGGGTTGGGTGAGTATCAGCTCAGATCATTCTAAGTTCAGGTCAAATTATTTACATCAAATCTTCTGGTTGAATCTGGTCGGGTCATTGATTTTTCAGGTCGGTTTTTCGAATCCGGTTGTCTTTGCCACCTCTAGTGAGGAGTAATACTAATGTTTTAGAAAATTTAAATATACAAACTTAGTTTTAAAAATCTTATCTAGGTGAATTAAGAAGTTAAAAGAAAGGTAAAATTAATAAGAAAACTTACAAATACAACAATCCAAATTAAAAAAACTTAACAAAACCCAAATTTTAGGGGGATAGTAACATTAATGTTTTAAAAATCTTAAAAATAGCAATTTTAACATTCAGAGTTTTATCAAAGTGAACTTATAAGTAAAAAGGAAAAAAGAAAAAGAGAAAACATAAGAAAAACCACCCGATAACACAAATTTAACAAAGCATATCAAACACACAATTTTAAGAGGGGGCAGTGCTATACAAATTTTACAAGTAAAAATAACTTTACAAATAAAATCAAGTGAATGAAATAAATTAGAGGAAAAAAATGTCTTTTTCAAATTTAAACAAAATTTACAAGTTTTAACAAAACAACTTCAAATTAGTACCAAAACTAGTGGGTATCTACATTACTCAAATAAGAACAATCCAGGCAACGGTGCCAAAAACTGCTAGTTGTGTTTACTTAGCAAGTGCACTAAGTTATATCAAATAATATAAAAATGAGTAGAGTATTGTCTCACGAGGATTGTTATTGAATGAGTGCCGAAATGAGTAGTTTCAGCACTATTTGAAAGATCGAAATTTGAAGTTTTTGATATAAAGCAAAACAAAATGAAAAAGAAAAAAATGGTTACTGATTTTTGTGAAAGGTGTTCTGATTTTTGAAGATTTCATGATTTAGTAAGATTCTAGGCATCCGATTTCACCTAGTTGCATCAATACACCATTCTATTCTCAATATTCAAGTTGTTATTACATTTTGATGGTCAAAAACCCTATTTTCTCTCAAGCAATGTTTAACATGCTCTTTTACGTATTTACTCATCAATCTCTTGCATGCATTTATATAAGAAAAGAGTTTTGAAGATCCATGGTTTTCACTTAAGACCATACAAATCGTGTTAATTTATTTTTCGCATTTGCTCACTTTAGCATTCATTAGAAATCTCCTATTGGACTCATTATGAATCATTATAGGCTTTGCGTGGTGATCAAGCATTCAAAACTCTTGAAGAACAATGATAAACACTCAAACAACGTAATAAACAAACTTTGAATACGTTAAATTAGAAAAGAGCGTATATTATAACTTAGGCTACTAGCCTTTGAAAAATAAAATTAGTTCATGGTATACATAATATAAAGCAAAAATAAGAGAAAATCCATAAATTTAAAGAAGAAAATGATAGGAAGAACTTAAAATAAAAAATTACAAACCAAACTCTTCTTTCCTTCCTTCTTTCCTTCCCTACGATTTTCCTAAGCTTTCTACTTTTTGTTTTTTAATTTTTGCTAGATAAATTGATGATATAAGACCTCCCAAACACTTTTATTTATAGTATTTAAGGTTGCAAATTCATAAAATAAAAAAATACATCAAGTTCACTCTCATTGCACCCCTTTGCCACCCACCCTTTGCAATTTTAATATTTTGCTGATTTTGTTCAGTTTTTCATCCTTTCCACAGCCCAAATTCAGTCTTGACATCAACTTGAACATGTTCTTGAAGTGTACAATGCATCCTTGCTCTTGATTTTTTTTTCATTTTGCCATCTAAATTTGCAATTTGTAACAAATTGTACATGTGATGCAGCAGCCAAATATCGCTTGGCGGGTTTTGCGGAACAAGACAGTGAAGCCCAGAATAGGTGTGAAGGGAATGCCAAGGATAGATGTAAAGAAGCAGCAGTGCATTCGCGATTGGCGCATTGCTTGGCGTCACAAAGATTTGCGGCACTGGGAACACGGTTGTTGAGGAATTCAAGGCGGGGTAATCGGGAACTTTAAATTTGAATTCAAATTCTGATTTACTATAGTTTCTTTCTGTTTTGAACTGATTTCTTCCTATTTAAGCTTTAATTTATGATTCCCTTCCTTATTTAATTTTTAATTGATTTGATTTTAAATTTAAATTTAAATTTTGAATTGTGTAATTCCTCCTTTATATAAAGAGGAAAACTAAACCAGGTTTAGGTAGACTTTAATTTCAGAAAAATTCCAATTATTAGTTGATTCTTCTATTCTCTAATGTGAGATAGAAGGAACTATATCCCCTCTTTGTTATTTTGTTGTTAAATTAATAAAATTTAAGGGGAAGGCCGTTGAACCTTCCCCTACCCCTATTTCCCATTAAGCGCGCTGCATCAGTTGGTATCAAAGCTCAAAACATTTTCCGAAATGACCCTTGGGTGACCAAGGTATGCTGCAATCAATGATGTTGTTGACCATGACCAACATCAGTGAACCGAAAGGATATTAGAGGAACTGGAAGAGAGATTCTGGCGAATTGAGCACTGCTTGATTCAACTTGGGGCAAATCCTGACCTTACATCAGGATCCCTACCCCAATGCCCATTAACACTGGGTTCTATCCAAGAGGAGATAGAGGAAGGCGTCCAAAATCAATTTTTGGGCAAGGAGCTACCGGATCTTCGGCCGAGGCAACATCAGTCCAAGACCGGAGACGCCAATGTTGAAGAATAGAGGGTGGAAACTTGTCTCCATGATGAATTTCTGGAGGTTAAAGAAGAAGACGCCTTACCGAGCGGGAAGGATCAGTACCGAGTAAACCTTGTGGTGGATATACTGAGAAGAGTTAGTGGCCGAGAGCTGATTTGGCGACAAAGACAAGCCTGCAATGGAAGATTCCTCGTAGAATTCGAGGGCCAATTCTCTCCAACCGCGAGAGAATGATGTAGCTGCCAAATATCCCTTGGCGGGTTATGCAGAACAAGACAGTGAAGCCCAAAATAGGCGTGAAGAGAATGCCAAGGATAGTGTTACGTATAATAATGTACCTAGTAACAATGTACTTAGTTCTTGGGTTACTTGTGATTTAGTATAAATAGAGGTGTGATAGCATCATTAAAGGTTAATAAAAAACTAAACACTTCCTTATCTCTTTCTAACTTCTCATCCCCTTCTTTCTATTTCTCTCTCTCATCTCATTCTAACTCCCAAACCCTAATCCTAATTCGCGTTACACCAAATCGGTGTAACAATTGGTATCAGAGCCTCGTTTGGCTTCCAATCGAGTGCGTAATCAATAAAAAAAAGGAAAAATAAAAAAAAATTCAGAAACTCAAAATTTAGTGCTGAAAGTGTTGATTAAATTCAGATTTTGGTGAATTTCTAGAGATTTCAGAGCACAAGTTGTAGAGAACTCAAATTGTGAACGAAGTGCAAGCTTTGTGCAGCAAAATTAAGATCAGATTTCAGCACTTCAATCGTCAGCTCGACGAAAATCAGATCGCCGAGGACAATTTGATCGAGTTCAATTCAGAACTTGATTCATAAACTTGATCTTGAAAATTTCGAAAAATTGTGATCAAATTCTGTTGTTGTGCTGCCGTTAATTCATAATCAAGAAGATCAGATCCTAAAATTTAAAAAAAAAAAAAAAATTAGGAAAAAAAAATCTGAATTTTGTTGGATGCAGTAGTATACACAGCTCAAAATGGATAATCAAGCTCTTCAAGTCTCCAACAATACTACTTTATTGGTAAAAATCTTCAATGTCTTATATCCTATCTCCAAGGATGTTCTCCACAAGGTTTTTGGCCCTATGGTTCTCTTAAAAGTATTGAGGTTACTTCAATTTCTAACTTAGAAGTTGAAGCTCAAGTGACCTATATTTTGAGAAAGGATGCTGAGAGAGCACACAATCAATTACATGGGAGAAACATCTATGACTATTGTTGTATGTTAGACATTCAATTCTTCGCTCATAGTAAAGGAATTGGAGAAACACAAGAAGAAGTTGGGGAACCCAAAGAAGATGTTTCCGAGACACTTTGGCAGAAGCTTGAGCAAAGTCTTCAAAGGTTGATAGCCTTAACACAAGTAACACCCCAAGACAGGAAAGATGAGCTTAAAACTAAGCAAGATCAGCCCAAGGTGGTGAATGATCCATTAAGGGTGCACGATAAACCTCATAAGGAGAAGGAGTGTGTGCCAATGGAGGATGTAAAGGAACAAGCTGTTGTTGGGATGTCAAGTAATACAAGATCAACTTCAAGTGAGAATGTAATTGGGGTAACTCGACCACGAATTAGTGCATTACATATTGAAATTGATGTGTTACAGTCTGAAGTGCAAGGCGTGGAACCAACTGTAGTAGCTGATCTAGCAGATCAAGTCCACGACATTCAAAGGTTGAATATAGGAGTAGTCCAGGTTCCACTGAGACAACGGGATCTGGAAAAGAGGAACTTAATGTTCCTTTAGAAAGTATGCAACAGTTGCAGCAGGAAAGTGAGCTAGAAGTGGCGAGTGATTCAATTGGTTATGTCAAATTCAATTGGAAACCCGAAAATGCAATTGACAATCAGAAAATTAACATCATACAAGGCATTGAGATGCAATGCAAGTTGGACTGGGTTGCATTTCAGGAGCTTGATCCTGCATTTATAACACAAATCAGAGCAAAAATGCGCCAGTGCAAGTGAAAGAGGCCTTGGATATTGCAGCTGAAAAATGGCAAGTTTCCAAGAGCATTCCCGTTTTGTTCAATAACTATGAGCATTTTGTTGTGAAGCCACTCAAATGGGAGGAGATTTGCAAGCTTTTCCCCACCATGAGCTGAAACACAATGCCGCAACGCTGCAATGGGTGAGCTGTCGACTGTTTGAACTGATTTGGAGCTGTTTCTAGAGCAGAGTTGGATCTGTGGTGTTGCAGCATATGTTTGTGGCAAGGAGCAACCTCAAGTCCCTAAGTCAACATCACTTGTGAAGCTTCAGTGTCAGCAACAGCGAGCATTTTTACATACTGTGCCAAATCTACATCAAGAGTTCTTCAAAAGTCTCAACTCTATTCTAAGATTCTTGAGGGCAAGAATCTCTTAAGGGGGGAGTATTGTTACGTATAATAATGTACCTAGTAATAATGTACTTAGTTCTTGGGTTACTTGTGATTTAGTATAAATAGAGGTGTAATAGCATCATTAGAGGTTAATGAAAAACTAAATACTTCCTCATCTCTTTCTAACTTCTCATCCCCTTCTTTCTATTTCTCTCTCTCATCTTATTCTAACTCCCAAACCCTAACCCTAATTCGCGTTACACCAAATCGGTGTAACAGATAGATGAGAAGCAGCAGCAGTGCGTTCGCGATTGGCGCATTGCTTAGCATCACAAAGATTGGCAACACTGGGACCACGGTTGAATTCATATGCCAGAATCAAGGCGCAACACAGCTGTTGAGGAATTCAAAGTGGGGTAATCGGGAATTTGAATTTTGAATTCAAATTCTGATTTACTTTAGTTTCTTTCCGTTTCTAAGCAATTTTTTCCGATTTGAGCTCTAATTTCTGATTTCTTTCCTTATTAAATTTTTATTTTTTATTTTTTATTTGATTTGATTTTAAATTTAAATTTAAATTTTTAATTTTGTAATTCCTCCTCTATATAAAGGTGAAGGCTAGACTGGGTTTGGATAGACTTTAATTTCAGAAAAATTTCAATTGTTAGTTAATTCTTCTATTCTCTAGTGTGAGATAGAATGAACTCTATCCCCTTTGTTATTTTGTTATTAAATTAATAAAATAAAAAGGGAACGTCGTTGAACCTTCCCGTACCCCTATTTTTCATTACGCACACTGCATCAACATGTTTGTTGTCCATCCTTGCTTTAGCCATGTAGATTGATGTTTAGCCCCTTTTTTGATTTTGTTTGATGTATCTTACATTTACTTGTTGAAGTTGATGATAAAACTAGCAAGAATTAGCATAAGCGATAAAAGTTTGATGTAAAATTGTTTTAAAATGAACCTAAATTATATGAATAATTATATAATAAATTAGACTTATCAAGATGGATTGAGGTACCAGAAAACAGGTGTAGCCACACTGCCATGGAGCATTTTGTGGACTTGTACCAAAGTCTAGGCAATGGTACATACTTGACTAGGATGGTATATAGGATGCCTAGGGAGCGTTGTGATATTATCTTAGAGGCCAAGGAAAAATGGTGAGTTAATTATAAGAAGGACATTAAATGAGAATAGTTCTCACCTAACTGATAACTCGATACGGCTCCACTACTGGAGAGCAGCGAGTAGATTAGTTAGATCATCATTGCATACATCAGGGAATGATTAGATGGATTTCATGCTCTGTTTTGTTTGCTAAAGCAATTAGAAAGTTCACTTACTTAAATATCAAGTGGGAGCGAAATTCTATAATTTCATGGCCTTCGTTACTAGTCTAATAGTATAATAGATGGATGCTATTCCTTGCGGAGGGAAATCATTTGTAGTGTACATGGTTAGACCTCTTAGGGATAAACTGGAGTGCAGGAAAACAACTGCGACGACATTGCCATGGAGTACTTTGTGGACCTATAAGGATGTTTAGGTAGCGATATACACTTGACAAGGGTACTATGTTAGCCTTCCCGAGGAGCTCTGTCATATGACCTTAGAGACTAAGAGTAAAGTGGTGTGTTAATTTAGTTTAGTAAGAGAATACAAAAAACTAAAATTAATTGAGAAAAGTTCTCACCTTACTAATATCTAGATGCGGCCCTATTGCCAGGAAGTATTGGGTAGTTTGGTTGGGACACCATAGCATACAATTTAGCATGGGATTGTGAATTTCATACTTGATTGTTTGCTAAAATAAAGAAATATGTCGATGTTTGTTATTTAACTAGTATATAGTTTTATTTTTCAGGCTGTTTTTTTTTTAATTATATATTGCATTGCAATACTGATGTCCTCTTAAGCTCACTAGAAAATATATGTTCCATACATAAGAATGCTCCTTGGTCTCTAGATTATACTAAGTTGAAAGAACAGTTTTGAACAATGGCTAAGGCTAACTAGTTAGTAAGGTGCTAGATTTGAACATCAGTATCGAATCTATTCCAGGTATGAAATACTTGAAAAATCAACTGTAGTAGATATGCCCAATTCATGAGAAAAATGTTTGATGGGTTATGAGGAAGTATGAGAACACCTTATGAGAAAAGTTATCGACACTAGAATGTGTTAAGGATTTTTAGT
Organism: Simmondsia chinensis; assembly: GCA_018398585.1. Lineage (NCBI taxonomy): Eukaryota > Viridiplantae > Streptophyta > Magnoliopsida > Caryophyllales > Simmondsiaceae > Simmondsia > Simmondsia chinensis. The sequence goes on along the minus strand of JAGTTD010000021.1, from coordinate 6,045,515 downwards.
TCAAGAGCGTGTCATAGAGATGATAGCTCCTTCAATCGAACTGGAATTCTTGATGCAGATATTGATAGTCAATCTAAACAGGATATGATCCTGATTTTCCTGACGAGGTCCTTTAATCAGTTTAGTATGCATCGATTAATGGTTACTCATTGTATGAGCTGATGAAGGAACGAAGAGTGAGGAAAAAAAAAAAAAAAAAAAGGTGTCATGGATACTAAGAGAAGAGTCTACTTAGTGGGAGCAATCATCTCAAGGAATTAGGAACCTCTAAAGGATGGATAAAACAAAATAGGACTGGTCCATAAAAATTTTTAGAAGGAGTTGCCTAGAAACTCATCTATTCTTGTTGCCAAGGTTTGAAAGCCATCATAACAAGGTATTCGATATCTTGTTGTTCGTAAACGAGATTACTTAGTAGTCCACCGGTGTCTGGGTGGACTGTAGATCAACCAATTGAATCTGCAAGGAGTTTTGGAGTTTTAAGTAAGCTAGGAAGCTTATAGATGGCAAGTTGTATCCTTCACCCGAAGTTGGTACAAGAGTTTAAGTTTTGGCACAAATGATTAATTGTTTAAGTTTTTCAAACATAGTTTTAATTTCGATGAACTATCTTCATATACTAGTTTTGTAGAAATTTGACTTCTATTTCCAATTCTGTGTATAAAATCGCTTTTAGTTATTTTTTAAAATAAACTGAAATGTTAAAAGTAAAATGTTTATTTACAAGATAATGGTAGATAGATTTCCAAGTTAAAACTTTTTTAGTAGCAATCCTATGTCTAATACAAGTTAGGCTGCATTACAACGGAAAAAAAAAAAAAAAGATTTTCCTGAAGTAGATATAGCTCTCAGTGGCACTTGAGCTTAGGTCACATTAGTTTAATATAATTCAAAAACTAGTTTGAGGTGGTCTTTAGGATCGCTGGATTCAAAATGATAATCAGTCTACCAATCATGTTTGAATAAGTGGTGACTTAAAGAGTCCTTAAGAGTAAAGGCAATAAAGCCACTAAGTTGCTTGAACCTGCTCACAAAATGTTTGTGAATTGATGATTGTTCAAGCGAGCAGAAGCTGTAAGTATTTTATCGAGTTTTTTTGTTGATGCCTCAAGTCACTTTAACTAGATCAAGGTGGTGGATTTCAGGAGAGCTCTTAGTTTTTCCTTACTGCAAAGTGTTGTAGAAATGATCAATAATATCTTATTGAATATGCAAGATTCATACAATGAATCAATCTTGCATACCAAAAGATCTGTTATGCAGGAAGTTTAATAAATGGGTAATGGTAAGCTTTTGTTAGAGAATTTGATAATATCAAATACTATGTCTTAACAACATACTTCGTTTTGGTTGATTCATTTGATATGTACTAAACCTTATCTTAAATTGCACTGAAAACACGAGAGCCTCAATGTAGTGGGAGGATGATCAGGGCATCTAATAAATTCATTTGATTAACCTTAATGGTTGAGCATGACAATGAATCTAATCCTCTAGACTGCAATGGAACTCTTAAGGATAGAGATACAGACCAATGCGTCACGGCAATGAGAGCTTAGTTGGAGTAAATGTATTATAACAAAGTCTGGGAACTTGTAGAGGGGCTGAAAGGCATTAAATCCATTGGATTGGATCTAAATGGATCTACAATAGATAGAGAGGAGTGCACGAGAAGGAAGTGACCTTCAAGGCAAAGATTGATGGCAATGGGTTAATACTCTAAAGGAATGAATCGTCTATGACGAGACCTTCTGGCTGACTTCTATGCTTAAGCCCATAACGACACTCTTGTACATTGTCTCTTATTATAATGAGATATGACAATTAGAAATCAAGACAAAGATTTCTAAATGGTCATCTTGAAGGACATACGTATGTGATACAACCAGACAAGTTTATTGCCAAATATTAGGAGCATATAGTATGCAAACTGAGGAAATCTACTTGTGGACTTAAATTAGCATCTTGATCATTGAATAGCAGAATTGATGATGATCATCAAATCCTATGGTTTTGAACAAATGGTTAATAAACCATAGGAGTGCAAGTAACATAATAAGAAAGTAGCGACTTTTGAAGTAATGTATTTAGGATTGCATTCCACTCATTAAGGATGGTATGGAATTGCTATAAGCCATTAAAGATTTGACTGTCCAATTATTTGAAAAAAGACAAAAGACCTAGGATAAATCAACTGTGTTCCTAGGTTAAGCTTTTGCAAAATTGTGAGAAAGGATGTTGGTTTGTTAAAGGCTGCACATGATTTTTAATTTTTCTTGATGTTGGACATTAGAATTTATAATTACCTAAGGAGTGGGAGTCATTAGATGGTGAAACGTAAAGCAATATAGTATTGCATAGTTCACTATGTAAGCTGGATAGTTAACAACTTAAGAAGCTGTAAACTAAGCTTGTTGACTTTGAAGGTTCCATATAATTCTACAACTTGTTAGCGAAAGGATGTGACAGTGAGGCATTAGTATTAAAATTGTTATAGTCAATGAGTTGACATGTCCCTAGGTGATAGTTATGCAATGCAGGATTAATTGGGTTTAGGACAAGTGGAAGATTGTTGGAATCTGTGTCCTAAAACCCAATTATTTGTGTTTAAATATTTAATAAATAATATTATTTTATTTATTTATGCCTGATTATGGTTTACGGGTCAAATATGCATGTGTGTTTCTAGAATATTCTATGAGATAGATGTAGTCCACTGTGACATGTCATAGTTTGGTTGAAATGGTTACTGAGATTGAGCAACGGATAGACTTAAATCAAAATTGTGACATTTTGTCAAAGTAAGTTCAGAGTCAGTGATAAGTTTTGAATAATTTGTCTGATAAGACTATAATATGATACCTTAGATGGCTTGTCTAGGTCATGTGGGTAGGGATCCAGAAGTATCATAACTAATGTTCGTCAATAAAATTGGAACATTGAGCTAGACCATCGGAATTATTTATTTTTTAACTGCTATCAGAAATAAATAGTTTTTTGCGATTAGGTGATAACTCTAAATCTTGAGATTGTCTTGAACTCGTACACGTAGTGTACGCCACTTTAATGTACTCAAAGTGAGGTCGGTTAATAGTCTACGTACGTTGGATGACTACATGAAATGCAGCGGGAACAAAATAGTCAACATGGAGTCTATAGTCTCTTATGAGGTACAAATATCCCCTTAAGTAGATTCGCAAATGTTTGGAAAATTCAAAATCTTAGGCCAAAGTATTCCTAGTGTTCGTCATTGGAATTGATACGAAGAATACGTTCTTGTGTCACCGAATTAATCAAAAAAGGGTGACCCAAAAACTTAAGGAGAAGCGGTGAGAAATATAATGATGTTAGTTTTAAATATTGCTTCTCATGGATATTTGAGGGGTTGATCATTCAATTATTACAAATTAGGAATTATCAAATAAATAATTTAACTCTAGAATGCAGTAGGATTTACTTAGTGGAAGTATGTCCTATTAAATGGTAATCAAATATTATCATGAGGTAATAAAGAGTTTTGAACCACTTGGAGTTAGATTTAAATTGTCCATGAGGTCTCTGCGCAAGCCTCTAATTTTACACCATCAGAAAAATATTAAGGGATTCATTAGATAAATTATTTTTTCATGAGATGAGTAAATTTAATTTTGTTAAACATTATTATTAGATGAATAAAATTGAAAAATATTAAATAAAATTATTTTGTTAAAATAAAATTCATATGATGAATTTTTACATATGGGGAAAAAGGTAAATCAACACAGCAATCGGTGTATTAGCAGGCCAGACGCGCCGTGACTGGCGAGATTGTGATCCGTGTGACCCAGAGACAGACCAAGTCGCAGACTGGGCCATCCCAGGCAATGATCCGCACCTACGGGTGCAGAGCAATCCGCTTCTGACATGTAGCACTTCTGACGTGTCAACAGGCAGATTCTTCCTTTATTGAAACAACGTCGTTTATCACTTTTTTTTTTGTATCCCACGTCGAAAATACATCTAGTAGCCTTTTATAAGTAGGGGTTCTGATATTAAAATTTAGCAATTAAAAATTAAAAATTTTACGAAAAGTGTTGACTTTTAGAGGACTAAAAGAGGAGAAATTTTTGTTGAAATTTTCTCTAGTTAATATTTTTCGTAGCCCACACTCAGGGTGTAGAGATGAGATTACATGGAAGATCTCATGGTCTTGGTGATTTCTTGAAATGGTACTACAGTCTACATCTAGGTATTCTTCTTTCTTTTCTCTTAGGTTTCGCTTTTCTATTTATTTACAGTATTTTATTATGCTTGTTATTTATGTTATTATTATGAATGTATTAAAGTAGAGGCATGTAGGTTTAAAAATAGGAATTAGAAATTTGCAAAGTTAGAATTAGGAATTCTAAGCTGCTACTAGTTTTAAAATGAGAAAATTTTAAATCGTTCCATTACCATTAATTTGATTAACTTCGGGAACATTTTTAAAATACGTCCCAACGCTAGTCACTTTTGGCTACAGCTTGGGCAACAACACAGTATTCGAACTCGGTGGATGATTTGGAGACTATTGCTTATTTCGTTGCCCGCCATGTGATGAGTTTTGGTCCAAGGAATAGATCATAACCTGTGGTGGAGCAACGTGTGTCAGGACATCCACCCAATCAGCATCAGCCAATACCACTACCTATGTATAGAGGCCGAGAGGATGGTCAGGCCGTGGTCGACTGTGACTTTGAGATACCGAAGGACATGCTTTGTGGCCAACCGATGGTTAGTCCAGGGGCATCCATTTGATCAAAATTCAAGTACGATTGATAAGCATTTGATCAAATATTTATCAAACAAAACCATTAAATACCTAAATGAAAATCATGAATTCTTAACTTTGATACTGAGTCAACATCTACATTCAAATAGATGCCTAAACAACAATGCACATAACACAATTCTCATGCATCATGATTTTCACGTATATATGTATCAAATAACATACATTGATCCACAACAATATGTGTAACAGAAGCATCCAAGAAGACATCTCAATTCTCTTTTAATCACTTTATCCAATCACACAAATTTCGCCATCAAATCATGCCAAGAGAAGAAGCAATTTTCATGAACGAAAATAAGTCTTAAGATTGTTAGTACAATATGAAGAAATACATAAATTTTGTTAGGGAAATAGAAAACATTTATCAATGTCAGCCACTGGTTTTAAGGCACGTAGGCGAATTGTTTTCTTTAAAACTTATTTCTTGGATATAAAAACAATCTAAGGGATACAATGAAACCCAACAAAAAAAGTGAGAGTAAGAGCGTAAAGAGAGGAAGATGACCGAGACTTTTTAAGAGAAAGAGAGAATGAATTTGTTCTTGGTGCTTTGCGAATCCCAAATGGAGGCTTTATATAGAGATCAACATGTCTGCTGTGAAGAGACACATAATTAGACATTAAAAACACATGCTTGATATCATGGGACATATCCCTCTTAATTAATAAATTAATTTTCAAAAAACAAAAAACTGGCATGCCAAAAATAACGGCCATAACTGCTCTGTGTGTCAACACACAAAACACACAAGAGTTGTGTCTCAACACACAGACCCAAACCTCGGGTTCTGTAAGTCTGTGTGTCGACACACAGAATATGTGCATCAACAACAACCCTTCGAAAGCATTTCTACATATTTAAGCCAACATATATAACAAGTAAACATTTGAAACACTTTATATTTAAAAATACATCAATAGAACTTGGCTTGTTAAAGTTATTGAACCTGTACAAACTAATCGATTTACTTATTGAGCCCCTCATATCAAATATGAAAAGGTTCTTATCAGTTTTGAATACGAATAATATATAGAACACTTAATTTGTTTACATGTATAGTGGTCGCCTTACTAACTAGCTCCTTTACATCTATAAAATGATTCTTGTCGAGCTACTGGGGTCCGTTTAGTGGTTCAACTACCAACACTAAGAAAATCATCTTGGATTAAATCTCATCCGCCATTCTTGCAAATGTTAGTGTCCTTGATTAGGGGAAAATGTTGTATCCTTACTACTAGCAAAAAAATATAGTTAGACGAATGTTCAACTATGCAATATCCTTAAAACTTGTGTGATTAAGAAAGATTTACGATAGTTGGATGTGACAATTGTTTAAGGGTACTTGTTATGGCACGCAACGATAACAGGCTGTAATGCAAACTACAAATGACCCTAACTTGTTTCTTAAGAAATTTAGGGAAAGGTTTCTTCGTGAATCATTCTTGTTAAATATTGTTAGGCCACTTGAACATAAAAATTACATCAAGCTTTGATCATCCACTCACACGGATGATCATCTCGATGCTGAGTGTGCATGCTAGATGAGACCACCTTAGATTATGTTTTTAGTAAATAGTTATGTCAACATGCCTTGTAAATGAGTTGTATTAGAGGCCTATAAAAATGTTCTCCTTATCTTGAGATGAGATTCAAAAGACTAGGATGTGGATTTTATTTACTTGTTGCATGTCATGCTTACGAATTTTTGTGGTATATTATGCTTTTCCCGAGAGAAAATTCATGTTCCATAGTACTGAGTGACACACCCAATTAATTGGGAGCTATGCCATAACATACATGTCATATCATATGTCGGAAGACCAAAGTAGAGTGACTGAATTAATTCCTCTTCTTCGTTGTGTGAGTTTTAAGACAAAATAGTCCATGTCAATATCCTTTGCATTGAAACCCTATCAGGGAATTAAAAACAAGTGTTGCTACTTAGCATGTTAAGAGTCATGGTTGATATGGTTAAACAGAGCACAGCTAAGAAAGTGATCAAGCTAATATGGATTAGCGTGAATGTCTAAGGAAAAACCTTTTTGGTATTCATGAGCTACCCGAGTGGTTATATCACCTTAGTTTGTGATAAAATGAAAGTGTGAATTTAGCATATTTGTTGAGGGATCAATGACGCTAGATTCTTAGGCAATGCCGACTGCTTTTAGGATATTATAAACTTCTGTATTTTTAGTGCTATGTTATCTAGATGATTGCTTAATATAACAAGTTTGGTTTATGTTGCGCATTGGATTGGTCGCAAGTCTAATTACTCGTATAAAGTGAGAGAGTTATGGGGGTTATCATGGCCTTAGTAGTTGGGTATAGGGATGGCAATAGGGCAGGTAAAACCCGGTACCCGCGGGTACGGGTATAAGTGGGGCGGGTAGTGGCATGATTGGGTATGAGTTTGTACCCGCCGGGGCGGTACGGGTATCCAATTCATACCCGTGGCAGTTAATGGGGCAGATACAGGTATCGGATCTGGGTGGCAGGTACGGGTATCCAATTCATACACATGGCGGTTAATGGGGCGGATACGGGTATAGGATTTGGGGGGCGGTTACGGGTATGGAGGAGGCACCCCCCGTACCCACCCTGCCCCATTGCCATCCCTAGTTGGGTAGGAGATGTTGAACTTACTAGATTTGGAATACTTGGTCAACATATCTAGGGGTGTTCCTCGTTCTACCCGAATTGAAACGAACCAGACCGGATTGAACCGAAGACCAAAACTACCCTAGTTTGAGGACCGAAGATGGGACCAAACTTAACCGGTCTAGTCCAAGGCCAAAGTGATTACTACCTGGACCAGACCGGACTGATTTGGACCGATTATCATTTCCTTATTTTTTACTATAAATTGGATTTAGTACATTTTGTCAATTTTTGGTAACTTAAAAAGCATCTAGTAGAAAAAAAAAAAGGAGGGGGGAGTGGTGGGGTACACAAATCAACATAGAAACAATAGAAAATGTAAAAATGTAAAATGATTATTCCTATTCCACCAAATATAACGACTCACCATAAAACAGCTTATATTTACTAAGCCCAACCCTGAGAGTGTAGTGCCTTCGATTTGATTCTCTTTTTCGTCGATTTGCTACTAATAACTATCAAAAATCTTCATAATACAAAAATTAAATAGAAATAATTATGCAATGAAGTTGTAGTAATATGCATAACGCATTAGTTTTGAGTGAAAACAAAAATTTGAAGCAAACAAGAAGATGTTATATATGATAAAAAATATATATATATAACACAAAAGGATAAAAACCTTATATAACTTATTGATGAGGTTTAACAGGAATTAGGGAGCAAATTTCGGTAGAACGCAAATGTGGAGAAAGGAAAATAGCTTATTTTTAGAATTGAACTCTAGGGTTTTTTTTATTTTATTTTATTTTTTTTTTGGAGCACATTAGGTTAGGTGTTTATTGGCTTATTTTTAGCTAATTTTATGCCCAAATAATATAAGTTTAAAATAGCTCAATTATATTCTAATAAAATATATACAGCGTTGGGGTTTTAGTCTGGTCTTGGTTTTTTGGGTTTGGGTTGGACCGTACCAATATTAAATGGGTTCGGTCCAGTCTTGGATCGAATGACCAGTCCAGTCCGATTTTTCGGTTTGAACCGGTATATGAACACCCCTAACTATATCAACCGCTTAACCCACCCCACTAATATCCCATGTGTTATGGATAATATTGGGAAAATGGCAACTTTGGTGGGAATACAAGATATTAGTTGAGTTATTAGTTTTTTTATCTATAATTAGTGATAAGAGTCGTGGTATGATACAAGCAAACTCGCAAAAGCAAGGCTTGAGTCAGTCTGCATAAAAAAGTGTAGTAACAAAAGATAAAATTAGCAAACATCATAGCCAAAAAAAAGGGAAAAAAAAGAAAATTACATGTGATACTAACTGTTGCTAGAAGACTATACCATCACTGGAAAAGTCTAGGAACAAGAAGAGAAAAAATCAATGTAGCGAAACAAAAAAAGAAAAGGGAGAGAGAGTAGGCAATCAGCAACATGATTGCTGGCCGATCATAACAATTGTATCAGTAGAATAAAACAATATGTAGTTCTTAACTCCCTATTCCATTCTTGATATCTACTTGACAAGAATTGATTTAGCTCTATCAAAACTTAGCCCAAGCTTCTTACTAAAGGCCCATCCCACAGTCCAGTTATTAGTTTGTCTATAAATAATTCTCCCAATACACTCTTAGGTACGAGAGAAAAATATATTCCTCCTTCAAACGGTTGTACTCATTAGTATGCTGCTTAGGTCTCTGGGTTTTGATGATATGGAATTGAGATTTGAGAGCACTCTCGTAGCTCTCTTGATATCCGTGCACGATTGTAAAGGAGCTCAATCAGATTCCACAACAAATTCATGTTAAGGCTGGTGAGACATTTAGAGATTCTATTCATCAATTGAAATATGCCTGATAAGTTTTTTAGTTCGTATTAGGAGTGTAAATGAGCCGAGCTGACTCGTGAGCTCGTCATAAAACTCAAAGGGCTTGGCTCATTTCGAGCTCGAGCCAAGCTGAGCCGGCTCGGTTAGCTTACTAAGCTCAACTGGAGCTTAAAGAGGCTCAACCCCATTGCCTAGCCAACCTAAACGAGCCTAAGCATTTAATATAATTTAATAGTTTAACGATGTCTAAAGAAGCCGAGCCCGAGCCTAAATGATCTCAAACGAGCCTAGATTGAGTTTAAGTGAGCCTAAAGATTGCAAGCTTAGTTCGGAACTTGTCGAGCCCGGTGCGACCTCAATTGACCCGAGCGGAGCTTGAGCTTAAAGTTTCTCAAGCTCGATGAGCTCGGAGCTGAACTAAATGTAAACTAGCTGGGCTCGGCTCGGCTATGCTAAAATACAATTGTACTTATATTTTCCTTCATTAATTAATGTTAAAACTATTTTTCTGATCTGATTTGGGTTTTAGACTTCTAATCCATGCCTAATTTTTTAATGTTTTAAACGCACCTGTTGCATCAAATTAAGAGCAGAATCCCATAGCAGCTGGTACAAATGTAGATTTTTAGAATCATTTTGCAAATTAGCACACTTTTACAAAAAAATTTAGCAAAATGGTACCTTTTGAAAAAATATTTAAGTGTATTTGCAATGGTGCCCCATTTTTTTGGGGCACCCAAAAAGAATCTCAAAATGGGGCTTCCAAAGGAGAGCCCCATTTCAATTTTTTATTATTTTTTATTTTTACTTTGTACTTTTTAATTATTTTTAATTAATAAAATATATTAAATTTTATTTAAAAATAGATTTTAAATATTAAAAAAATTTTATATATTAAATTTGAGTAATTTTTTATTTAATTATTAATATTATGTTATATTTTATCAATGCAAATCTTAATTTTTATAATTTTAATTCATTCACTTAATATAATTAATTATTTTTTAATTATATTTGCTTTTAATGTATTTTTATTTTTTGTCTTGAATTAATTACAATAGTATAAATAACATTAATTATTAAAATATTTAAAAAAGAAGTTTTAAAAATGGGGCACGATTGGAGAGGAGAAACCCCTTTTTTTATAAAGCCCCATTTTTCAAAAATGGGACTTCAAAAATAGGGCACCACTACGGAGATCCTAACAAAATGGTATAGTTTACTGTTCACTTACCGTTGCACATCATTTCAAATGACTTACATTGAATTGGACCTGTTGTATGCCGTTACAAACAGCTTCACTGTTGCACGCCGTTTGTAACGGCGTGCAGCATTGCACCCAATTTTTGTAAATATTATATTTTTAAAATTAAAAATAATTTTAAAAGATAAATTTTTAATTTAAAATTATTTTTAATTTAAATTATTTTAATCTTTAATTTTATAATTTGAATCACTAAATATGTATACATTTAAAATTAAAAATTATTTTATATTATAATTTAAATTATAATGAGTAACGATATAAAATGTATTCCTCATTTATATCTGTCTTATTAATATTATTATAATATTATAGTTCCTGTATGAGATGAACAGAGCAATGAAGAGATGGTATTTCATAAAGATAAGAGTAAATTTTTCTCCTTGTAAATAAGGCTTGATTTTGAAAAGCAAAAGTTCAACATTAAAAGGAGGGAAATAAGGGAGAAAAAGAGTGAAGAAAGAGGAGGAAAAGGGTAAAATGGTTGAGAACCGCTATTAAAGGGAGCTCTTAGAGAGAGAGAGAGAGAGAGAGAGAGAGAGAGAGAGAGAGAGAAGAGAAGAGGGAGAGAAAAAGGGAGGGAAAAAATAGAGTTTTGAAGTGGAATGTTACTCCATAGTCAAGATTAGTTAGGTTTCTTTTTTAGCTTTTTTTTTAATTATATATTAGTTTATAAATTATATGAAATAATTTTTCAGTTTTTAAGTTATATGTATTTAATAAAATAGGTCAAATGATAATCGTGATTTTTTTATTAGAAACATCACCATTTCGTCAATTAAATGTGTCCCTCATTTATATCTTTCTTATTAATAGTATTATAATATCATATCTCTATATGAGATAGTTCAAATAATAATATACATATCACCATCTCCTTATTTAAATGTGTCCCTCATTTTTATTTTTCTTAGTAATAGTTCAAATAATAATGTACATATAGCTTAGGTATATATAGTGATACAAATTATAAAATTAAAAATTAAAATAATTTAAGTTAAAAATGATTTTAAACTAAAAGTTACTTTACTAAATTATTTTTAATTTTAAAGATATAATTCTTAAAAAAAAAAAAAGGTGCTATTGCATGTCGTTACAAACAAAGTACAATAGTGGACACCATTTCTAACGACATACAATGGGTCCAATTCAATGCAAGTCGTTTGAAAGGAAGTGCAACGATAAGTGAAAAGTAAACTGTACAATTTTGCTAAATATTTTTACAAAAGGACCATTTTGCGAATTTGTTTGTAAAAGTGCGCTAATTTGCTAAATGATTCAGATTTTTATCTGAATTTGTATTTGAACTTCCCTTCATATAGAGCAATATTTTTTCCCTTTACATTGGGATATAACTCGTAATTTTTTTTAGTGTTCCAAAAAAGAAAAAACAAAATCGTGTTGTAAATATTAGATATTTTTTGAGTATAATTTTTATAGTCGAGTTTGGATATTATTAAATATCCTAAAAAATTAAAAATTATGTAAAAAAAAAACCTTTGTATACATATATTATATGTATATATGTACCCATTTTCTTCGTGATTAAGTATTTCCACCGCCTCGCACTATAGATACAACAGGAAAAGAGAGATTTGAGAAATGAAAAAGCAAGAGAAGCGTAAGTGTAAATTTGAGATTGAGAGAAATATTATATTAATAAAATATTGAGAGAATTATTTGAATAGAAGAAAAACTTCTCTGGTTCTTTAGTTCTTATACAAAATACTTGCTATTTTACTTTGAGTATATATGGATTTGTATTTTTATTTTCTTACTTTTGAGTATAATATATCTCTAGTTTTATAACATGCTATTGGCACGAGTCTCCAGGTAAGTTTTAATTCCCTAATCTTTGTGATTTTCTTCAATTTACTTCTTTTGATATATCTGCCAAAATTATTTGCCTTGGACCCTTGATGTTGAGATTCACCCTGATGCTGTGAATCTCAGAGATATAATTGAAAAGATTAAATAACGCATCCCAGCAAGATCGCGCTAAAGCTTTGATATTTCTCAAGCATCAAATCCCTGAAGGATTGAAAGCTGAGTATGTTACTATAAAGAACTCGTATGTCCTTTGGTTGAATTTTAAGGAGAGGTTTGATCATCAAAAGTCAATGATCCTCCCTAAAGCTCGCTATGAATGAATTCACTTGCGATTGTAAGATTTTAAAACTGTAAGCGAGTATAATTCTACAGTATTTAATATTACCTTCCAATTGAAATTATATTACTAGGGGGATATGTGAGAGAAAAAGTTTTCCACCTTTCATGTCTCGATTATGCTCCTACAACAGCAATATCGAGGACGGTATTTTAAAAAAATACTCATAGTTAATATCATGTCTCCTCGTTGCTGAATAAGATAATAAATTATTGTTTAAAAATCATCAGTCACGACCAACTGGGTTAGAACCATTCCCCGAAGTGAATGCTTTAACATATGACTATCACAGACATGGTCGAGGTCGTAAAATGTGGTCGTGGTCAAGGGCGTGGGCAATGTTATAGTCGCGACCATAATAATGGCTTATGGTATCCAAAATGGACCAAAATTTAAGAAGTCCACTAATGACGACGAGATTAAATAGAAAAGCGCAGGAAAGAGAAAAACTTTAGTTTTCGCATTTTCTACTTTGCATATTCATGACTAGTTAAATTGTCTACTTTTATTACTCGTTCATTACTTATATGGTAGGCTATGCCGCCTACTTATTATATGTCATCCATATGGCCAGCTATGTCGCCTACTTATTATCAGTTATTCATATGGCTATATTTCTCAGCTAATCTATTTGATACCTAATTAAAGGCTCCAAAAGAGCACATATCATGTCTCTTGAAAAAACTGGTGTTTCATATGTAAGGTTATCTATTTAATTCTGAGATGCCCATTGGAATGATTAACCAGAAGTTAATAAATCCAAAACGCTTTTATTTCATAGAATGACTATTTGAGTCATTCGGGCATAAAAATGATTAAGAGAATTGTTGGAAATTCTCTTGAACACTCATTGAAGAACCAAAACATTCTTATATCAGATTAAACATCATATGCTGCTTAAAGGCAAAAGTGATTACTACATCATACTCAATTAAAATTGAGTTTGTGTCCCACGTATTTGGAGGAATACTAAATGGGATATATGTGGGCCAATTATTTTATCACATGGACCAATTCGGTATTATATGATACTAATAGAGGCCTCTACCCGTTGGTCATATGTTTGTGAATAATCCACTTGTAATGTAGCATTTATAAAACTCCTTGCGTAAATGATCCGACTATAAGCTTAAGTCGTGGATTGTACGATAATGTAAGAGAATTTATATCCCAAGAATTTAATAATTATTGTATGGGATGAATTACCATATAGCCCACGTACAGATATAAAGTAGTCTTGCAGATTTTCTGATTAAATCCTATAGCGAATGGCTAGACCATTATTATTACCTATTTTTACATGGGTACATGTTATAATACATGTTGCAGCACTAATTACGGATCTCATCAGTATAACTTGTCTCTGACAAAATCCAGATATATATCCCATCTATAAATTTGGTTATAAACTGTATGTCACAATTTCTCCACCTTAATATTGAAAGATGGGTCTGACATGGGGACTTGGAATTTATATATCGGGTTTGAATTCCCGTCAACAATAAAATATCTAGAGATGTTAACTGAAAACGTTTTATGAGCATAGTTTGTTGATTGCTAATTTGACGAAACAAGGTTTCCAGAATTAGGGGGGGAAACAAAAGTTGGAAAATGAGAATTTATGTGGAATGCATCTTTGAACCAGAAGTTCAAAAGGAAATGTTCACTTATAAATTATTACAAGCCAATTCATAGATGTATTCACTAATAGAAAGAGGGCGACCAAATAATCTGTCCCCACTATAGATGCTCTTGCTGAAATTAATATATGTATAAATAAAATTTCTTAAGATTATCAGGTGCGTAAAACTATTAAAAAATCTGATGACAAAGAAATCTCTATGAATTATGGAATCTGTTGGAACTGAAAAGAAATGAAAATTGATCAAATATTTGTATATACAGTAGCTACTAATCTGATCAAAGAAATTGAAAAATCTTGAATAGGAGTTTGTTCAAGAATGCCAACAAAGAAATGATTGGCTTAAAACAGAACGGCACAATTCATGTTGAATTAACCATGTGTAATTTTTGGACCAGAAGTCCAAATATCTAAAGAGTAAAACCTGTAGGCCACGTATGAATGTTGGTGCGAAAATGATAAGGTGGTGAAAAAGCACAATTTGTAGCCCAAGGTTTATTATAGAGATCAAAAATAAATGGGATATACTATGTAAGAAATGAATGCAATTAATCTAGTGGTCTCTGCATGCATCTTATAGATGTGATAACAGCTTATTTATATGATGATATTTATATAAAAGTCCCTAAAGGACTAAAGAAGCGAGAAGCATATAATTCAAAACTGCGGTACATATCTACTAAAAGAGAGCTATGATAATATCATCATGACTCTTAAAGAATTTAAAGAAGCTGTTATAAACCTAAATTAAGAGTTTGAGATTAAGGATCTCGGAAAAGGAAAGATTTTGTCTTGACATGTAAATTGAGTACTAATATAATAGAGTATTACTCTATTAGTCAACTTTACAAGTACAGTACTTAAGTGTTTCATTATATTGTTTAGTGCCTGTTTTCGTCCTCAATGAGGAAATGGTATTAATAAGGTAATGAATGAATTTTTGGTCTCAGAAGTACCACGCCTTGGTATATTTGGCACATTAATATAGTTGTCATACAATTGGATATAAGCCTTCTTCGATCAACTTGTCACTGGTATATGATATGTGATTAAATGTTTATTCTAATGGATCAACCAATATACATTATCCTAGTATGTCAAGCTTACAATTGATTTGTATGCAAGTATTGGTTGTTTAGTTGACCGGCATCCGGTAAGTGACAAAAATGCTATTTCGTTATATAGCTATACTGTTATGTTTTGGCGATCTACTAACAATTATAGTTAATACTGAGACATTTGTACTTTATGAGCAAATAGAGAATTAATAACGTCAAGGCGCTTGATCCAACATATTTTGTAAGTTTACAACGATCAGGGGGAGTTCGATAGTACCATATGAAAATAAGTCTACATTGTTCAAGAAGTTGATGGAACCAAGTGCACTTTAAAGACGCACATTTTACTCTCAAGATTCTAAAGAAGGGTAAAGTATATTAGCTCGAGAACCTTGAAGAGTTGTTCATGAAAATGTTGCCTACAACAAACTTTCGAGAAACCGGCACAAGATTGGCATTTGCCAACTCCGAGGCATCCCTGTCTAATGTGTGTTCATGAGGGGGAGTTAAATACGCACGATACTCTTTTTCCATTGGCTATGGTTTTCCCCACTAGGTTTTTTCCTAGCAAGGTTTCTAACGAGGCTGTTTAAGAAGCGTATATAACTTGTACACTATACACTTTCAAGAGTATTATATCACGCAATATTGTAAAGAAAAATATCCAAAAGGGGGAGTGTTGTAAATATTGGATATTTTTCGGGTATAATTTTTATAGTCGAGTTTGGATATTATTAAATATCATAGAAAATTAGAAATTGTGTAAAAGATCTTTGTATATATATATATACCCATTTTCTTCGTGATTAAGTATTTCCCCCGCCTCTTTGCACTATAAATACAACTGCAAAAGTGAGATTTGAGAAATGAAAAAGCGAGAGAAGCAGAAGTGTAAATTTGAGATTGAGAGAAATATTATATTAATAAAATATTGAGAGAATTATTTAAACAGAAAAAAAAAAATTTCACTGGTTCTCTAGTTCTTATACAAAATATTTGCTATTTTTCTTTGAGTATATATGAGATTCTAATTTTATTTTCTTCTTTTTGAGTATAATATGTCCCTAGTTTTATAACAAATGGCAATTTTTTTGTAACTCTACTATGTAAATTCTCTCTTTTTGTTCTTTTCTAGTCATGATCTAATTTTGATCTCTTTTCTTTTTGGTCAAATTACAGAAAATACCTCTTATCTTTTGCTTCAATAACAGAAAACTCTCTCTCACAACTAAAATTACTCACTAAATCCCCTTACTCTAAAACTTTATCACTTTACCCTCAATCAACTTTATTTTGACCATTTTGTCCCTCAAAATAAAAGGGTTAAATATTTAATTTTATTTTTAGGTGAGGTTTTATGTTTTTAGGAAAAAAATTAAAAAGTTTTTTATATTTGTAGGAAAAAATGAGGTTTTCTATTTTTATAAAAATTATTATTTTAGTTAATTATAGTAATGACATTATAATTTTAGAAAATAAAAAAATGTTTTTATAATTTAATGAAAAATATTATAAAATAAAGTATAATATTTTTTGTTCAAAATAATTTTTGAATTTGATTAATATATTTTAAACTAAAAAAATATAAAAAGTTAAAATATATCAAAAAATAATTTTTGAAAAAAGTTTTAAAAATACAATAATATTTTTGAAACATAGATAAAATTAGATTAATATATATAAAATTCAAAATGTGTACGAATTAAGGACTTTCTATTTTTAGTCAAAAATAGGGATTTTATGTATTTAAGTGCAATATAACAAAAGACAATAAAATTTTCTATTATTTAATATAATGAATTTAATTAATTATAATAATAATTTAATAATTTATAAGATAATAAAATACTTTTTTAAATTTTAAAAAAAATACTATAAGATAACATGTTATTGGTTAAAAATAAATTTTAAAATAAATTTAATAAATTAAAAATTAAAAATGAATAAAATTAAACATTAGAAATAAAGTATGAAAAATAAAAATACCAAAGTTAAAATTATTATCATATTTTTCAAACTTTTTTCAAAAAAATTATTTTTCCATTATATATTTCAAATTGTTTATTTTTTCAAATTTTTAAATCTGATTTGAAATTATTTTAAACAACAAAATATCATATTTCATCAGATAATATTTTTTAGGGTAAATCAGTATCCTGACGGTTGTTGTATCAACATTTTAGTCCACAAATTTTGAGAAATAAGTTTTTAGTCCAAAAGGTACATGTATTTAGGGCTGCAAATGAGCCAAGCCAGCTCGCGAGCCTGTTTGACTCGGCTCGGGTTCTTCTAAGCCAACTTGAGAGCCAGCTCAGCTCGTTTAAATAAACAAGCCAAATCAAACCGAGGCCAACTCGACTCGAAAGGCTCACGAGCCAGCTCGTTTATTTGCTCATGAGCCAGCTCGTTTATTGGCTCATGAACCGGCTCGTTTATGGGCTCATGAGCCGGCTCGATCATTGGCTCGCGTGTCTAGATTGCGGAATTGAATAACATGTATGTTTTTTTATTTTCAATTTCAATGCATGATTTATTTTATTATCTTTTTCTAGTAATCCAAGTAACAATAATCATAAATGAGTCTAAGAAGCCTAATAAATGAGCTTAAGAAGCCCAGCAAATGAGCCCAATGAGCCAACAAAGCTCAATGATCCAACTCGCCAAATAATCAAGCCTAAATGATACCGATACCGAGCCGGTCTTGTTTAATAAACGAGCCGAGCTGAGCATAGTTATGCGGCTTGATTAGATAAATGATACGGATATCGAGCCAGTCTCATTTAGTTAACGAGTCAAGCCGAGCAAGCTGTGGCTCGGCTCGACTCAGCTCATTTGCAGACTTACATGTATTTAATAAAATAGTCCAAATTAACATGTTAAAGGTGTAAAATATGTTTCTATTCCAACTTTGCTTCATAAGCAATTCCACAAAGTTGCGGTTCATATGTAGGATGAGAAAAATAGCAAGGGGATCTTAGAGTTATCAACAAATATCAGCATGTTTTATATTATTTCACACCGTTGTTTAGATTATTTTTTAAATATGTATAACTTTTGGAATAAAAAGTTATTTTACAAAATTTGTGAACTAAAAGACTAATGCACTAAACCTCAAGGTATTAATATGTAATTTACTCATTTTATAAAAATTTCAAACAAAAAAATTTATCTACAAAGTATATAATATCATTACTATAATTAATTAAAATAATTATTTTATTTTAATATAGGAAACCCCCTTTTTTTCCAAAAACATTAAATTTTTAATTTGTGCCTACATTGGAATGGAGTAAAGTGATGAATTTTTAAAAGTAAAGGAGTTTAGTGAGTGATTTTATTTATTATAAGACTTTTTATTATTAAAGTAAAAGACAGAGAATTTTTCGTAATTTACCCTTTCTGTTTTCTTTTGTAAGGCACATCTCAATAAATTAACTTGTGGAGTTGTATAGAGAGGTACTTTAAGAACCAAAGTTAACAAAATTTTAAAAATATAGTATTATATAACACCATATACGGCTAGTATTGCGTACATTTTCAACCTTTCTAAACTCTACCTTTACAATAGCCTCTTTGAGGTACTAGATTTGTTGTAAGTTGTTGTAGTTTAAAACATTTTATGGAGATTCATTTATTATATTGAGCTTTTTAGATAGTTTGGTTCCTTAATATGATACCAACCGCCTTGTTGACCAAACAATTATGGGTTTGAACAACCCTTACTCTAAATATGAATGTATTTCAAACATATGACATTGTGAGACTATACATTATCAACGCTCCACCCATTAGACATTTACATGAGAGAGTGCATTAAAGTATAAACTTCTTTTTAAATATTCATCTATCAGTTTAAGTGGATAAATTTTTGATTTCTTAAGACTTATAAACGCATTTAAATTGTCAAGGTGGCTTTAAAATATATTATCAAAATTTGAAATTATTTTTACATAATTTTTCTAAATAATTATGTAATAATTTAAAATAATAATAATTGATGATTTATATTTATAATAATTAGATATAGAGAAGCAAGAATCAAGACGCATGCAAGAGCTTCATCATTCTGTCCTCTGTATCGCCCACGCAATATCCCCTTCTCTCACCCCATGCCTTTTTGTTTTCCCAATCACTTACATTATGCCCCTAGCCCTCTTTTTCTCATTATTACCATTCTGCCATCCTCCTGCTTCTTTCCTACGTATTTCGCTCTCTGTAAGTCGAATAGGTACAGTTAGGGTCCTTCCTAACATTTCCGATGTCCCAAATAAAAATTTTATATAGTAATTTTTTTTTAACAATATTATACTAATACAATACATTATAAAGATTTAATCATATAACTCATTACTATTGCAATATCACCATGGTAACTATTGTCATTAAGACCCACAAATGTGTCATATCATGTCATGTCCTGTTCTTGTTATGAGAAAGATTTTAGAGATGAAGTCAACTCAAACCCAACTTATTTATTAAAAGGATTAGTAAGTTACATCTCTTACTCAATCCAATCATTAAATGGGTAACCTCATAGGTGACTTTTATTTAATTGAATACTATTACAAAATTTCAATAATGCATGTCAGGATTGATATTAGTAATAAATACATGAAATATATTCATAATTTTTATAATAAACTATCAAATTAAATTTAATAAACAAAGTTCAAATTATACATGCGGGCTGCATCAATATATATATATATATATATATATACTCGTTAATGGCTTGGCAACTACTTGGCAGGTACGATTTGGCGGGAACGACTTGGCAGCTATACCCGAAGACATGGACGTGGGTTGAGGAGAATTTGATTAGAGTTTGATCTCTAATAGAATTAGCTTTAATTTTTAGATTTTATTTATAGTTATCTTTTTAGTCTTTTATTGTAAGTCAATTAGCTCTCCTATTTAAAGAAGAGGAAATCTTGGTTTTTTATGGCCTACATAATTTTTCAAATTTGATCATCAATTTTCTAGGGTTTTCTCTCTTTCTCGGGTTGTGAGAAATTGAGTGACTTTTCCCCCTTGTTTTTATTACTTTCGAAATAAAAGTTAAAGGAATAGGCCATTGAACATTCCCGTTTCCATATTCTTCCACTTTACGCGCTGCATCAATTAGTATCAGAGCTCAGAACGACTTCTCAGATGGCCTGTGGGTGACAAAGATATGCCGCCATCGAAGACGTTTACGAGTGAGACATACAATGGCAGATCCGGAGGAGATTAGAGGACTTGAAGGAGAAATTCCGGTGAATCGAGCATTGCTGGATTCAATTTGGGGCAAATCCCAAGCAAGAGTCGGGAACCTAGCCCCAACACCCGCCAATAGGGGCTGACGAGGACGAGACGAACGAGCGCTTTCAAAATCCATTTTCGGATGTTGAGTTATCGGATTGGAGGCTGAGGAGGCGTCAGCCCAATACCGGCAACACTAACAATTCCGATTATCGGAGGTGGGAATCCGGTCTCAGGATAGAGATTCTGAAGTTTAATGGTGAAAGTCGCCTCAAGGAGTTCTGGGATTGGCTTTCTGCAGTGGAGGAAGTCCTTGAGTTCAAGGAGGTTCCAAAGAGGAAGCAGGCGCCATTGGTTGCTACCCGGCTATGGGGTGAGGCAACTTCTTGGTGGCAGCAGTTGAAGCAATCACGGCTTCGACAAGGAAAGGCGAAAATTGAGATGTGGGAGAAGATGAAGAAGCACATGAGAGGCGCCTTCCTGCCTCATAATCACGCCAAGGTGATGTATCAACGTCTTCAGAGCTTGCGCCAGGGTTCTCAGACCGTGGAGGAGTACACGGCGAAATTCTACTCTTTAATTACCAGGAATGACTTGGTGGAATCTGAGGAGCAGTTGGTGGATCGATATGTTGGCGGGTTGAAGGAGTCGATACAGGAAGTGTTGAACATGTTTGATATCTTTTCAGTTTCGGAAGCAAGTCAAAAGGCAATGAACATCGAGAAGCAACAGAGGCATCGGTGAGTAGCTCCAGAACCTATTGTTTTAAGTTTGGAGAGATGGGACACCATGCCGCTGAGTGTCGGAAGAGTGATAGACCGGGAAGAGGGTTGTGCATCCAAGTTCTCCAAGCTTAAGATGGCGAGGTAGTTGAGGAAGAGGCTAGCGACAAGTTGGCGCCACAAGGGGAAGAAGCAGTTGCAAGTGACAAGGGCCATCTACTTTTTGTGAGACGAGTCTGTTTTGCGCCTAAGGAAGAAGAGGGAGACAATTTGTTAAGGTGCAACATCTTCCAGACGACATGCACAGTTGGCGAGAGGATATGCCGTTTAGTGATTGGCTCGGGAAGCTGTGAGAATGTTATGTCCGAAGAAGCTATTCAAAAGCTTGGGTTGAAGATGGAGGATCATCCGAACCCATATAAGTTGTCTTGGCTCAAGAAAACAAACCAGGTAACCATCTCAAAACGATGTTTGGTTAGTCTTTCCATTGGGTCAAAGTATCGGGATGAGGTGTGGTGTGACGTGGCAGTCATGGGCGCATGTCATCTGTTGTTGGGATGACCATGGCAATTCGATAGAGGCGCCATCCATGAAAGACGCCGAAACACCTATAGCTTCCTGTTTAAGAGCACAATGATAGTCTTGTTGCCTAAGAAAGATGAAGCTCCACGACTGGAGGAAAAGGATCTGAAGTCCCCTGTTAAAGCCTTGCTCGCCAAAGATGTTGGCAGGAGCATGGAAGCCATTGTACCAACAGTAGAGAGACGCTAAGCAGAACAAGTTAAAGAGCCGATAGAGGTGCCATATGCTGTGATAAGGAAAAATCCATAGCGGAAAGGTTAGCTACCGGAAGATGACTTTACTGAGTAGGCTCCATTACTGAATGAGCCTTGCAGAGCTATAGGATTCCAGGCTTTACTTGTTCATAGTTCTCTTGATGACTAAAGAGGGCGAGAGTTGGCGACAGGATATTGGCAACAGGTCTGTCAACAGCACCACTGCATATCGTGGGCCTTCTACATCACTGATGAATACTCTAACGGAGGTGGCGAAAGGAATGTTGGGTATCCTTCTCCGATGTTTTGTTGCCAAACACGTTAGAAGTAGAGAGAAAAGGTTGTGTCACGCCAAGTTGGCTTATGACGACTCGAAGAATAGCAGCATAGGAATTCCACCGCTTGAGATTGACAATGGCGTTGTTCCTCGTTCACAAATAGACATTGCGCCAATGTCGCATCTTATTTTCCCACACAAAAGGATGCAAGACGTCATCTCCAAACAGCAAACAAGACTTACGCATACTTGAAGATCATTGCTGGAAGTTCGCGCCAAGCACATGAAAGTGCGAATAAGGATCTCCGGCACATTGGTGAGAGTGGTTCACACGATTCCGTGGCAAATTTTTGGACAAATTCTCTTCAGTTCGGGAAGGATGATGATGGCTATAACGTTGCGGAATAGGGTACAACCCACACTATGGTGAAGTGGGCCAACAGCCCACACCCGGAGAAGCATGACGGATTGGAGCTCGACAAGATTGGCAACTGGTGTGAGGAAATTCTACTTGGAGAGAGTAACCAAGAAGACCACTTGGCGAATTCGAGGGTGAATTCCCTCCAACCCGGGGAGGATGATGCAGCTTGTTAATGGCATGGTGGCTACTTGGCAGGATCGACTTGGCAGCTATACTTAGAGATGCGGACGCGGGCTAAGGAAAATTTGATTCGAGTTTATTAGCTTTAATTTTCAAATTTATTTTTAATTATCTTTTAGTCTTTTATTCTAAGTCAATTAGCTCCTCTATCTAAGGAAGAGGAAATCTAGGTTTTTTTTAGCTTTCATAATTTTTTAGATTTGATCATCAATTTTCTAGGGTTTTCTCTCTTTCTCGGGTTATGAGAAATTGAGCGGCCTTTTCCCCTTATTTTTATTATTCTCGTGACAATAGTTAAAGGAAATACCGTTGAACCTTCTCGTTTCCATATGCTTCCATTTTATGCAATGCATCATATATACATATACATATATATATATATATATATATATATATATATATATATTTCACTTAAATACCTAATATATCTATATAACTAGGTCAAATGTATTCAAAACGGGATGACTAATCCAAACTTAAATTTAATCTAATTATCTAAATGTGTTAAGGAGCAAGAAAGCCATCAAACCATCACAGCCACGCACGAGATGGAGGCAGCTAAAGGGGGAAAAGTCTCGAGTCTTTAACAAAAGAGTTGCGGTTGAGCTTGAAAAGAATTGGGGGGGAGATTTAAACCACTTACGGAACCAAGTAGCCCAAAAGATCAGAGATGTAGCACGGGAAGTTCTAGGCATATCAAAAGGTGGAGCACCAAACAACAGAGAGGCCTGGTGGTGGTGTAGGGAGGTCCAAGAGAAGATTAAGGCGAAACGAGATTGCTTCAAGGAGTGGGATCGAAGTGGAGATGAAGACAAGAGATAACAATATAAACAGGCCAAGAAGGAAGCAAGGATAGCAGTAACAGACACACAATCTAAAGCCTTTGAGGAGTTCTATAAAAGGCTGGATACAAAGGAGGGGGCTAGAGACCTCTATAGAATTGCAAAGGCAAGAGAAAGAAGAACTAGAGACCTGGATCAAGTAAGGTGTATAAAGGGAGCAGCTGGACAAGTGCTCGTGGACGAGCAGCAGATTAAAACTAGGTGGAAATCCTACTTTCGTGATCTGTTCAATGAGAAGGGAGATATAGTTGCACCCCTAGAAGCACTGCACGCACCGGCAGTGCATGAGTCCCACGACTACTACACCATAATTAGACACGAGGAATTTAGGGAGGCATTGAAGAAGATGGGCAGTGGTAAAGCAGTGGGCCCTGATGAAATACCCATTGATGCATGGAAATGCACTTGAGAAGTGGGTATCAGATGGTTGACCAAATTATTTAACCAAATTCTCCAGGGCAAAAAGATGCCTGATGATTGGCGGAAGAGCACACTAGTCCCCATCTATAAGAACAAAGGCAACATTCAGAGTTTTGCCAACTAAACTAATGAGCCACCCTTTGAAGCTCTAGGAGCGGGTCATAGAAGGAAGGCTTCGCCATCAAGCAAGAGTCTCAGAAAACCAATTTGGATTTATGCCAGGTAGATCAATAATAGAAGCTATCCATCTCTTGAGGAGGTCCATAGAGTACTATAGAGATAGACAAAAGGACCTTCATATGGTTTTCACTGACTTAGAGAAGGCATATGATAGACTACCGAGAGAGGTTCTATGGAGGGTCCTAGAGAGGAAAGGCATCCACGAGTCCTACATACGGGTCATCAAGGACATGTACGAAGACGCTCAAACTAGTGTGCGCACCACAGAAGGGGAGATAGACGGCTTTCCCATTACAGTAGGGGTAAAGGATCAGCCCTAAGTCCCTTTCTGTTCATTTTGGTGATGGACGAGCTCACTAGGCACGTCCAAGGGGATGTACCTTGATGCATGCTTTTCGCGGACGACATAGTCATAGTGGGAGAGTCCAGAATGGAGGTGAATTAAAAACTAGAACTCCGGAGGAGGGCCTTAGAATCGAAAGGTCTAAGGCTCAGTAGATCGAAGACAGAATATATGGAACTTAAGTTCAGCACCTCTACCATACCAAGCGCAACAGTCGTACGGATCGGATTAGAGAACATACCTCAGAAAGCTTGCTTTAAATACTTGAGGTCCATGGTACAGGAAGACAGTGAAGTGGATGCAGATGTCAACAACAGGATTAAAGTGGGTTGGCACAAATGGAGAATGGCCTCGGCGATTTTGTGTGATAGGAAGTTCCCGCTAAAGCTAAAGGGTAAATACTATAAGACGGTTGTGAGGCCAGCTATGTCATACGGGGCAGAGTGCTAAAGTGTCATCAATCACAAAAGTTGAGGGTGGTGGAGACGAGGATGCTGAGGTGGATGTGCAGGCACACAAGGAGGGACAGGATCAGAAATGAGGTCATAAGATGTAAATAAGGCATCGCCCTAATAGAAGATAAGTTAAGGGAGCAACGACTGCGGTGGTTTGTGCATGTTAGAAGGAGACCCATCACTGCCCCTGTTAGGAGATGCGAACAACTTCACATAATAGACGGGAAGAGAGGGAGAGGACGGCTAAAAAAGAGCTAGATAGAGATAATTCGATAGGATCTCACCTATCTCAACCTAAATGAAGAGATGGCTCTAGACAAAGCTCTGTGGAGGTCTAGAATAGGTGTATCCGATATAGCGGGATAGGAGCATCCGAACAATTCTGTAGTGGTTTGGGCACGTTACATTACAAGGGAACCAACCACTGCCCCAGTCAGGAGATGCAATCAACTCCGTACTAGGCTAGGCAGGAGGGGAAGAAGCAAGCCAAAGAAGGGATGACTGCAGGTGTTACGGCAGGACCTCACCCACCCACCTTAACCTACGGGAGGAGATGGCCTGTGATAGAGATAGATAGAGAAAGAGCTAGATGGAGGACTATCATAGGAGTAGTAGATGTAGCGGTCTCATACCACTGCTTATTCTGCTATACTAGTGTTCCTACGTATTGTACCTATTAGAGTGCACCTATCCGTCTATCTGTTTACTATATGTTTACTTGCTGACTTGCTTATTTGCATGCCGTGTGGCGCATGATATTGCCTGAAGTCTCCTCTAGAGCGTTATGCTTCGTAATACTCACTTTGTGCTTTGTCCTGCTCTTATGCATTGTTGCCCCCTTTAGCTCACAGGTAGCTACGATGCAATGATGGCATGACTCTCAGGTTGGGGGTTCTCGGAAACAGCCTCTCTTCAGGTTTAACACCTTGAAGAGGGAAGGCTACGTACATCAATCCCCCCCCCCCCCCCCCCCCCCCCGCGACCCCGCTTCTGCGGGAGCCCTTGAGACACTGAGTCTGTTGTTGTTGTGACCTAAATGTGTTAAACGGGTCAACATAAATTTAACCTCACGTCAAAAGCCTCGACTCAAGCCCACTATCTTTATGTTGTGTCCATGTATTGTTATCATGTTGCATCGTATCTTATTGGCCTAACTATCATACGGTGCATGGATGATATTTACAATACAAATACATTAAAATTAGTTATGGTTAGTTGTCATTTAGAAGGATTTTAGAATATTGAGATGACACAATATAAATACAATTATGTAGTTAAAATAGTAAGGATGACGCTTTTTGTATATTTTGTGTTACTCAAATAATTACTTTGAAGAATACATATCATAGAAACTCCTAAATTATTAGTCAAAATTAGAGTGACCTTATGAACTTTTAATTTCATCAAATACATTCTAAAATTTTTGGTCAAAATTAATATGAATCCCAACTTCTAATTTCATTAAAAGCACCTCCCAAACTTGATACGGAACGAAAATGTGAAATCGATTTAAACACATCAAAAATCAAAACAGCAACTCTAAATGCTTCCAGTGAAAGAAAGAAACTAGGGTTATATATTAAGTAATTAGTGAATGACCGAATCAACCAGCAGAATATTTATACGCAAAACTAAAAGAAACTCCAAAATTGCGACATTATGAAAATGTCACAAAAACACATGTAAAGGCCGAATTTGGCGAAAATAGGCATGGAAAAACAAAGCTGTTAGGATTGCATAGTTTGGTCATAGAGCTTCGATTTGACAAGGAATTCACCTTGTAACTCCTTACAAATTAAAAGATATGCTCGTTTGAATTTAATAGTGAGTGTTAGTATTTCCGGCTAACCTGTTTGGCTTTATGGCGGTCCATTTGCTTTATAAACGCTTCAGCTACTTATTCTATACTAGAACTATTATAATTTTATCAAAGAATCCCCCAGACTATTAGTGAAAATCAATATGATCCTTTAACTTTTAATTCAATCAAAAACACTTATAAGCTATTGGTGAATTCATTGTCTCTCCCAAGTTTTTATCTCATCAAAGATGCTCCCACCTATTAAAGTGCCTATATCATTACTACTATTTGAGATATTTTCTTAAACTAATATCAAATTATAATTTTTAACAAAAAGGATTTTACGATAGAGTTGGGGTGAAAACCAATGAAAAAGCAACTTTTAAAATAGAAAATCTTGCACAAATAAAGGCAGGCTATGTTTAACATATGAAATTAGAATTTGAGATATTCTCATGGGATTGTGATATGGTTTTAAGAGTGTTTTAAAACCACGTACTTGCAAGCGTATGAGATCGTCATAGTTTAATGACTTAGGAGGCTTAGGTTACAAGTAATAAGCCTGCGCTTATATTTAAATCAAAGTTTAGGGTAATAAACTAGTCTAAATGCATAACCTATCTTATCACTCTAAGTGTGGCATATGTTATCGCATTAGTGCTACTTAATTCCTTTTTGACTTCTAAATCAATATTAACTTATGTAAAAATTGTGTCCAGGGTTGGGTACAACCTCAACCCTGACCATGCGTGAAAACTTGTTATGTTATAGTCTAGGCCACAAGCTCGTAGACAAACGCTAAAAAGGTGGAGATCTAAACATGGCTACAAGCACACACAAAGAAAATCAAGCAACAAACATAAATTCCCCATAGGGGTGTGTAAATAACATAACAAAACCATTGTCAAAAGCATAATATAAATATGGGATACGGACGACTACATGTCCTTCATCCCTACACTAAAAGAGTCTACTCCTCCAATGGAGATTTACACATGATTAAAATCAATAAAGAAAGAAACAATGGAAAAACTAAGAAACTAAGACTCTCTCAATTTGCATTGATGTTGATCCGAGCTTTGAAACCCCCAACAGTGGTATCACCTGCGCTTTGGCATTTGAAAACCCCATGGATCTCGTAGCGGCTTCGGGAAGAAAAGGAGGAGAAGAGATGAGGCAAAAGATCCAAAATTAAGGTCTCCCTTTCTTTATTTATACCTGCGGTATGACCTATTAGTCGCTCAATAAGTACGGTGCCGCCGTAGGCTGCCGATTGATTGGCATTGTTGGCTGATCAACCAGCTGGCCCACTGTAGAATCCATCCTACTGTGAGCTGCTAATCGATCAGTTTTTCTACGAGATGTATTTGGGTTATCGAATTATGAGCCCATGGGTCCTCTTTTTGCACACTTAAGTTATGCCTGATTTTGCCACTTTTCAACCTTTGTTTGCTCCGATGTATTCCAAGGATAAATGTGCATAGATTACAACAAAACACACATGTAAAGGCCAAATATATTGCAAGAATGAGACATAGAATTTGTAAAAATGAGACACATCAAATTGCAGTTAAGATGGAATTGAAATTCTATTGTTAGGCTTAGAATTAGAAGTTGGAATTGTAATCATCTTGAGCTTTAAGTAAATAAATTTAGATCATTTTGGATTTTAGGTCTACTAGGGCCAAGTTTTAGTCAGATTGTATGCTTTTGGATCCAAGTTATTTCAAGTTTTTAGTCAACTCGGATCGAATTTTAGTTAAGCTGAATCACATCATGCTCAAATCATATCGAATTTTGGTTTAACTAGGTAGGTTCTAACTAGGATTTTGGTTGCCAAAGGTTAGGTTTGAGTCTTCTCCAGGTTTCAGGTTAATTAGGTTATGTTATTTCTAGTTTTGAATTACTTTAGTTGGGTCCCATTCAAGCCAGGACTAAAATAGGTGGGATTATTTTAGGTTTGAATCATCTCGTATTTTGGGTCTATCGGTTTGGATATTTCTAACTGTTAGTTAGGTTGAGTCAATTACAGGTTGAGTCTAATCAATTCGGGTTTTCATCATTCCAAGAAAGTTATTTTGAGTTTTGAGTCAAATTTAGACCGAGTTAGGTGTTTGGTTTCAAGTCATCTTTTTGGGTTAATTGAGTTGGATTATTTTAGGTTTCAAGTCAGTATAGTTAATATGGAATTAAAGTTCCTTCCCCCAACCCTCAAAGAATTGAATGTATGAATTTTGATTAAAATTTAATTTAATAGAATTGGGCAGTGGAATTGTAATTCCAATTGCGATAAGTGAAACAAACTTTGGATTTGGAACTTTGTACCACAATTCTAGTCTCAGAACCAATTCTAGGCTCCAATTTTATGTGTCAAACATGACCTTAATGGGTATGACTTTTGGAAGAAACGAAATTGATTATTTATTTTTATAAATTAATTATGTTTATCATATAAATTAAATAAATTATTCTAATAGTCTAGAATTTGCTAAAAGGTGATACCGTAGACTCCCTTGATCGATGTCTTTAATGAAATTAGAAGTTGAAGGGGTTACATTGATTTTGAACAAAGAGTTCAAACGATGTCTTTCACTGTAGACTCCCTTGATCGATGTTGATGCGACTTTAGCTTTGAACCTCCGGTACTACGACCACTTGCACTTCAACAACAACAATCCCAGTGCCTTGCGGCTCCCCCAAAAAGCAGGGTCTTGGAGGGGTGGATGTGCGCAGCCTTATCCCTTCCCAGTGGAAAGGAGGCTGTTTCCGGGGACCCCCAACCTGAAGTAATTGAGCGCCTGCAAATAAAACCATTACTGTATTACCAATGAATTTTGAGGAGGAAAAAAAAAAAAAAAAAACCAACAACAACAACAACAAACAAACAAACAAACTAGCCTATAAGTGCACCCCTTGAGGTTATGACTGTCTAGGAATCTAGAACTACAAGTCGCCCTCTGCACTAATCTATTCTACCACATCCGCTACCCTTATGCTAGCCCTCTATCGTGCCCTATCCGAGGCCATCTCCTCTCTTAGGTTTAGATGGGTTAGGTCGTGACGAATCGTCTCCAGCCAACTCTTCTTTGGTTTGCCCCTCCCTCTTCTGCCTATAGTCCTGTGAAGCTGTTCACACCTCCTGACTGGGGCTGTAGTCGGTCTCCTGCTAACATGTCCAAACCATCTTAGGCGGTGTTCCATCAATTTATCTTCTATCGAGGCTACCCCCAATTTACCTCGTATTACATCGTTCCTAATCCTATCCTTCCTTGTGTGGCCACACATCCAGCGCAACATCCTCATCTCTGCCACCTTCATCGTCTGTGTTTGATTTTGTTTCATTTGCCGACACTCTGCCCCATATAGCATAGCCGATCTTACTACCGTCCTATAGTATTTTCCCTTTAGCTTTAGCGGGAACTTTCTATCACACAGCACCCCGGATGCCATCCTCCACTTCTGCCAGCCTGCTTTAATCCTATTCTTGACATCCTCGTCCACTTCACCATTCTGATGTATCATGGATCCCAGGTATTTGAAACTCTCCTTACTCGGTACGGTTTTCGATTCGATCTTGACCTCCTCTGTACTAGACGTGGTGGAATGATCGAATTTGAATTCCAAGTACTCGGTCTTAGATCTGCTAATCCTTAAACCCCTTGATTCTAAAGCACCTCTCCACAATTTCAACTTCTCGTTTATGTCCGCTCAGGATTCCCCTACCAGAACTATGTCGTCTGCAAAAAGCATACACCAAGGTACCTCCCCTTGGATGTGTCTAGTGAGGTCATCCATCACTAGAATGAACAGAAAGGGACTCAAGGTTGAGCCCTGGTGCACCCCAACTGTAATAGGGAAAGTATCTGTCTCCCCTTCCCCTGTGCGCACATTAGTATGTGCCTCTTCATACATGTCCCTAATGGCCCGAATATAAGGCATTGGGATGCCTCTCCTACCCAACACCCTCCATAGTACCTCTCTTGACACTCTATCATAAGCCTTCTCCAAGTCAATGAAGACCATGTGGAGATCCTTTTGTCTCTCCCTATACTGCTCTATCGTTCTCCTTAAGAGGTGGATGGCTTCCATTGTTGATCTCCCCGGTATGAACCCGAACTGGTTTTCGGTCAC
The DNA here is from genome assembly GCA_018398585.1 of Simmondsia chinensis. Taxonomy (NCBI): domain Eukaryota; kingdom Viridiplantae; phylum Streptophyta; class Magnoliopsida; order Caryophyllales; family Simmondsiaceae; genus Simmondsia; species Simmondsia chinensis. Next base: position 6,014,346 of record JAGTTD010000021.1, on the reverse strand, counting down.
TTCCGTCTGTTGTCGTAGTCTCCTTTCTATGACTCGCTCCCATAGCTTGAGAGTGTGACTCATTAGTTTGATCCCCCGATAGTTAGCACAGCTTTGGATGTCGCCCTTGTTCTTGTAGATTGGGACCAGTGTGCTCTTCCACCATTCCTCCGACCACTTGCACTTCAACCTTTGTAAAAATACAATCTCTCAGGGCGGCCTGGGGATGGAAGAACGTGAAAAAAGAAGACAAAATAAAGAAAATATGTCACTTCTCTCTTATTTATACTTACGGCACGCACTAGGGACGCACCATGGAGGCATCCAATCTAACTAACTAAAAATAAGATTGTTCGGATGCCTGTAGTAGCCAGTGCATATGTAGCTTAAAATGCGTAAAACTTTTGATCCAAAAGGAGCTACAGAGTAAATTATATATCAAAATGAAGCTCAAAGAGATCTATGTGATCCCAGTGGTATCTTTAGTGGGACTGGATATTATTGGATCATGGATATGCGTCTTTCAGCCTTTTTCTTGTTTTAGGCTTGATCCGTTGCCAAAATACTTGGTCGATTGATCTGCGCATCCAAGGAGAGACATTTCTTGGTCAAATTTTGACCCATTTGGTCTTTTTCTCACACGTGGTTTAGTTTCTCCTTGTGGTCTCCAAGTTCTTTCGTTATCAATAATTCTCCACTGCTTCTCGAGTCCCTTTCATTCTAGCGCATTCTAAACCTAATAAGGCACAAATCGCATCAACATATGTATGGTAATGGCGAATAAAACATATAAGAATACAACCCAATCAATATCCCCAAAGCCAAACCTTGCTTGTCCTCGAGAAAGTTTCATTTCAAACTAGTTGAAAGAATTAAGAACAAAATTCAATTATGCATGTACTTATATGAATGGATCGTGAAAAATATTTTGATAAGCGATGAGAAGAAGAATAAAACAAACTTTCATGTCATGCTATTAGTACACCATTTCTAGCTAGAGGACTACAGTTTAAGTCTTCCTACTAACATGTGGGTTTTTTAGCTTTCTTTTCCTCATCTTAGTTCAAAACCATCATGTTCAGGAAGTACATGAATACTTAAAGAAATAAATAACCTAATCAAACATTAAAAACATAAGAATCTGAAGTCTAAAAAGCACTTTCATTATAGGACATATTTTTTTCATCATTCTTTCTCTTTTTTCAAAAGTAACTTCAATTAGGTGCATCTCCCTAAGACCCATGTAGCGGCTTTTTAGCCAATGACTCCCGATCCAGTGGGCTCCAGTCAACAAGTGGCGATCACCCCTCATGCCTAATTACTCAAGTCAAAGAAATTTACAACATAAGTCATTACTAGCATATAACTCAAAAGGATATGACACTCACATTAGGCATTGGTGCTTACAAAGATGATACCAAAAATAAAAAAAATAAAAAAAAAGAGCTTACCAAGATGAATTATGAGGTTAGCACTTCATAGACTTTCCTTGTGGCTCATGTAACAAGCTACCAAATTATAGCTCCCAATCTAGTTAGCTTTGGGATACCAGGTGTCAAAACACTCTTACAGATCCACTTACTCAAGACATAGGAGCTACAAGAACTAACCAAGCACAGGTACTTACATAATTATACTGGTTTTGTTGGAAAAAAATAAATTTGATGCTGACTGGTGGGTTCACAGTTCTCAACTATGGTCACAACAAAAGGCACCTATTAGAGCACTTAGATTAGGAGACTCTTCTCTCCACCTAAGCCTCCAGTAGGAGAGTCACACTTCGTGACACATCACATACGAGAGCTCCCAGGAATAGGGTTATTTCTATAAATCTCTTTTCTCTAATACCGGTAGTTGGGACGAATTTCAAAAATTCTCCCTAATTTTATAAAGTTTACACAGCAGAAGGGGTTTAGAATTCATAATTATAAACCTAGGGTTGATTTAAATTCATAATTTTAAATCTACAAATTTAAATCTACATATCTAAATTCTTGATTTAGATTGCATGCCTTTTACTCTAATACATTCATAACAATACATAAACTCAAACAGGCATAATAACGAATACTGTAAATAAATAAAAAATCGAAAACTAAAAGTGAAGGAAAGAAAACATACCAGGAATTGCTCCAATATAAGAATACCAGAAAGAAAATAATCTTCTTCAAAAGAATACCAAAATCGAAACCCCGTGATCTTCTACACAATAACCTCGAGCTGCCCGGAGGGGGGCTCTAAGAAATATTAAACTAGGAAAGAAAAATTTTAACAGAAATTTTTCTTTTTAATTAGGTCTTTGAAACAATTTCAAACACCCTAAAAAAACATGTTTTAATTGAATGCCAAACCTTTTGAGTAGATACCTCTATTTATAGGAGCATACCAAAGCGAAAACAAGCAATTAAATCGATGTGGGATTCGCCCAGTTTAAAACTAAACGAGTCATTTTAACATAAAAAGCCAGCAAAACGCGCTGTTTCACTTAGCTCAAATCCCACGTGCTTTGACCCTCACACCTCGTGCCACGTGTCGTCTTCCCATCGGCCCGCTTATGCGGGCATGGATAGCCACACTTGATCGCGCTCTAGTTCATCCGATTCTAAGCATGTGGATCGCCAGCATTTGCATGTCATTTTGCATTTTTTTATTTTTATTTTTTGCTTTATTTTCCACATGTAAAAATTCATGAAGTTTAATTTTAAAATATTCTTTTATTTTATAATTTTTAATTTTTATTTATCTCATTAATAATATTTGACAAAATTAAATTTACCTATCTTATGGATAAATAATTTATCTCATGAATTCTTTAATATTTTTCCGATGACAATAAATACAAAGGCTTGCGTAGGGTCCTCGGGGGCAATTTAAATCTTGCTCCAAATGGGTTAAATTAATCATCTCATGAAATAATTTAATTACCGTTTAATGAGACTTAATTCCACTAAATAAATCTCACTGCACTCCAGACTTAAACCATTTTTTCAATATTTTCCTAATAGACTGTATTGATGACAAGAACCCCTCCACTAGATGTCCATGACAAAGGATAAATATAATTACTACCATTATCCTTCTCACAGCTTCTCCATTAGTTACCGACTCGCCCTTCACTGAATAATTTATTTGTACTTGAACATATTCACAGTATAAATTCCAAATGTCAAACACTTGAAATACTTTGGCCAAAGTTTCTGAACTATTCAAATATTTATAGATCAACTAAGGGGACACCTATATCTCAAAAGAAACTGCAGATTTCCTATTGAATACACTGATCGTTATCATACTTCATGCCGCAACCCAGTATACGTGGGAATTCAGTCGTGCGTTTAAACCTTGCTTATAGTACTCCAAAGTAACTTACGCTCCATGCACAAGTCCATAATACTATCAAAATTAAGAGGAGTTGTTCAAACAGTACAACATGAATCACTTATCTTCGACAGTAGTCTAGAAATAAGTAATCCATATGGTCCAACTCAGTGTGTCAATCATATTAAACACACCAATCTAACACTTTTGGATCACCATTCACATGACCAAGACAAGTATCTAAAGTGTCACGTTATAGTCTTAGCATATAAGTGGTCCAAACTTGTCTTTGACTTCGAGTTTTACAAACAACAATCCATACCATATGTTCCAAGTCTCTCTGTGGGTTAATCTCATAAACCACTTAGAACAAACATGTAAATTGTATTATGAGAACTACACCCATCTCATGGATGTTTTCAAAAAGAAAATCACATGCAGCATAAATACTTGCTTACACAAATTTAATTAGGAAACGATGGGATCAATTTTATTCTTTAATAAAATAATATTAACAGAATAAATTTAAATTTTAGGACACTATTCCTAACTATCTCCAACTTGTCCTAAATCCAATTTATGACAAGCTTTATACCCATCTCTTTTGTGTATGATCCAAAAGTCGACTAGGTTAATTATTTATCTGAATCAACATGCCCTCTATGCAGCTTCTAAAGCCATAACGTATTTAGCCTCTATGGCGAAGTCAGCAATATAATACTGCTTGATATTCCTCCCACTAATGGCTCCTACTCGAAGGGAAAAGACATACCCAAACATCATACGTCTAGCATCTCTATCTGACTGGAAGTCTAAATCCGATTAGCTAACTGGAACTAGCTCAACAAATCCTCATAACTGATAACACCCCTACATCATTCCTAATGAGTAGCATATCTTTGACATACAATACTAAGAAAGTCACTACTTTCTCTTGATGTCGCTTGTACACGGATGGTTCGTCAACCAATTGCTTAAAACTGTAAGACTTAATTGCTTCACTGAATCTAATATTCAATGAGTGTAATGCTTGTTTCAGTCCATACATGGACTTCTTCAGTTTGCATACCATATACTCCTGATTTTTGCCAACGAAACTGTCTGGTTGCATCATATAGATGTCTTCTTCAAGACGGCCATTCAAAAGGGCCATTTTGACTACCATTCGCCAAATTTCATGATGAGCTACAATGGATAGGAGTATCCTTATGGACTTTAGCAAGGCTACTGGTGAGAAGGTCTTATCATAATGAATTCCTTCCTTTTGGGTAAAACCCTTAGCAACCAGTCTTGCTTTGAAGGTCTCTACCTTCTTGTCCACTCCTTTTTTCCTCTTGTAGACCCATTTACAACAAATGGGCTTGATGCCAACAGGTGCCTCTACCAAATTCAAGACCTAATTAAAATACATAGATCCTAACTCAATTTTAATGGCTAGGACCATTGGTCAGCATCTTGTCTTTAATTACCTCATTGTAGCTAAGAGGATCAAATTCAATGCCATGATCAACCATTAAGGCTCCCGCCATGAGCCTGTTAGGTGCCTTGACTATCCTCCCACTAAACCTAGGTTCTCGTGTACTTAAAACATTCTCAACCTTAACAGTAGGTGCATCTAATGCATCCACTGTATGTCGAGTTGTGTCTAACTGTTTAGAATTAACGTCATTTTATTTTAACAACACTACTATGTTTTTCTCTTTCGTAGTCTACTACAAAATCCTCATTTAAAAATTTTGCATACTTACACAAAACCTTTTTTTTTTTAATTACAAAGACTATAGAGAAGACTATCCTTGTTCCTTCGGGATAACCCCAAAACAAGATTAGTAAGATAGTATGACTCATCATGGACTTTACCATCTCTAACAATGTCCTATTTCTTCTTTGCAACACCATTCTGCTACGGTGCACCCGAAGCAGAAAGCTGAGATCTCATCCCATTTGCAGTTAGGAAATTCAGAAACACACTCAAAAAATATTCACCACCTCAATCTTATCGAAGTGACTTAACTTACTTACCTAATTACTTTTCAACTTTAGCTTTGTACTCTTTGAACTTTTCAAAAGAATCCGACTACTGTCTCATTAGGTAAACATATCTATACCTTAAGTAATCATCAGTAAATGTGATGAAGTACTCATGCCACCACTTGCTTGAACATTCATTAGTCCACATACATATGTGTGAACCAGCTTAAGTAAGTCACCAACATTGTTGCCTTTACTCTTAAAGACAGACTTGGTCACCTTTCATTCTCTGCAGAATTCGCAAACTGGTAATGACCTTAAGTGTTAAGCCTCTATCAGTTCATATTTCACTAGTCTTCGGATTCTGTTCGAATTAGTGGGAACAAAACGTTGGCGCTATGTGTAGGCAATATCCCTTTTAAGGTGTTTTCTTTTAAGAGATCGAACAAGTGAGCTTGTATTAGAATCTTTTAACCAAATATGAGAGTTTTGATTAATAAACAACATAAAACCATTTGTACATGTATATATTGCAAATTTATTTCTTGTATTAAAAGGTTCATAATCAAAATCAACTGAATAACAATTATTTATAAAACGAGATACAGAAATCAAAATCTTGTGCAGAATAGCTACAAACAAACAATCTTTTAAAATCAAAAACTCTAGCACTAAAGACTAAGCCAACATCTTCTACACTTAAGACCACTACTCTTGTACTATCCCTGACCATTAGGTATAGCTCCGCATCATGCAGCCTTTTGGTTAGCCTAAGCCCTTGTAAAATATTACATACATAGTCAGTTGAACCTGAGTCCACACACCAGGAACCTAGTGGACTCTCAACTATGCATGCTCAACTAAGTGAGATATCAACATATCTTCACCAGATGGCTTAGTAGTCTTTGTAAAAATAGAAGCTAAGTACTTAGTGCAATTTTTCATTCAGTGACCCGTCTTCCCGCAAAAGAATCACTTTCTTTTTGCCGACGTTTATATGGACTTCGTTCCTACACTAGCAACCTTGCCCTTTCATTTCTTTCTAGTAGGTCCCTTGTGAGTAATAACTAAGTCCAACTTGGTTTTTCTAGGTAAAGTAATTTGGTCCGATGAGTTCATTACGCATTAGTAATCAAGTGAAGTTCACAAGTCGTATCCATTTCAAAATACTGTAAATGCAAACATTCGTGTAACTGTCTAACAAAAGTCATGCATAATGCAATGATATCTATTCTTTCAATTTAGCATACATAATAAGTCAGATATCAACCAAATTGTACTATCATGCATACAATGATGATCCAAACACACCACTCTTTACTCTCCGGCAGCAGGGTCGTACGAAGCTAGTTCGGGTGAGAACTATTCTCAATTAACCTGTTTTCTTGTAACTGTACCTAAACATGATTAACTCTCCACTTTACCTTAATCTCTAGCATGACACAATAGAACTCCTTAGGGAGGCTAATGCATCACACTAGTCAAGCGTAAACCATTACCTAAACCTCAATACAAATACATGTAATACTCCACGGCGGCGTGGTCGCATCGCTCCTTTGCACTTTGGTTTATCCCAATAGAAGTCTAACCCGGTAATCTGCAAACTGACATCCTTCACAGGGAAGTCTATGGATCTACGATATTAGACTGGTAATGGAGACTATGAGGTTACAACAATTGAAACCTTGCTCCCACTTGATTTTTAAAAACTAGTGATTTTTAATTAACTTGCATTTACAGCCTAGATTATCTCATAACTTCCTTTAAAATCTCATTCTAAAATTAACCAAAATTAATTAATCCATTAATTGAAAATATTATTGTTTTACAACATCAATTATATCATAATCCTGCTTTAGAATGTCATTCTAAATTTATTCAATAAAATTAATTAATTAATTTTACTTTTAAAATATGGTACCATAGATTATCTCATAACCTATTCTTTTAGAATCCCATTCTACAACTAAATAAATTAATTTAATTTTTTATTTATTTAAAATAATATTGAAATTTAGATTATCTCATCATCTATTTTTAGATTTTAATTCTAAAATTAAATTAATTAATAAAATTAATTTTATTTAAAATTCGCAGCGATTTAGAGCTTAGACTATCTCATAATCTATTTTTAGAATCTCATTCCAAAAATTGAATAAGCTTAGACTATCTCCTAGTCTATTTTAGAATTTTATTCTAAAATTAAATTAATTACAAAAAATTAATTCTTATCTTTTAAAATAATATTAACTTAGACTATCTTATATTTTATTTTAGAATCTTATACTAAAATAATTTAAAATCACTTTTATTTTAAATAATACAAATTTACAACTTAGATTATCTCATAATCTAATCTTAGAATCTCGTTATAAAAATAAAATAATTAATTTAATTATTATGTAAATCAGTACTGATGTCTATATGTTCCAAAAATAAATAATAAAATAAATTTTTTCAAATCTGACACTGACATCAGCTCTGATAGTTGACGCAGCGTCAGTTGTTTTTAATCAAAAAAATTGAATCTAATCTTATTAGATCAATTTTATCTAATTTCGCAAATCATATCAAACACGCATAATCTTATTATACAAATAACATAATAGCAAGTTTATAAATTGATATACCATAATTAACGATTTCATTAACGATTTAAATAATTTAAATCAATGCCGTAAATAATCTAATTACCTGTTAATTCTTCATCAATTTAAACAATTTAAACCGTTACTTTAAATAATCATATGATTTAACTATTAATTCAATATTGATTTAAACAATTTAAATCGAACCGTCAAATTAAACTAACTTTCCTTCTTAATAAAATTTCTATTTTATTAAATCGTAAATCTATTTATTTCGATCCTATTATACCTATTCATGTACATTATAAACGTAATAAGAGGCTGACTCTGATATCAATTCTTGGGAAAGATTAACTCTAATGCCGACTGTTGGGTTCACTGTTTTCAACTATGGTTACAACAAAAGGCACATATTAAAGCACTTAAAGTAGGAGACTCTTCTCTCTACCTAAACCCCCAGTTGGAGAGTCACGCTTCATGACACCTCACTTGTGAGAGCTCTTGAGAATAGGGTTATCTCTATAAACCCATTTGCTCTAATACCGGTAGCTGGGACGAATTTCAAAAATTCTCCCTAATTTTATAAAGTTTACGCAGCAGAAGAGGTTTAGAATTATGAATTCTAAACCTAAGGTTGGTTTAAAATTCATAATTTTAAATCTACAAATCTAAATTCTTAACTTAAATCTACAAATCTAAATTCTTAATTTAGATCTACAGATCTTTTACTCTAATACATTTATAATAATACATAAACTTAAAGAGACGTAATAACGAATGTTGTAAATAAATAGAAAAGCAAAAACTAAAAGTGAAGGAAAGAAACGTACCTGAAATTGCTCCAATATAAGAATCCCGGAAAGAAAATAATCTTCTTCAGAAGAATACCAAAATTGAGGCTCGCAATCTTCTACGCAATGACCTCTATCGAAACAGAGGGTGAAACCTCGAGAGAAAGCATCAAGGAAGATGGTAACGAAGCTCAGAACATCGAGGCGGCACCGCTGTGACCTGCACCGCCGGATATCAGTGTCGCTTCCAGCTACGTTTCGACTCCTCCGGCCACCGCTGGGCCGCCATACAGGGAGGAGGAAAAGACGCGAGGAATCTCGTAGGTCCAAATTAAAATTAGGGTTGGGGTTTAATTTTTGGTCAAATTATAATTTTACCCTTTTAGTTACTTATAATTTTCAAATTACCTTTCACATGAAATTTTTTTAAGTGTAAAAATTTTGACAACCTTTTTCAACGTTAGCAAAACTAATTGGGTAAAATTTATTATTATTGTGTTTAAACCTGGAGAATTACCAATTTAGGTATCAATGCCTAAATTTTTGAGGACAAGGGTCTCTAAAAGGGGAAGATATTGATACAATACAAAATATAATAGTTAACCAAGGGCTAATCTAGGTCTACATAAAGAAGCTAAATTCCTAATTTTGATTATACCCCTCCCCTAACTCTATATATAGAGACTTAAGTTTAAAAAAGACGTATTAATAAATTGGTTGATTATCCCTTTCCCTCTTTCTCTCTAGTCTCTCCCTCCTCTTTCTATCTAAGTCTATACCCTTCCCCATTCTCTTCTTAGAATTAATATCAACTAGCTTTTGTATATCTTATGATATTGTATTTGAGATGCATTGTCATTGTTTCACTTCGATATAGTTGCACTTTTCTTTAATTGTTCTTGAGTGTACAATGTAATAGCTATCACAATCTAAATCTTTATAATTTGTCCGTGTCATTTTCATGCTCACTTGTACTAACTGTACTCTCCTTCCTATTGAAAAGTTAATATTTGTATGCTAATTAGGGATTACTACATGTCATGTTTAGCACCTCTTTCAAGATCGTATCTGTTGTGTACTTTTAATCATGTTTTTGTCACGTTGTGGTTATTGTGGCACTTGTGAACTTATTAATGGTTGATTCTCGTTGTAATAGCATTTTACTTCATGATGAGTATCTTAGCCGAGAAAAATACATATGATATTAAGCCTTTATAAATTTTGCACTTTTAAAACCTGAATGATGGAGAACCTCCTAGACATGCTACGTTATGAAGCGGCAAGCGTGTGAAATTACGTGTGGGAGTCCTATTAGACATCTTTTCTTGAAGCTTTAGTTCTAGGATATATAATCCTCTTATTGTTTACCACCCTTTTTTGAACGACATCATTTTGAAGCTCTAGATCTAGGATATATAATCCTATTTCGGTATCTTCCACCCTGAGGAAAAATGTAGGCCAAAACCCTACTTGCTGGTATTTGCCAAATTAGCCGCCTATTTATTGTTGGCAAGGGGAGCACCTCGTGATCATATAGTTTACCGCTCTTTTAAGAGGACGTCGTTCTAAAGCTTTAAGTCAGGGTTATATAAATCTTTCTCTATCTTTTTCCATAGGAAAACCCCTGCCCTCCCTTTATTCATGTAAACCTTACTGACCAATGAATTTTTCCAGGCCAGTCCTTTTTTATTGCCGGCGAAGCTAATACCTGGCATCTACTGTTTTCCTTTCATCCTATAAGCCAATAATAGATGTAAGGTGTGTCATTTTACTTTTTAAAGATGCGTCACGTGTAAGAGTGTGAGTTATTTTTTCTTTCGTGGTGGTTTAGGGATGAAGATGAATTTAGGCTCTTTTTTATTAAATAGGAGGCTTATGGGTGTATATAAATCCTGATTTTATAGTGTTAAGGCACAAAACTTACCCTGAAAAAAGTGCTAAACTATAAATCTGAGTAGAGTACTCTATTTATCTAATACTTTTCATAGTTAATATGAATATAATTTGATTTTTAATCGGCTATATCTTAGATGTCGATTCAATTCTTAATTCATGACTTTTAATCTCTAATTTTGGTTAAATATTTGCTACGCGGCTTTTGATTTTTAGCTTGTATCACTAATTTCCCTCAATCATTTCCCTTCTCTTCATGCTTGAAAACATAGAGTTTTAGATACAAATATTTTTAGGATTTTTTTTTTTACTAACAACTACTTAAATTTTAGTTGCAATTTCAAAAACCCTCAACATTTTATATTTTTTTTAAAGTCACAACTTACTATTCGTTAGTTTTTACTAATATGATATTTTTTTAAAAAATAAAATAACTAAAGATTTGGAGTCTACATTTTTAATATCTAAAATATTTCTAAATATTTTGAAAATACTTCACATATTTACAATTTTAAAAAAATGCTTAACATAATTTAGATTATTTAAAAAAAAATTTAATATATTTTAAATATTTCCAAAATAACTTAAATATTTGAAATGTTAGGAATTTTTTAAAATATTAAGGAAATATGTTAAATATTTTAAATTTATTTCATATATTTTAAAATATGTCATATACTTTTTAAATACAACAACAACAACAAAAAATTCAGTGCCTCCAAGGGCTCCCGCCAAAAGCAAGGTCTGGGGAGGGTAGATGTACACAGCCTTCCCCCTTCAAAAGGCTACCCTGAAGGAAGGCTGTTTCCTAGGACCCCTAGCCTATGTCATATACTTTTTAAATCTTTTAAATATTTAAAAAATATACTAAATAGTTAAATATAATTTAAATTGTTTCAAAATTTTTGAAAAATTAAAATAATGTCTTAAAAAATATTTTAAATAATCAAAAAATGCTTTGAATAATTTAAATACGTGAGAAATACTAAAAATATTTGAAAATTTATTCATAATTTATATAAAATATTATAAATATTTAATAAGTTTAATATATGTTGTAAATATTCCAAAAAATATTATAAATATTTAAGAAATATTTATATATTTAAAGAAATTGAAATATAATAAGTATTCATGATATGTTCAAAAGATTTAATATATTTTACAAATATTTAAAATATCATTTTTAAATTTGAACATAAATTTAATACATTATAAATATTTTTGAAAGCATTATAAATATTTAAGAAATAATTTATATATTTAGAGTAATTTGAATAAATATTCACGATATTTTTAAAATATTTATGATATTTTTTAATATTTAAACTATTTTCAAAATTATTTGAATGTTTCTTAGTGAAATACAAATATGTGTATAGAACAAAGCTAAACTTATTTTTGGTTACATATTATATTTTAGAAAAGGGTATAAATTTATTTTTGAATATTTTAAGTAAACATATATACACATATATGGAAATAGTTAAAAATGTTTTGAAATATATGTATAAGATTGAAATTATTTGTATATATATGGGAAGAAGAGGAAAATAGTTTTAGACGGAAAAAAATTTTTTTTTTTTTTGAATATATATAGTTGTTATAAGTGGAAGCAAATAACAAACCGCGCATATATAAAATAGTAGAAAATAAATTTGACATATCTGTATTCGCATGTTGTAAGAAAGTAAATTTAAGAAGAATTTTGTGGAAATTGTGTTATTTGGGAGCTAAAAGGTTGGAGGTCTATAATGACTTAATTAGAGTTTAGAAGAGATGTGGAGTATGGAGGCACTTAGAATTAATAGATAAGAATAGATTTAGCCTGATCCAATTATGCATCGTAATAGCAGCTTGCTGCAAAACGTTTGCAGGTGTATGGATTGTAAGAAAGTAGTGTGGTGCTATTTTATGTTCCTTGCTTTAGCTTGAAGGCCTTTTCGTTTATGATGTAATCCTTTTATGTACTTGCTTTTATTCAATGACTTCTTTAATTATCAAAAAAAAATTTAAAAAAAAAAAAAAGTGTGAGTGCATCGTAAAATTAGTTTGTTATTTAATTTGAATTAGTTAGCTTGTTTTCAATTAAAACCAAATTAATGGGACTTATTCATCTAAACAAACGTAGCTAAAAAACAGTAGAGTAAGCAACAAAAACTAGAACTAAATTATGAAATCAAGATACTTAAACAAACAAAATTCAAGTCTCAGGGAGTCGTTTGAGCTCAAAATACTACACAACCAACCGAGCCGAACTTAAAACTTCCTATCTATAACTCCACTCTATGATTAATGTGTTAAATATTTGTTCGAGTTTATTTTTGACACATCACCACGAATAGGACAAAGAAAAAGAGAGGGTAAATTACATATTAATATCCTAAAATTTGGTATATTTATTTTTTAGTTCACAAACTTTTGTGCAATAATTTTTTAGTCTAGATTATTTTTGGCCAAAAAAGTTACATATATTTAATAAAATAATCCACATGTCAGTGTGAAGTGTGTAAAATAGGGTTGTTGGTGTAAATTCCTAAAAGTACCGAGAACTGGGTAACCAAAACATTGTTGGTTCAAACATTCGCAATTCGCAAGTAACTTGTATCCAAACGATCTACAGGTTTCAAGGCGTATGAAATAGTCTCGAGGATACAACAATAACCCAATGTAATGGAGTAAGAGTATGTAAGAGGAGAAATAGAAGAGACAATGAGAATGATGTTTTCACAAGAACAATCATCAAGTTCTTACAAGTGAAATCACTTCTTTCATAGCACATCTTTGTCAAACAAATCAAGGGGATATTTATAGAAGAAATTGTGAAAAGAAACGTCCCAAAACACACCCCAAAAAGAGGTGCCAAAGTCCGGAAGTTATCGCGTGAAAGCTAGTTAAAAACTGGTCCTGTGTGTCGTGCGTTCTACAAGATTGTGTGTCGACACACACCTCTGCAGCACTATTCTGTAAGATTGTGTGTAGATACACGAGCCCTGTGTGTTGACACACATCCCAGTATACATTAAAACATTTACAATAATCTTTGGGAACAACTTTAAACACAATTCTTATTAACTTATTTTGATAATACACCAACATTCCCCCACCATTTTTAAAATACAATCATTCTCACAAATATGTCTCTAAATTAAAGGAGGTCGTATCGTGCATCAATGGGGGTGTCTGTCGATTGAACCCTCGGCCAGTGATGACATGTTTACAATTAATCGGATCGAAAATGGTAGACTACGCTTTGAACCATACAATCCATTTGACTAACTGAATACATCATCACGCACTAGGCAATCTACTCCCTGTACATACCCTACACCTCCCAGATCGACACATATGAAGCCTTGTGTCCTGTACCCTTCGCGAGTGTTTCAAGGCCAAACCCTTTGTCAAAAATCACCCCTTGAAGCGGCCAAACTTCATACTCACTAAGGTGGACCCCTACTGATCATGTCCCTGCGACGTGACATTCATTAACAATATTTCAAAGCCGGGTCCATTAAGAGCATGTGCTCATCCTTTAAATCTCTGACGTAGGTAACCAAGCACCACACACACAGAATGGAAAAATCTTTTGTGCTTGCAATCACACTGATGATAAAACTCACTCATTGAACCCGAGACCTAGCGTCTGACTAGGCGTCGAGTTGAGGGCCTATCATGGGTGACTAGACATGACAGGTTTCACACCATCCCTTTAATTATCAGATCTCTAGCAATGTTCTCAAATAAGAAATCTGCTAGTTTCAGACTTCCATTTTCAAAATCCACAGTGATCCCTCAACCTTTCATGAGTTATTTCACTTAACAATATTTGACACTGTGGTGTCCGGACTTTCAGCGACACATCTCGCTCTTATATATTTGAAAACACATCTTTTAAAGAGTTTATACTGGCTTACGCCACAAACGAGTCTTAAACACATCCTTTAAAATATAATAATGAGGAAGATCATGTTTCTTTACAAGCCGAAACTAGAGCAATAAACTCTATAATCACAGTGAAATTTTATAACGCGTGATAGTTTCTTAAAACTCAAGGAACAACACTCCCACCACTTATAGCATTTAATTGCTTTTAGATTCATAGTCCTCCTTATCGGAGATACAACTAGCATCCCAGTATTTTTCTATACAGAAAAGTACTCATTAACATTAGCACCATAACTCATGGTTATTTCGGTACCTTATGTACTTCATGCTAGTAACATTTACTCACATAACTAGTTATACACACTCAACTATTCAACAATAAAGGCTACATCTAATCTTTTCAAAGTCCAATTATACCATTGGAACGCTTACATTTGGTTCTAAATTTCCACACCAAATTTCAACACTTAGTCAACATACATACAACGATCCCCCGATTTATTAAACTTGGCATATGCATTTTTTTTAATTCATTAACTACCTCTTTCAAAAGGCAACAATGCTAGACTACATAGTCTTTCCATAGTACCACAATTTATGACACAACAACATTGAACTTTGACATTCATTCCATTTCTTGTTCATTCCTCTAGAAATATACAAGTCCGATCGTTAAGACTTCTCTTTTCAAAATGTTTTACTCTTTCAAAGTTCTAGAGTCTTTCCAGGGATACATCCTCAAACATGATTTTCCTCATAATATACTTTAATTCACATTATCAGAATGCATCATTCAAGACAAACGAAAGACTCGAAGTCACTTTCTATGTACTTATGTATATTTATATCTTATGATATTCACTCCACCCATAAATCAGTCAAACGACTATACATGCCACTTATATGCATAAGACCCTATGGGTAACAAAAGAGCCATCATAAATTAGTATTTTCATAATCTTTAAATTTGTCACTTTGATAAATAACGACATCCTAACATATGAACATATTACCACACAAAATCTCATTTACCATGCAACAATTGCACGAATCTATCACTCAATTCGAGTATTTAAAAATTCATTGTATAAAATTTACTTCATTTTAACCGACTACTCAATCATCATATCATACGCCCTTAACATGCAAGTAAGGTTTACTTCAACCTCATTAATCATGATGATAAATTTTCACATACATGTTGGTTCTTATTGAAGCATTACATCCAATAACGTTGGAAGACCCACCAAAACCATGTCGTCAGTTATAAAATTATAAGTCAACATTTTCAAGTGCTTTAATACACTTTCTTTCATTGTTCTTAATCATGAACTTCAATTTGAATATTTATATATCAGTCACATTAGGGATCAATATATGTAATATTATCTCATACTTCATGATCCACTAATACATTCAATTTTACATCATTTTCATTTAATCAAGTAGGCAGACATCATTCATTTTTATAAATAACCAAGCCGAAGAGTTCTTCACCATGTTAAGGATCATGGACATACTATCCTCATAGCCACATCAATATACATGGTTACACAAAACATTTTATGATGCATCATCTTCAATATGATGAAATAATACATCCATAGTTTTACTGACATGCATATGAGCATAAATCACACAACCGCATTAATATCCAGTTCTACGGACATGTATGTATTAGTTATATTAACAAATCAACATTATAACTCCATGTATCAGATTACAAATTCATACAACAGTGTATTTACCATACACAATGCATAATTTATTCTCTGTTCCAAACCATGTATGCGTTTTCATATTTCATGAAAAAGTCCATTGTTCTTTTCAATTCGTAGAACACAAGTATCATTATCAACATATTTCATTCACTTATTTATAATTATTAGTTTTAGCATCGTTACGGCGCCTGGTTTCAACAATCACGCTAAACAAGAATTTTCCTTTTAGCATCGCCTTGATGTTTGGTTTCAACAACCACCCAAAACAATGCTTATTTTAATGCTCAAATTATACATACTAATTTGTAACAAGTATGTCTTCATAATTTAATTTATTATCAATAGTTACAACAACAACAACAACAACAAACCCAGTGCCTGAAAGGGCTCCCGCAACAGCAGGGTCTGAGGAGGGTAGATGTACGCAGCCTTCCCCCTTCAGGGGGCTATTCTGAAGAGAGGTTGTTTCCGAGGACCCCCAACCAAAGATAATTTATTATCAATAGTTAATATTATCAAATTTTAATCGTGTTCGCAGTTTTTACGTTATTAAACTGCCAAGTTCTAATTTCTGATATATATATTCTTTGTCAAATCAATACATAAGAAGTCCCTTGGAAGCAATGGTTAAGTGAATGAATCACTGCTCTCCCTCATTAGCAGCATGCTAGTTCGATTCTTGGTGACCACCAAAAAGTAATAGTTTTTTTTTTCTATGTGTTTTTATTTATTAATTATCTCATAATCATATATATAAATTCCTCATAACTATACACAAAACCTCATGTGCATAAATGGCAAAGTTCCCTTGTCTTCATGTTTTGAGGATGCCGGTTCGAATCTTGGTAACCGCAAGTCCCCCTTTTGTTTGATTTTTCCTTTTATTAAATACATGATATTAATCATAATTTCATTCAAGGCACTTGATCTTAAACATATGGTACAGTTCATCATAATAATGCCTAATTATAAATCATGTATACTCATCAATAAATTCACATCAATTCACATGAATTTCATAATTCATGATTTCATCCCGAATCAAAAATATATACTTTTATGCATAAACAACAATGCATCAATCACTACTCATTAGGCATTATAGAACTTCAAGATTTTGGTATCTTTTGATCAAATTTTATATTAATCTTAAAATTTCATTATTCTTCTTACTCATGTTGAATCAAAATGACATACCTTGATCCATAGCAATTTGTATACCAGAATAATCCAGGAAGACATACATTTTCCTCTTTGTCACTTTCTCCAATCTCACATGGCTCGCCACCAGGTCAAGGAAAGTGAAGAATCTATTTTCAAATAACGAAATTAAGTCTTAAGATTGTTGGTGTAAATTCCCAAAAGTACAGGGAACTGGGTAACCAAAACATTGTTGGTTCAAACACTCGCAATTCGCAAGTAAAGGGTATCCAAATGATCTACAGGTTTCGAGGCGTGATGTCACTTTTCTTAAAACTTATTTCAGCATATGAAATAGTCTCGGGGATACAATAATAACTTAATGTAATGGAGCGAGAGTATGCAAGAGGAGAAATAGAAGAGATAATGAGAATGATGTTTTCACAAGAACTCAACAAGTTCTTACAAGTGAAATCACTTCTTTCATAGCACATCTTTGTCAAACAAATTAGGGGGATATTTATAGAAGAAATTGTGAAAAGAAACGTCCCAAAACACACCCCAAAAAGAGGCGCCAAAAATTTGGAAGTTATCGGGTGAAAACTGGTTAAAAACTGGTCCTGTGTGTCAACACACAGGGCTATGTGTTGACACACAGGTGTGTGTTGTGCGTTCTATAAGATTGTGTGTCGACACACACCTTTGCAACACTGTTCTGTTTGTCAATACACGAGCCTTGTGTGTCGACACACATCCCAGTACATGTTAAAACGTTTAGAATAATCTTTGGGACCAACTTTAAACACAATTCTTATTAACTTATTTTGAAAATACACCAATGACTTAATTAGAGGTTAGAAGAGATGTGGAGAATGGAGGCACTTAGAATTAATAGATAAGAATAGATTTAGTCTAATCCAATTATGCATCGTAATAGGAGCTTGCTGCAGAAAGTTTGCTGGTGTATGGATTGTAAGAAAGTAGTGTGGTGCTATTTTATGTTCCTTACTTTAGCTTGAAGGCCTTTTCTTTTATTATGTAATCCTTTTATGTACTTGCTTTTATTCAATGAATTCTTTAATTATCAAAAAAATTTAAAAAAAATAAAAAAACGTGTGAGTGCATCGTTAAAATCAGTTTGTTATTTAATTTGAATTCGTTAGTGTTAGGAAAATATCTCAAAATTACTTGGCATATTAAGGAGAAGGGCCGTGAGGAGTTCGATCGATCAAGGTGGAGCTCGATCGATCGGAAAAGTTACTTAAAAAGGACGCCTCCAGTGAGCAGGCCGATCGATCGCCGAGGAACCGATCGATCAGGACCCTCCGATCGATCGGGAACAGCATTTCCTGTGCGGCTATAAATACGGATGTAGGGTACGTCATTAGTGATGTAAAAGCAAAAGTGAGGTAATCTTCCCAGCGGCGCCGCCACCAATAAAAATTGAGTGTGAGAGAATGTTGTAATTCTTCTTCTTTTTATTCAATAATAATAGCTCCGATCTTCGCCTGTGGTTTTCTCTCCTTTCGATTGTAAAGGGGTATCCACGTAAATCATTGTGTTGTTTGTTTCGTTTCTTTTTTAGTCCGTTTATTTCTCGTTATTGTCGTGGTATTTGATTCGATTGTGATCCGGGAGAATTGTTTATTTCAGCACAAATTGGTATCAGAGCCTGGTTCTTCGAATTGATATAATGGCATCAGGTATTAAAACCGAGGTAGAGAAATTCAATGTTCAGGGAAGCTTTAGCTTATGGCAAGTCCGTGTGAAAGGACTCCTGACTCAGAACGGCTTGAAGAAAGCACTGGAGGGGAAAGAGAAGAAACCCGAGACTATGACCGAGGCACAATGGGAAGAGTTGGATGATAAGGCTCCTTGGCTGATGATGTTCTGTTAGAGGTCTTGGAGATGAAAACTGCAAAAGAGTTATGGGAGAAATTGTTAAACATGTTTTGCCACAAGTCAGTCTCCAACAAACTCACAGTAAAGCGTTGGTTGTTCACTTTCCGTATAACAGAAGGTACATCTCTTAAAAACCATCTTAGCGAGTTTACCTCAATTATACAAGAATTAAAGGCTTTGGATGATGTCCCTAAGGACGAGGATCAAGCTATGATATTATTGTGTTCGCTCTCTAATTCATATAAGGGCTTCGTAGAAAGCATGATATACGAGGGTAGGCCAACCATTACTGTTGATGAGGTAAAAAGAAACCTTGTTAGTAAAGAACGGGCAGATAGGGAATTATCTGACTCGGTGAATGAATCAGGTAGTGGTTTGCATGTGAAAGGTAGACCAGAACATAGGGGATCCAATGGTGGGAATAAGTCTAGGTCCAAATCTAGACATAAGAATCTGTCATGTCATTATTGTCACAAGAAAGGGCATATAAAGAAAGACTGTTACAAATATAAGAATAAATCGAAAGAGGGTAACAGGGGTGACCAGGGCAAGGACAAGTCTGTTGAGGCTAGTGTTGTAGAGGAGGATAGTGAAGGGCAGTTTCTATTAGTTGCTAATTCTCAGTCCAGGTCCAAGGATAAGTGGGTCATGGATTCGAGTTGTTCGTTTCACGTTACTCCAAACAGAGACTGGTGCCCCGCGTATAAGTCTATACAAGGTGGGGTTGTCTTGATGGGTAACGATGCTGCTTGTAAAGTAGTGGGGATTGGGACAGTCCATGTGAGAATGTTTGATGGGGCTATTAGAACCTTAAGTGATATACGTCACGTCCCGGAGTTGAAAAAGAACTCGATTTCTCTAGGTACCCTTGAGTCTAGTGCGTATAAGTACACTGCTGAAGGTGGAGTCATGCGGGTCAGTAAGGGTGCTTTAATTGTGAAGAAAGGAAATAGAGTTGGTACTTTGTATGAGCTTGCAGGTACAACCGTGACAGGTTCAGTTGCTGTTTCCATATCTGCTATGACAGATGCAGAGATCACAAGACTGTGGCACATGAGAATGGGTCATATTGGTGATAAGGCATTATCTGAGCTGAGTAAGAGGGGACTGCTTTGTGGTCAGTCAATAGGACTGATGGAATTCTGTGAGCACTGTATTTATGGGAAACAGAAGAGAGTCAGCTCCAAATCAGCAGTGCATCAGACCAAGGGAACGTTACATTACATACATTCTGATCTGTGGGGACCTTCCAGAGTGGCTTCTAAAGGTGGGTCCAGGTATCTTCTAACGTTTATTGATGATTACTCACGTAAAGTTTCGGTTTGTTTTCTGAACCAGAAAAATGAAGTGTATGATATCTTCAAGAAGTGGAAAATTCTGATTGAAAAATAGACAAGGAAGCCGATCAAGAGGTTGAGGACTGATAATGGTCTTGAGTTTGTAGAAGGTGACTTCACTAGATTTTGTGAAGATTAGGGTATAGTTAGACACAGGACATGTACAGGGCGACCTCAGCAAAATGGAGTGGCTAAAAGGTTAAACAGGACGTTACTTGAGAAGGCTCGATGTATGCTTTCAAATGTAGGTTTAAAGAGAGAATGGTAGGCAGAAGTAGTTAGCATGGCTTGCTATCTTGTTAACAAGACACCGCATTCTTCATTACAGATGAAGACTCTTGAGGAGGTATGGTCTGGCTCAACTTCTGATTATTCTCAGATTAAAGTTTTTGGTTGTCCTGCATATGTATATGTTAATGATGGAAAGCTAGAGCCTAGGGCCAAGAAGTGCATCTTTCTTGGTTATTCGTCAGGTGTGAAGGGATATAGACTGTGGGATCCATATGCTCAGAATTTTCTGACTAGTAGAGATGTTACTTTTGATGAGTCTGCTCTACTTAATCCGCCACACACACCCTCCATTGACAGAGATATAGTTCAGGTTGAGACACCTGATATTACAGAGATACAGTCAGATCAGTAGATTATTCAGCTAGAGAGTATTCCAGCACCTCAAGTACGGGTTTTTGATATTATTACTGATAATGCAGAAACAGGTCAGCAGGTGGAGAATAATACTATAGCTGGTGGTAAACCGAGGCGTCAGATCAGGCCTCCTGAGA
This sequence comes from Simmondsia chinensis, assembly GCA_018398585.1. Lineage (NCBI taxonomy): Eukaryota > Viridiplantae > Streptophyta > Magnoliopsida > Caryophyllales > Simmondsiaceae > Simmondsia > Simmondsia chinensis. Next base: position 5,993,039 of record JAGTTD010000021.1, on the reverse strand, counting down.
GATATGGGTATGAGGAGATAATTGCTTATGCCCTCATTTCTGCTGAGTCATTAGATGACAGTGAGCTGACTTCTTATTCAGAGGCTGTATCGAGATCAGATGTTGATAAGTGGCTCGTTGCTATGAATGAAGAGATGCAGTCTCTTCATAAGAATCAGACTTGGGAACTGGTGAAGCCTCCCACAGGGAAAAGACTGGTTGGATGCAAATGGGTCTTCAAAAGAAAAGAGGGCTTTCCTGGAGTTGAAGATGCAAGGTATAAGGCACGTTTGGTAACTAAAGGCTACAGTCAGGTACAAGGTGTTGATTTTCGTGATATATTCTCACCTCTAGTTGGACATACTTCAATTCGTGCATTGTTGTCTTTGGTTGCTATGCATGATTTAGAGCTTGAGCAGTTAAATGTAAAGACTGCATTTTTACATGGTGAACTAGAAGAAAGTATCTTTATGCATCAGCCTGAGGGTTTTGTTATAGAAAGAAAAGAAGATCATGTGTGTTTGCTTAAAAGGTCTTTATATGGCTTGAAGCAATCTCCTAGGCAATGGTATAGGAGATTTGATCAGTTCATGATAGGTCATGGATACATCAGGAGTAAGTATGACAGTTGTGTGTACTTCAGAAAGACTGATTCAAGCTTCGTTTATTTGCTTTTGTATGTTGATGATATGTTGATTGCAGCACGAGACATGAAAGATGTTGATGACTTGAAATCTATATTAAAGAGTGAATTTGAGATGAAGGATCTTGGAGCAGCTAAGAAGATATTAGGCATGAAAATTCGTAGAGACCGAGAAGCCGAAAAATTATACTTGTCTCAGGAGAAGTATATTGAGAAGGTGTTAGACAGGTTTCATATGAAGGATGCTAACCCGGTTAGCACGCCCTTAGCAGCTCACTTCAAACTCTCGGCATTAGATTCGCTTCAGACTAAGGAGGATGTCAGGTACATGTCACAGATTCCCTATTCTAGTGCAGTGGGCAGTATTATGTATGCGATGGTTTGCACGCGTCCAAATATTGCTTTTGCAGTGAGCAGAGTTAGTAGGTACATGGCGAATCCAGGTAAACAACTTTGGCAAGTAGTGAAGTGGATTCTCAGGTATCTTCGTGCAACCTCTGATTTGTGTTTGGAATATGGGAAAAGTAAGTGTTGTTTGGTTGGGTATGTAGATTCTGATTATGGTGGAGACCTTGATAAGAGGAAGTCCACTTTAGGATATGTGTTTTGTTTAGGTGACACAGCTATCAGTTGGAGAGCGTGTTTACAGTCTGTTACAGCACAGTCTACTACCAAGGCCGAGTATATGGCAATTACAGAAGCATTCAAAGAAGTTGTCTGGTTGAGAGGTTTGATCAGTGAAATCAGTGTCGAGTAGGGGACACTTAGAGTATACTGTGATAGTCAGTCCGCCATTCACCTAGCGAAAGATCAGATGTCACATCACGACCGAACGAAGCAAATAGATGTAAAGCATCACTTTATTAGAGATCTGATTGACGAGCAGAATGAGGAGTTGAGGAAGATTGGGATTGAAGACAATCCAGCTAACATATTCACGAAAGTTCCACCAGGAAGCAAGTTCAAGCATTGCTCGAATTTGGTGGGTCTTTCCATTTGATGTATGTTAGACCCGGTTGAGGGGGCATTTGTGGAGAAGGTGGAGTTGTTCTATTGTTCATGTTAAATTTGAGCCAAGATAGAAATTTGTTAGGGAAATGTCTCAAAATTACTTGACATATTAAGGAGAAGGGCCGTGAGAAGTTCGATCGATCGAGGTGGAGCTCGATCGATCGGGAAAGTTACATAAAAAGAAGGACGCCTCCAGTGAGCAGGCCGATCGATCGGCGAGGAACCGATCGATCGGGACCCCCCGATCAATCGGCAACCGCGTTTCTTGCGCGGCTATAAATACGAACGTAGGGTATGTTATTAGTAATCCAAAAGCAAAAGTGAGGTAATCTTTCCAGTGGCGCCACCACCAATAAAAATTGAGTGAGAGAGAATATTGTAATTCTTCTTCTTTTGATTCAATAATAATAACTCCGATCTTCGCCCGTGGTTTTCTCCCCTTTCGATTGTAAAGGGGTTTCCACGTAAATCATTGTGTTGTTTGTTTCATTTCTCTTTTAGTCCGTTTATTTCTCGTTATTGTCGTGGTATTTGATTCGATTGTGATCCGGCAGAATTGTTTATTTCCGCACAGTTAGCTTGTTTTCATTTGAAACCAAATTAATGGGACTTATTCATCTAAACAAACTAAAAAAATAGTAGAGTAAGCAACAAAAACTAGAACTAAATTATGAAATCAAGATGCTTAAACAAACAAAATTCAAGTCTCAGGGAGTCGTTTTGAGCTCAAAATACTACACAACCAACCAAATCGAACTTAAAACTTCCAATCTATAACTCTACTCTATCATTAATGTGTAAAATATTTGTTCGAGTTTATTTTTGACACGTCACCACGAATAGGACAAAGAAAAAGAGAGGGTAAATTATATATTAATATCCTAAAATTTGGTGTATTAATTTTTGAGTTCATAAACTTTTGTGCAATAATTTTTTAGTCTAGATTATTTTTGGCCAAAAAGTTACATATATTTAATAAAATAATCCACATGTCAATGTGAAGCGTGTAAAATAGGGTCCCCTCATATAATGCTTCTTCATTAGAAGTGTCACAACATCCTCATCCATGTGTGAGATAAGGGGAACAATGAGATGGTAGGGTAATTAACAAATGACAGTGAATTTTATGCCCTTTCACAACATTTTTGATCTATTTTGTTAAATACATATAACTTTTAGACTAAAAGATTAATATACAAAATTTTAGGATACTAATATATAATTTAAAGAACGGGAAAACTTGAGCATCACACCTCCATGGAATATTCACAAACACAACTAAAACATGCATGATTTTCACGACATTCCTCAAAATACAACCACCCACCCTCTAAGCAATCAATGATTCCAATAAAATCATTCAACTTTATATCCAACCATGATTTCCAATCCAAACATTCATCAAACATTAGCCAATCAAGGTTAAATGCTTTCATTACACAAATATGTCTCTCTTTGGGGAGCCCACTTATGCCTTATCTCACCACCACCACATTATCTTTTTTGGTCGAGAACGCACGAAGGCAAACTATTCATTATGATAAAAAATATGATAGCTGACAAAGCAGTAGAAGAGGAGCACGACACTCGGACATGATTACAAGAACCCTCCTGATGTAACTTGGATACCTCATGAACCACTACATTAGCATCCCTACAAGTCCAAACAAAAGATCGAGAAGGAAAAGAAGTCAAAACTTTAATTTCATAAAATAATGCATCGATCTCCCATAGGGAGCGGACTGTGATTACGTTGTAATATTTTAACAACACTTAGGAAATCAGACTAAAAAATGACATGCTCGAGGCCTTGTCGAATAGACAAATGACAGGAGGCTTGAATTGGTTGGTGTATCTCGATCCTAATGGCAAAAATATTAAAAATAGAATAAAGTTAGACTCTGTTTGATAAATAGGAAACCTTTTTTTTTTTCCAACAAAATGTCCTCCGGAAAATTTTTTCACGCATTTGATTCAAAGGAAGACATTTTTCTTATGAAATATTTTTTTTTTAAAAAAAACTTTTTTTCACAAAGTATTTTCAATCAGAAATATTCTTTTCTTAAAAGTTTTGTCTTTCTAGTTTTAAAAAAATGGTTTTATTTTATGAATTTATATTACATACACGCTTGACCAAGTTCGACTTGAAGTGAGAAAAATGAGATGAGATTATAACAGAAAAGTTCTCCTCTTTCATGGAGGATGATGTTTTCCCCTATCGTTGAGGGGAAGTTAATTTTCCCTCAATGGAGGAATACAATTAAAATATTTCTAATTTTTGCCATAAAATTATGCAAAGAACTTATAGAGTTAGATGGAAAAAGGTTTTTTGTCAAAATAAATGAAGCCTCAATAAAATCGAGATCTACTTATTATTTTTGGTCGTCTAGTTTGAAGGAAAATGTAATTCTCTTTATATGATGTTTGGCTGTTGTTTACAAAGAGAACATGAACAGAGCTGCTCTACGAAAGATTTCTTATGTGTCTTTTATCGCTTAAATTTTACACAGGGCAATACAATTATGAAATTATTTATAGTTTCTCTTTAAACTATTCATTCCATTGTTAATATTACATGTATTAGTCAATAATAAAGAATTCGCATATTTTATGAAGGAATTCAATCAAGTGCATACAGTGTCAGAGCCTTGTGACGAAGAGGTCAGAAGTTCGAATCTTAACAACCCCCAATTTCAATATTAACACAATTTGAGCACAAAGGTATGAGGTAAACCTGTGCATTATCTACGCTTCAAGCCCAAACGAACATTTGTGTGAGACGGCATGTTAGAGTACAAAACCAATCATGGGCCTTATCCCAAGAGCTTAAGTTTTTAGGAGAATTGGTTGCTTATCAACTCTGAAGGGGGAAGGTTGCGTTTATCCACCCTCCCCCCCCCCCCCCCCCAAGACCCTGCTTAGGCGGGAGCCCTTAGGGCACTGAGAATGTATGTTGCTTGGTTCCTTATCAACATTTAACTTTGCTTAATTTTTGTATTGAGTAAGCTAACCATGTATTGTGATTTTTATCACTAATTATCAAAAAAAAAAAAAAAAAAAAAGAACAACCATGTAAATCATCTTACTACACTACTAGAAAACACTCATTTAGAGAAGGATAGCTCCGTAGATAAATTATGTGGAAACCGTCTCTAATAATTAGAGACGGAATAGAGAACGAAAAAAATCCGTAGGTAAATTGGGCGTAGCTAATTGTGGGTTGTCTCTGATCCGTCTTTAATCAGAGACGGATTAGAGACGGAACAAAGACGATAGTGTCCGTCTCTAATTAGAGACGAAACAGAGTTGGAGTTATCTGTCTCTAATTAGAGATGGCACATTTTGTCTCTATTCCGTCTCAAATTAATTTTAATACAGACAGTATATAATTTTCAGCATTATATATAAATTTTTTTAATAAATTAACCTTTATCACCTAATATGAATTTTTTGTAACTAAAATGTAAAGAAAATAAATATAAAAGGCAATACAATTTGTAAAATCAAAACAAATTCATATAATAACAAAGACATCAAATTCCAAATACATTGTTTCTTGATTTGAGTAGATATGCAAAGCAAATACGACAATCATGATATAAAAGCTTTTTTTGGATAATTTAAAGTACAAAGATTAATGGATCCAAAATAGGCCGAAAACCCTATCTCCAAAAGCACACATCAAAACAAAGAAAGCCAACAATCTTGAATTGAAAAAAAAAAAAAGGCACTAACTTAGCAAATATATTGCACTTCCACCCCATTACTGTTCTGTAGATGGATCATCGGGATTTAGTGGACACTGAGGATTGTTTGAGAGTTGTCTTTGTATCATTTCAGTTATTACTTTGTACTCTCCAAAAGTACGTTCTAACTCAGAAACACGGTTCCTTAAAATTGCGTTCTCCTCAGCCACCTCTGATTGTTGACGGGAACTAGTCATGGAAGATGATGCAGCCCACTTTGAGGCACTTAACTTTGTTGTTAATCCGTAAATACGATTCTTAGAAGGCTCTCTAGTCGCCGTCGTCCAAGCTTTTATGTCGAGTTGTCGTTCAGACGTGTTCTCTCCATGTCTTTTTCTTATCTCATTGTCATATGTATTCTACACATAAAATTAAAAAAAAAAAATCTTATTAGTAAAACTTAAACTATAACATCATTGGCAACAAGCTCGCATCACAAAAACCAACATCCAACCTTCCATTTTGCAATATTGGACTCACAAAGAGATTGATCAAAAGATGATAAAATTGGATTTTGAAGAACGACTGGATGAAATTTATATCAAATTAACAATGGGTAAGAAAATTTAAATTTAAATTTGAGAGAGAAAACAACAAAAAACAAGCAAAAGGGCAAGAAAATTAATTTAGATAATAAAATTGAATAACGGAATTATTATGAAAAAGCTTTTCTTTTTACAATCGATTATTACTAGAAGTCGATAAAATTGAATCCACTAACAACATACATCCCAAATATTAACTATATATGAATTTGAAAAAAAATAAAAAGCAAAAGATACAAATTTAATATGTGCACTTACCATAACCTTTTTTGACCTCTCATCGACAGACTCGCCCTTATGTTCTCCTTTTTGTAGGAGGTGTGTTTGTTTGAATACCTCTACATCCATTACTTTTCGATTCTCCATCTTCTCCTACAAAATAAAAACGAACAACATAAACGAAAGCTAAAAAAAAAAACAAAGGAAAACAAGCAACAAACAATATAAAGGAAAGCAAGACAAGAACAAAATACAACCACCCCAAAACAATAGTACCCATAACCAAAAGATGCTGCACAAAAACCAGATGCTACAAATTAACACAAACAAGAAGTTTGTCCAGTACACGCACCAGGAACCACAAGCAAACCCAAACTCAACACGCTAGGAATAATGTATCTTAACCAATCTCCATGTTTAATTCCAATGTGATTAACACATAGCCAAAACAACTTAAATGTATTAAAATTCAATTATGAACACACAAAGAACACTCATAATGAGAACTCCAACTCATGGCCTTCAAGTCGTACAACGGGCAATACAACCCACTTTTGTCCACCCAATATACAATGAATGCTAAATTCACCACCAATTGAAATTTTTTTACAATCTAGCACTAACAAAAATGGTGGCATTAACCCCCAACAAAGATCATCAATCACAACTTGAGATACTCATAATTGACCTCTAGGACATAAAGTCAAATTTTGACCTAATATAGAATATAACATCATAATTTAATACATTAACCAAACAAGCATCACCATTCTTAAGCCAATAATATAACATGAAACCATTAGTTAGATGGTTAGATATACTTAAATGACTTACAATCCTTCTTTTATGCTCAGAAAATGTAATGGAACCGGCAGTGTGTGTGCTCCTCTTACTATTTTCATCACTTTCCCTATTTCTTTTATTTTTGTTTGACTTATCTTGCCAATCCTGACGCAGCCAGATATCACACAATTCATTCCATATATGTGGGGTAATCCATCTAGGGGGATAAGCCTTTAGGTCCTTGTTCTTGATTGCACTTTGACGAGCATGGTACAAACTTTGGCTTAAGCGCTTTGTCGCCGTAGTGCCAAACAATGTCTTCATCTGTATATCCCGATTTTCATCCCAAGAATATGTATTCTGTTTATAAAAAATAATACTTGTTAGTTCCAATATTATCTAATATACATCATACAAAAAGAATATGAAGCTAATAGTCAACAAAATCTATTTTAATACTCTAAATTCATGCCATAATGCATCCTTAACAGGCTCGGGAACATCTCCATATGTAGCCCATGCTCCATGAAAATGGTGCCTTACAAGGTTACCTATATATCCGCTAACTCCAGAAATTAAAAAGTTCCTATATATTAGAAAAGACAAACATCAATACATATGTTAAAAACTACAAAAAAACATTTAAATAAAAGTGTATGTTGAACATTTTACCCATATTCATCGATGTAAATGTGGATGCGTCCATTGTTCCTAGGAGGAGATGGAGCCATAGGAGGTGAAGGCGAGCGTGAGTGTCCAACCTCAGGTGGAGGTGGACATGATGATAGACCAGTATTTGTGTATTGAGAGGGCCCCGACCTCTCATGATACACCATCTGATGAGGGTAAAGTGGGGGTGGGGGTGGGGGTGGGGGTAGATACAACTCTCTATACTAAGGGTACGGTTTTAGATGCACTGCATGGTACCCTGCATGTGAAGGGGTAGGTCCAGATAAAGGCACATACGAGGATGGACCTATCTCTCCATACTGAGGCTGAGGGGCCATCCCATGTACGTGGATGGTGCATATGAAGGTCGATAATTCAGATCAGGGCCTCCAAACTGAGAGGGAGCCCTCCTTTAGGCCCGCACAGTCAATAGGGGTAAAGTGGGTGCGTGTCCAGTAGTAGGGGAGGAATTAGACCCTACCCCAGTTAATAACTATGTAAAGCCCAATTCTTGTAATACCTTATTCTCCTCCTGTGTATCCCTCATCCTATTCTGATCGGTGAGGGTACGATTAGATCCTGAGATGGAATGCTCACGGTGGCTCGAATTGTCCCCAGAAGCAGGATACTCTTGCTGATCCGACATCTCACATGTTATACAATATCAATATAGCAATACTATCTATAAAAATGAAGTAAGAAAAAGTAGCCTACAAAAACAATATCAAGACACTGCATCAAACACACGAGCAAATAAACCAAGTAAATAAATATGTCAGTTATCAGAACATGCTATTTCAGTTTGTATGTAGGTGACATGAACCAAAAACATAGAACATAATATTTAAAATTATCGATCATGATCATCATCAATGTCATTGCGTGCTTCGTCATTATTAATATCATCATTATCAGCATTATCGTCTTCTTCACTATCATCATCGCTATCATCATCATCTTCTTCATCCTCATCATGACGTTGACTCTCTTCTTCATTTTAGTATTGTTCATCTTCTTCTCCTTCTTCTTCTTGTGGGTTTGTTAGTGGCATTACAGGAATCTCATCGGGGTTCACTTCTTCGCCTTCTCCCAAGACAACAAGAAGTGAAGAGTCATCAAGCTGTATGGTGGGCATTATTGGTGATGGAGTTGAAATATCATCTTCTTGGTAAAATATTTCATTTTCAACAATACGACCAATGGATGGGATGTCATATGTAGCTCTTGATTTTGTTTTGCACACGACCCACCATTCACGTGTGTCACGCCTTTTAGAAACGTAAGGTATGAAATATACTTGTTGAGCTTGATGTGCTAGTATAAACGGGTCGCTACAATTAAGTCTCGACCTATGTCGAATTTCAACAAGTCCATGTTGAGGATGTACTCTTGTCCCACGCGCTGTGTCAAACCAATTGCACTTGAAAGTACAACTCTATTGGAGCCAAAATATTCTAACTCCAAGATTTCGACCAACATACCATAATAATCACTTCCATCATCATTACTATAACTCCCTTTCACACAAACTCCACTATTCATTGTTGACTTTGTTCGACCATATTTGAGCGTATGAAACCTAAACCCATTTACAAAATACCCATTGTAATATTTTGCCTTTGTTGCTGGTCCATGTACAAGTTGACATAGTTTAGAATCAATGTCGGGACATTCCACAAAAGCCTACATAACATATAAACATGTATAAGTTGTTTATTATTTACATTTCATGTAATTAGTAAATAAGGATATTATATCCTTACATAATTTTGAAACAATGAGGCGAACTCCAATTCTCTTCTTCTTACAAGTTGCTCGTCGGTGAGATTAGGGTGCTCACATCTCACCATTTGATCATAAATGCTGCAAAATCCGTCATCCATTAGTACTACCTTAAATCAACCAAATGACTAAAAGACAAACAAAACAAAAACTTACTTCACAATCGGGGTCATCTCAGTACAGTTTAAAAGCACATATAGATAAGCCTTGCAATATTCATCATTATTCAACCATCTATGACAATTAGCAGGTCCAATTGATCTTCCGGGGATGTTGAAGATCGATAATCATCCAATATTTATGCCATCTTCCCTACCATCATCATTACGTGAAACTCAATTATGTCATGTGGGTATATTCGGCTCGAAATAATGAGAGGTGAATGTGGCAACTTCTTCAATCAGATACGCCTCAACTATAGAACCCTCCACTCTTGCCTTATTTCGCACTTTAACTTTCAGTGTCTGGAGAAACCTTTCAAAGACATACATCCATCTATATTAAACAAGGCCAGCCACTATTGCCTCATAAGCTAAATGAATGGGAAAATGTTCCATTAAATCAAAGAATACTGGAGGAAATATTTTCTCTAATTTGCAAATGGTTTCTACAATGTTACTCTGCAAGACTTTCAAGTCATCAACATGTAACACAGAGGCACATAGATCTTGAAAAAAATGGCTGAGTTCAACTAATGCATCCCACACATGATTAGGCAAAAAATATCTAAATGCAGCAGGCATCAATCTCTGCATAAAAACATGGCAATCATGGCTTTTCATGCCTTTTATAGTCCCCTCCTGAATATTCACACATCTTCCTATGTTGGACGCTTAACCATCTGGAAATCTCAATTCCTTCGCCCATTCACAAACATCACGAACTTCAGACTTGTCCAGTACGTATGATGCACGTGGTTTGTATCTTTTGTCATCTACATGCACCAAATTCAAAGTTGGGCGATGGCAAATTTGTTGCAATTTAACTCGAGCATTGATAGTATCTTTTGTCTTACCTGTAATATCCATAATCGTGTTGAAAATATTACAAAACACATTTCTTTCAATATGCATTACGTCAAGGTGATGGCAAATAAGATTTGTATGCCAATAAGGCAATTCCCATAATATAGTCTTCTTCACCCAATTGTGTTTTTTTCCTTTCCCTGGTATTGTTGGAAGTTTCGGCACAAAAGTCACATCAGGAAGACATTGAACTATCGAGAACATTTGCTCACCGGACAACATCATTGGTGGACTATCCCTCTCGATTCTATTCTTCATGAAAGCATATCTTTGCCTCTTATTTGGGTGATCCATTGGTAAAAAGCGACGATGACAATCAAAGTAGCACGGTTTCCCACTCAGCCCTAATCGGAAAGCCTTTGTCTTACCCATACAGTATGGACATCCTAAATTTCAGCCCGTGCTCCACCCGGATAGCATTCCATATCCAGGAAGGTCACTTTGTAGTCCACATAAGTGCAGCTCTCATTGTAAAGTTTTGCTTTGTCGACACATCAAAAGTGATTGCCCCATCTTCCCATAACATCTTCAACTCATTAATAAGGGGTCTCAGGAAAACATCAATATTAAAGCTTGGATCCTTATGACCAGGTATGACCGTATTTAAAAATATGTATGGTCGCTTCATGCACATCCACAGAGATAGATTGTATGGCCAATCATCACCGGCCAACAAGAATAAGAAGGTCCTCCCTGATCAAATGGATTGAATCCATCAGCACATAGTCCAAGTCGAACATTCCTAGCCTTTGAAGCAAACTATGAGTAATGACGATTAAAATGCTTCCACGCCTCAGAATGAGCAGGATGAGACATGACATCATTCGAAGATTGATGTTCAGCACGCCATCTTATATAACTTGCTGTGTGAGGTGACATGAAAAGCCGTTGTAATCTTGGAGTGAGAGGAAGATAATGGAGCACCTTATATGGTACCAACTTTGGCCGTTTTACGGCAACATTTTTACTTTTAAACCGAGGATGACCACACACAAAATATGATAACAATTCCTGATTTTTCATGTAATAAATCATGCAGTTATTTATACAAGCATCAATCTTTTGATACCCTAAACCAAGACCTGCAACTCTCTTTTTTGTATCATAAAAGCTTTTTGGCATTTGTTCTCCTGAGGGTAACATGTTCTTTATCATTGAACAAATTCTATTATAACATGCCTCACTCATATTAAACTCTGACTTGATGTTCAGTAATTGAGGTACAACCGATAATCTCGTGTACATGGAGACATCCAAGATTGATTTGTGGCCATTTTTGTAGAATCTACATTTAATGAGTAAACAATACACAATTAACCAACTTGTCTTTTATATATATATATATATCATTCATAAATAGTAGATGCACCCAAGTGGGTTAATAAAATTAACTTTGAAACTATAACGGGTATCGTTCAATGTAATCTACTTTAGTTTAAGATAGAACTAATTAGATGGATCAACTGAGACTAGAACTATATAACTCTGACACCGGATTTATAGCAAAGGATCAATTTACACAACGACTCTATCATTTTGGAAAAAGAGTGTTATGTAAGATTCACACTACTGATAGTTTCAAACGGGTGATGTTTTCCATTTTTTCTATCAACAAACATAACACAAAGTCTCTCCAACTATGAGTGAACTATCTATTTACCTTTTTTTTGATATTTTTCAATAACTTGTGATTTTTTTTTTAGTTATTTTTTTTGATATTTTTCAATAACTTGTGATTTTTTTTGTTAGTTACTAGTTTGTTTAGTTGTTTTTAGGTTCTTTAGTTGATTTTTGTTAAGATTTTTGTGCAGCCTAATTGTCATATATAAGGTATTTGTATTTTGTTTTGTATATACAATAAATACATAATAAAAATATGTGAATCCTTGTTCTCTTCCAAATCTCTCTCTTATTCACTCTTTTCTCAAATACGGCAAAATACTGTAAATGTTTAGATTTTTCTATCATAACCATACAAAATCACCACTAACTTGTGTCAATCACCGTAAGCATCACAAATATATCCAAAAACAATTACCACCATTTCCACCAGTTAAGCATACAAAAGCCAAACACTAAACAACACACTAAAAACTGTAAATGTTTAAATGTTGGAATAAATAAATGATAATTTCTCTAAAATTTGGGTATATGTACAAAAAACTAAACCGTGTATAATTCAAATACTCATCTACACAATCAGAAATAAAATGTGAGAAAATAATATAGGAGAGAGATAAATACAATACAGTGAGGAAGTAAGAAAGGAAGGTGAATGGGCGACAACACCGTGTGGGTTTTCGGACCTCAGCCGTCGACTTTGTGGACGACAACAACTCAGGCCGGAGGACGAGATGAGAGAGAGAAGAGAGAGAAGATGGTTTGGGAGGGGAATGGAGAGAAATGAGAGAGAAGAGGGTTTGGGAGGGAATGGGGTTTTGTGAGAGAGATACAAGGGTTATGGGGGAGAGATACAAGGGTTTTGGGGGGGGGGGGGGGGGGGGGTTAGTGAGTTAGCGAGGAGAGAGAAGAGGGTTTGGGAGGGAAAGGGCTCACATGAGAGAGAGGAGAGAGAAATGGGTTTGGGGGTGTTTGGGTTTGGGAGGAAAAATAAAAAATGTAATATTGGGATTTGGGTGTGAATATAAAATTAGGTTTAGATATTTATATTGTTAATTATTTTATAATATTTTATTTTTAATTATATTAATTTAGTTTTTATATAATTTTTATTATATTAATTTAATGTTATGATAAAAATTAAGGTTAAATTAATGACATAACTAATAAAATTTGATCATTTAAAATGTGAATAACTCAATTCAAACTCACTTAGGTTGTATTTAGAGCATGGAATTAGAGGCTAGAATTGGGGCTGAGGCTATAATTGGAGCCCAGAATTTCAATTTTATTATTTGGTTTACTTACTGAAATTAGAATTACAATTTTACTTCCCAATTACGTGGAATTATATTTTAACTGAAAATCATACTTTCTAATTCCATGGGGTAGGGGTATGGAATTGCAATTCCAAATTAACTCTATTGACCTAAAATCCAAAATGATCCAACTTGATTAACCCAAATCCAATATGACTTAAAATCCAAAGACTTGGACATAACTAAAAATTGACCCAAACCTTGAAATCACCTAATTCAAATAAGTTGAACTTGAAATGATCGAAATCATCTTAGTTCAAATACCAAAGTGACCCAACCCGATTGACCCGAAATTCGAGATGAGTTAAATCAATAAAATGAAACTACTCTATTCGAATGTAATATAAACAAGTTGAGCCAAAGTGAAAATGTCCCGACCAAATTTACCCAAATCTTAATACAACCCATACTCAAATTAACCCGGCCTATCTCAAACTCAGTCTAAGATGACTCGAAATTTGAAATGGTACAACTCATTTTGTTCTAAAACTAAGATGACTCAAGCTTGAAATGACTTAAATGAACTCAAACTCAATCATAACTAGCATGAATCCCAAAAACACCTAACCTGATTAACTTAAAATCCGAGATAACTTGAACACCAAATGATTCGACATGATACTTTACCCCATTTGACTAGAAAATCAAAGAACTTGAACTCAAATTGAATCGCTTCGGCTATCTTAACTTGAACGCAATATGAACCACTCCGACCAAAATCCAAAAATAGTTGATTTAAAACTTGAAATACTTCGACTTAATTGATCGAAATCCTTGATAATTCGAATCACTAAGTAATTATAATTCCGACCTCCAATTCCTTTGATGAACCAAACAATGGAATTTCAATTCCATTAGAATTCTAATTCCGTTAGAATTGGAATTGGAATTGCAATTCCACGGTCCAATTCCAATTTCGTATGTCAAATAGATATCATTAATGTATTAAAAGAGCCCAACTTAGTGGGCACCTTTATTTTAAGGACAATCTAGGTTATTTTCTATTACATAATTACAATATATATTTGATAGTTATTTCTCAATTTTTATCTATAAATAGTGGTATTAGGCAATTACAATTGAATATATTTTTTAGTACTCCAGTGTGGGCAATATTACTCATTCTCATTTGTACATGACTCTGCCACAGGTTATTTACACAAAATCCTATTATACTTGTCCGCTGTATATGTCAATTGAGTCATATAAAATAAAACTAAAGCTATTGTATCAGGTCATTTGCATTTGTTATGTCATTACAATTATATAATTAACATTACTTCAGTTTGACAATAAAATTAAAATACTAACAGATGGAAAAATTAAAGAAATCTTTATGTAAATAACGTTATTTTACAAAACATAACATCTATAGTATAAAAATAATTTTAAATTAAAAAATTTCAGTATTGTTAATTTCAATTTTATATATATAGAGATGGCAAGCTATCTCTATTCCGTCTCAATTAGAGACGGATTAGAGAGGGAAAGCCGCCATCTCTGTTTTACAATTAGAGACGGCGGTTTCTGTATCTACTCCGTCTCTGTTTAGAGATGGAATAGAGACGGAGCTTTCCGTCACCAATTTCCATCCCAAATTCGTCACAAATCTGTCTCTAAATATTTTCCGTCTCCACTCCCTCTCTAAATCTGTGACGTGCATGGGCCGTCTCAAAGTTTTGTCTCTAAATGAGTGTTTTCTAGTAGTGCTATCTGTTTAAGATAGGGGTGTGTGTATGCTAGTCCAAACCAAAAACCTAGACTGAAAGGTTACTCAACTTGATCCCAGTATGATCAGAACCTAGATTAGATATCAATCTGACTTTTTGTTTTGGATTCAAATCATTATCGGTTTTTCATCTTGTCCAAATTAATAGTAAAAAACATCTTCTAACATTTTAAAATATCTATCCAAACTAAAATTTGAACTTGACTAGCTTATGTGATCCAAGATCGGGTAGTATCTGTATTATTCAATCTGATTCTTGTACTTACAAAATCTTTCATCGTTCTGGAGAAATGAACTCCCTAATTTATAGTGATGTCCAAGTCGAGAATAGTTGGAAGTTTTTTAGATAGGATCATTGGTGAGCCAGTTTTTTAGATAGGATCAGAGTGAGAGAAAATGGACACATATGAGACCCACATATGGGATCCACTCTCCCCTCTCTTGCTTTATCTCAAGTCCCACCTATTATACTAGGGGGTTGTTTGGTATACGATCGAATGAGGGAGTAGGAATAAAATGGGCAACTCATTCCCATTTTTTCGCTGTTTGATATGGGAGAATAGGAATAAAAAGGGTATTGGAGTGGGGATGAAAAACATTCTCATTCCCACATTTTCATACCCGTTGGTGGGAATGGAAAGACTGGTGAGGTCCATAATTTTTTTATATTTTAATTTCAATCTAATTTTTTTGTAATTAATTACCCTCAAATAATAAATTTAAACAAGTTTTTAAGCATAATAATAATAATAGCAATAATAATAGTAGTAATAATAACAAATACTACTTTCATTATTATCAGTATTATTATTATAAAAATTATTGTTGTTGTTGCTACTGCTGCTGTTACTATTGTTGTTGTTGTTGTTATTATTGTTCAACAATACCGGTAAATTTTGGGGCATGATTTTACTATAGTAATTGAAAGTTTAGGATTGGACACACCAAATGAGGTGGCCCCCTCTTGTATTTATAATAAACTCATAATTACAATGTATGGAAACGTATATAATATATTCTAACTATAATATAATATATTCTAACATAGTCCTATACAATATATTCTAACCATAATATAATATATTCTAACAATATATTCTAACCATAATATAATATATTCTAACATAGTCCTATACAATATATTCTAACCATATATTCAACACAATATATTCTAGCCATAATATATTCTAACATAATCCTATACTGTATATTCTAACCATATATTCAACTCTTACCATATATTCTAACATCCCCCCTCAATCGAGGCAGGAAGTGACCGAATGCAAAGATTGTGTTTAAAAAATAAAAATAACTGTCAAGGAAGGCTCTTAGTAAAAATATCAGCAAGTTGTTGTGAAGAGGGCACATGAAGGACACGAACAAGACCCATGTGAACTCTTTCACACACAAAATGAATGTCGATCTCAATGTGTTTAGTACGAACATGCTGAATGGGATTAGTGGAGAGACAGGTTGCTGAAACGTTGTCACAGTAGACCAGGGTTGCTTTAGGAATAGTAATGCCAAGCTCACCAAGGAGAGACCGCAGCCAACAGCACTCCGAAACGGCATTGGCAACGGTGTGATATTCTGCTTCAGCACTAGAGCGAGAGACGGTGGGCTGTCGTTTGGAGGACCAGAAAATAAGGTTACCACCAAAAAACACACAAAAGCTGGAGTTGGAACGACGAGTGTCAGGACAACCGGCCCAATCAGCATCAGAATAGGCCACAAGCTGATCAAGGGCACCAGGAGAGATAGCAAGGCCATGATTCATAGTACCTCGAACATAGCGAAGAATACGTTTGACAGTAACCCAATGAGGAAGACGAGGAGCATGCATAAACAGACACACCTATTGCACTGCATAAGAGATATCAGGATGAGTAAAGGTTAGATACTGTAATGCACTGACTACCAACTGATACAAGGTGACATTGGTCATAAGCTCCCCATCAAAAGCAGAGAGCTTGGATTTGGAATCTATAAGAGTAGCTACGGGTTTGCAAGCTAACATGTTAGTCTTCTCGAGTAAATTATGAACATACTTGGACTGAGATAAGAATAAACCATCAGGAAGGTGAGAAACAGAGATTCCAAGAAAGTAGCTGAGACGTCCCAAATCTGTCATATCAAATTCACACTGAAGAGAATGTCGTAAAGTCTGAAGAAAGGCAGTAGAGGAAGCAGTAAGAACAATATCATCTACATAAAGTAGCAAAATAGCCATATCAGTCCCACGTCGTAGAGTGAACATGGAAGAATTAGACTTGCAACTGTGAAAATTGAGGCGATGAAGAAAGGACGCAAAATGATTATACCATGCACGGGGTGCTTGCTTCAGTCCATACAATGATTTATTAACCTTGCAAACATAATCTGGAAAATCAGAATTCACAAAACCTGGTGGCTGCTTCATATACACTTCTTCATTCAATGTGTCATTTAAAAAGGCATTTTTAACATCATGCTGATGAATGGGCCATTTTCGGGATGTGGCGATGGTTAAGATAGTACGAATAGTGGCCGGTTTGACAACAGGACTAAAAGTCTCATCATAATTAATACCGTACCGTTGCGTATAACCCTGAGCAACTAAGCGCACCTTATAGCGCTTAATTTGACCTGTAGAAGTCTGTTTGACACGAAAAACCCATTTGGAGCCAACAACATTAGCAGTACTTGGTTTTGGAACAAGTGTCCAAGTGAGGTTACGTTGAAGTGCATTATACTCATCAAGCATTGCATTTTTTCAATTATCATCATTAAGTGCTTGCTTGTAGGAATAAGGAATATCGGTTATAGCAGAAAGAGCAACCATTGAGGGTTTGAGAAAAGGCTTAGTAATACCAGCCTTAGACCGAGTAATCATGGGATGAACTGACCGAGAACAAGCAGGTGGCTCGGGCGGTAGTGATAATGACAGCGACAGCAGTTGCGGTGGAGACATGGGCCACGTTAAGCGAGTATCAGAGGAAGGCAATGGAGGAGGCGAGGGAACCACGGGAGTGAGGGTGCGGGAGGTGAAACCGGGAGGGGCAATAGGCCATAGAAAGGTGACACATCAAGTGGTGGTTTGAACACCTATTGAAGACGATGCATAGTGTGTTGCGAAGTGGCCCCCAACCGGGCTAGAGGAAAATCTGTTTCATCAAAAACAACATGTCTCGAGATAAAAATTTTGTTAGTCATGAGATTTAAACACTTGTAGCCCTTATGGTTTGGCAGGTACCCCAAAAAGACACATAATAAGGACCGTGGTGCTAGTTTATGCGGCATAGTAGCACTTAAGTTGGGATAGCAGGCACAACCAAAAACCTTGAGATGATCATAGGAGGTCTTTTTCTTGTAAAGACGTTGAAAGGGTATTTTCTTCTTGATAGAGGTAGAGGGCAAAAGATTAATTATATATGTAGCTGTAAGAACAGCCTCCACCCAATACTTTAAAGGCATACAAACTTGAAACAACAAAGTACACATCATATTTCCAACAGTTTTATGCATTCGTTCAGCTTTCCCATTTTGTTGGGACGTATGTGGACATAAAATTCGACTAAGAATGCCCCAGCAAACAACTTATTAAAATTTCGGTTAATGTATTCAGTGCCATTATCACACTGAAATTGTTTGACCTCCATCCCAAATTGGTTAAGCACGAGATTTCAAATTGAACAAATAAATCAAACACCTCAGATTCAGCACACATCGGGTAAATCCACAAAAAATGAGAACAGTCATCCAAAAATAGCAAATAATACTAATAACCACTGAAGCTAATAATAGGTGATGTCCATACATCAGAATGAACGATATCAAAAGGATGAGACGTAAAGGAAACAGACTTTTGAAAAGGTAAACGATTGTGCTTGCCTAATTGACAAGCATGACAAAGACTGGACTCTGAAGTAGAACCGGAACAAGAAATGAATTTGTGTTTGACTAATGAGGATAAGACCGACTTCCCAAGTCGGCGATGCCAGAGAGACTGCGTAATCTGAGAAGCAACTAATGAAACATGCGTAGAGGATGACTTAGGAACAAAGAAAAGAGGCCCCTAGCTAGCACAATGAATTATGAGGGATATTGTTTTGGAATTTTTAATGAAAAAGCCACCCAAGTTAAATTCTAAAAGGAAACAATTATCTTTACAAAATTGGCAAAAAGATATTAAATTAGTGAAAAGACCAGGAACATAAAGGACATTATGCAAATTGAAACGACCAACAGGTGTACTAAGAAAACTAGATCCAACCCCAGCAATCGATATAGAGGCACTATTGCCAACCAATATTTTATCACAGCTATGATAAGGACTAAGCGATGAAAGCAAACTAGGGTTATTAGTCATATGGGATGATGCACCACTGTCCATTATCTAGGAAAAATCAATCACAGGATTAGAATAAGCAGTAAAAGATTCAAAAATATGGTGAGGAGATGGAAATCCTGAATAAATATTAGAACCAGCAGCATAAGTATTATTTGCAGGATAAAAGTGTGGAGTAGATGGCATATTCTCACCATACATAGGAGCACCAAAGAAAGGTAGCCCAAGTTGTGAAATAAAATAAATCATCAGAGCAAGCACAATCAACAGCGAAAACCAACTTTTTTTTTTTTTTTGGAGTAGTGATTGACGATGTTACTGCGGGTTGAGTGTAAAACACAAGAAGCAAAGAAACTTAGATAGGGTTAGCCTAAAGAGGGGCGGCTTCGCTTGAGAGAGAAGACAACTAGCTGGCGGCGGCTCTGGGCTAGGGTTTTAATTTTAATTTAGATTCTCTCTCTTTTTTTTTTTTTTTTGGAAAAGGAAGAAGAAAATGGAGGCTAGAGTTTGCCTGAGAGAGAGAGAGAGAGAGAGCGTTTTAAGCTTTTGGTAGCTCTGATACCATGAAAGTTTAGAATTGGACACACCAAATGAGGTGGCCCCCTCTTGTATTTATAATGAACTCATAATTACAATATATGAAAACGTATACATATTAATCCTACACAATATATTCTAACCATAATATAATATATTCTAACATAATCCAATATAATACATTTTAACCATATATTCAACACAATATATTGTAGCCATAATATATTCTAACATAATCCCATACAATAAATTCTAACCATATATTCAACTATTACCATATATTCTAACAGCAATCAATGTGGTTCTTCACTGCGGGTGAATGTTAGTGGAAGTCAACCACACATTCATTTCGTTAATTCAAAAGAATGCCAATCCAAGTATTCCTAGTCATTTCAAGCCGATTAGTTTGTGTAATGTTCTATATAAAGTAATTGCAAATATGCTAGCAAATAGACTTAGACCCTTACTGTCCCAACTGATCCATCCCTCTCAAGGACTACAACTGGTAACATCTCATATATATGGATCACTTGATGATGATATCTATATGAAAGTCCCTGAAGGACTACAAATGCCAGATGCATATAGCTCAAAACCTCAAGAGTTGTGTTCAATCAAATTACAGATATCTTTATATGGATTAAAACAATCAAGGCAAATGTGGTACAATTGTATTAGTACATACCTTCTGAGAGAGGAATATGTGAACAATCCCGTGAACCTGTGTGTTTTTATTAAGAAATCAAATTTTGGATTTGCTATATTGTAGTCTATGTTGATTATTTATATATCATAGGAACTCCTGAAGCGATAAGCAAGCTGATACATATTTGAATAAGGAGTTTGAGATGAAAGATCTTGGAAAGACAAAATATTGTCCTGTCTCGTAAATAGAGCACTTAACTGATGGAATTCATGTTCATCAATCTCTTTATATAGAAAAAGTGCTAAAACATTTTAATATGGATAAGGCACATCTGTTGAGTACCCTAATGGTTATTCAATCCCTTGATGTAAATAAGGACCCTTTTCGGCCTCGAGAGAATAATGAAGAAATTCTTAGTCCTGAAGTGCCATACTTAAGTATAATAAGTGCACTAATGTATCTTGCTAATTACACGAGACTAGATATAGCCTTTTCGGTTAACTTATTAGCAGAATATAGCTTAACTCCTACCTGAAGACATTGGAATGAGATTAAACATATATTTTGGCATCTTCGTGGGACATTTGATATGAGATTATTCTATTTGAAACAATCAAATCAAAGATTGGTTGGATATGCAGATGCTAGATATTTGTCTGATTCACATAAAAGTCATTCACAAACAGAATATTTATTTATCTATAATAATACTGATATATCTTGGCGATTCACAAAACAAACAACAGCAGCAACTTCTTCAAATTATGCTGAGATACTTACACTTTATAAGGCAAGTAGGAAATGTTTATATTTGAGGTCTCTTATTCAACATGTTCAAGAAGAATGCAGTCTTCCAACAATTAGGGGGAGTCCGACAATACTGTATGAAAATAATGCTACATGTATTGCTCAGATCAAAAGTGAATACATTAAAGGCGACAGAACTAAACATACGTCACCAAAGTTTTTCTTTACACACGAGCTCCAAAAAAGGATGAAATAGATATTCATCAAGTTTGCCCAAGTGAGAACCTTCCAAATTTATTCACGAAGGCATTGCCAACAGCAACTTTTGAGAAACTAGTTCGCAAGATTGGTATGCATTGACACAAGAACGCCCCTTATTAATATGTTCACTTGAGGGGGAGTTAAATGCGCATTATACTCTTTTTTTCTTCGCTATGGTTTTTGTCCCACTAGATTTTTTCTGGCAAGGTTTTTAATGAGGCAGGCGTATATAACTCGGATACTATACTCTTTCATGAGTTTTTGTCCCGTAATATTTTAAAGGAGAATATGCAAAAGGGGAGTGTTGTAAATATTAGATATTCTTCGGGTATAATCTTTATAGTAAACATTGGATATTATCAAATGCCTAGAAAATTAATAGTACATCTAGAAAATATACAAAAACGTGTAAAGCAAATGATGACTCCTAGCAAATGTATACCTGTCAACAAGCAAGGAGGACGACTCATACATGTATTTTTAAAGTGCTGGCATCAAATTAAGTACTAGGGGTACATGAGTAAGCATATATGTTTGCATATATGTGTGTGTGTGTATGTTTAAAGGGGTATCTATAAGAAAAGCAGAGAGATTTGAGGTGGTGTAAAGAAAAATACTTGAGTTCTAGAATAAAATACTTGTTATTTTCTTTAATTATATTTGAGTTTGTATTTTTTATTCTCGTTCTATTTAGTATAATATTTCCTAGTTTTATAACAATACCATCATATTTTCATGATGTTTCATTTGTTCTTGTTATATATGTGGTTGGCATAAACTTAAGGAAATAAACTTGCTCAAAAACTGTTAGAGCTCAACAATCAACCACTGCTCAAGTAACCAATTAAATCAACAATCAATCCAAATTAACTCAAATGAGCAATCAACAACTATAATGGGACCAAGATCTAATAGAGATTTGTATTGCTATAATGGAGTAAAGTAATTACAAGTATAGAAATATAGATAGCATAATGTCACGGGCTGAGCGCAGATCACCCGTGCGGCGCCCGGGTCCCTGAGGCTAGGGCCGGGCCAACCTACTCCCATGGGTCAATAAGCAGCAATATGTGCCATCAAAAGACAAAATACATGGCAAACCACGGGACGTACCTGAATTCAACACGTATGCGTTAGTACCGGACAGGCTTCGGAGACCCCATATGGCATATGCTGCTTATTGAGCACCAGGGACAGTGCCATCCAAACGCGGCCCGTGACACTCTCCCCCACCTAAATCAGCAAACGTCCTCGTTGCGGGTGACTGCCCATCGTCGCTTCCCTGCGTCTCTAGCAATCCTGGTTGGTCACAGGGCAACATCGTCGTCGCCCCCTCCCGCATGACACTTCCATGCTATCGACACACACTCAACGACAAGCAGCGTGCTCAAAGCACCACCTGCCAGCTCCACGCACCATAGCACACCACGTACACGCCTCGTTCTCACAACGCTTGTTGACTCGACCCTTCGCACGTCCTTGCGCTTCATCCCAAGGATCGGCCCAATCTTCACGCAGCAAGCCAGCCTCACGGTCAGCAACCCTGGCCACACCACAACAACATGGTGCGCGTTCCTCCACATCCGGAGCAGCGAGCCACTCAACTTTACTCCGGAAGTTCCTCGTTAGAGTGCTCCACCCATCAAGGAATGTCCATACCCACGGACAAACTCGCTCAACGCACCAGGGACGCAGGCAACTCCCATCACCCTGGGAGTGTCCCCCTCCTCCACCTTGGACAGATCCTAGTCCCAACACGGCTACCTACTCGCGTATCTTGAGCCCCGCTCTGATACCATTTGTCACGGGCTGAGCGCAGATCACCCATGCGGCGCCCGGGCCCCAGAGGCTAGGGCCGGGCCAGCGTACTCCCATGGGTCAACAAGCAGCAATATGCGCCATCAAGAGACGAAATCCACGGCAGACCACGAGACGTACCTGAATTCAACACATATGCATTAGTACCGGACAGGCTTCGGAGACCCCATATGGCATATGTTGCTTATTGAGCACCAGGGACAGTGCCAGCCAAACGCGGCCCGGGACAATAAGGTATAGAAACGAAGGAAGAAGAAGATTGGGGAGAAGATAGAGAAAGAGAGAGAGAAGTAAGAGTCTCAAATCTTTATCAACATAACCCCGACTAATCTTCTAAATCTTATTTATATATTAGGAGCCAATTGTTCTATTATGATAACTAATTAAGCACTCTCTAATTCAGCCCCACTCACCTGCTCCTCACATGCCCGAGTTGGTCGTTGTTGCATGTGTGTCACAGTCACGTGCTGCTATCTCGGGGTCACATGATGCGATTTTCGGGTGACTAGGTATGCCTTTGGTTGTATGCATATCAAAGACTTGCCATGACTTGGGAGGAGTTGAGTTCCAACTGCATGTAATCAACCTCAATAAATCACTTATTAAAATTATTGATGTCTTCAGCGAATTTGACTTTGGTTGCAACTTTTATACGGATTCAACCAATTCTCGAATTAAGGAAACTCTTTTATGTTTTTACAATTTTTTTATGTATATATGAAGCGAGAATATTGACATTTGTGGATGGTTGTTCACTCAAGATTCTTCTATCAACATTTCACGACATCCCTTGATTCTCATTGCGAATGGCTCTTGCCGAAGAATATGAAACTCCTATATCTTTTGTCAGAATATAGAAAAATCTCCTATCTTTTGCAAAAAAAAGAGGAAATTTTCCTTCTCAAAATAAATTGAACACTTAACTCCTCAACTTGATAATCAGTTAACGACCAACTAGCTACTGAGAAATAATGGGAGATTTGATCTCATAGAGTTCAATTCCCCTTCTCAACCCATGGCTATGAGCTCAAAGCTTCCTTCGTAACTCCCGGAACTTCCTCGTCGTGGCTTCCTTCCATGCCTCACCTCATTTCATAGGGAACTTTGAAGCGACTCTATTTCAGTTTTTTTTCTTTTTTTGATTAAAAAGTGGCTCTATTTCATTGTATTCCATCCATATCCGAATTCCATTTATTTAATATCTCTTTGGTATCATTCACATAAGAATTGTCATTTCTAATCTATCTCTTTCTATTTCTATATATGAAATTTAAAAATCATATGTTATGATATGAATATACCACACTGACTTGTTAGGTGTAGATGACGAGATTATATGAATACACCACACTGACTCATTAGGTGTGGATGACGGGATTCCATTGATACAGAGCCAAGTCTAATAGACTTCTTGGAGGGTCCCATTGGTGAGCATCCAGTTCGCTATTTATGAGTTAGGCGCTTTAATCATTCAGCTACGGATGCATAGCTAGGATCCTAGTATATGGTGAATAATCAAATTCCAATTGAAATGAAATCTTTAGGATAAATCATTTTCTGTAATTTGTCCCAAAAAAAAAGAAATTTAAATAATCAATCAAACCTTCTGATATTAACCCTATTTACTAGTTCTTTTAGCTCCATATCAGTAAACAATCCTCAAAACACCTGAATAGACAAGTCAATTACACAACTATAAATCGAGTCAAACAATAGTTTGTCCCTGAAGCCTAGATCACCATATTAAATCCTCTTATCATCAGCTTTTAGCCTTAATGCTTGCAGTCTAATGTGAAACTAACTGTAGCTGTACAGATCCACATGTGTTTGACGGATGCTGGCCTTGGCTTTGAATGTTGTTGTGGGTAAACTAGTTCCCCGCGATAAAAGAGAACTATGAAGAGTCAAGAAATGATATCCATCAATTAATTTCTCTCTCTCCCTTCTTCAGGCATTGAGTATCTTTAGAATTCAACCCCTCTTCACCGGGACAAAAAAATAGCAGAGAAGCATATTGATAACGATGGAAAAAAAAAAAAATAAACGTCTTAGAACTTGGAAAATATGAAAATCCAAAAAGAATGTGACAGTTAGGAAAAAGAAAACATGCCTTGCACGGTTTAAGTATCAACTCCACCTCTTGAAGCCACTACCACCCAACAATCACCTTTGCTTTAGAACATAGCAAGAACATAACTTAAGTAGATCTGTCAACTTCTAAAGCCAAAGGCAATAGTCTGATGGTAGTGGCTTAAACAGGCAGAGTTGATACTTGAATTGTGCAAAATCAGGTGATAAGACATGCTTTCTATTTCAAAAAAAGCGTCACATTATTTTTAGATGGTCATATTTTCCATCTTTTTAGATGTTCATATATTTTCCATCTTTGTCGTTATAATTCTCTCAATTGTTCCTTGTCCCAATAGAGAGGGTCAAAATAGTTCCACAAAAACCCAATGCCTGCAAAAGTGAGAGAAAGCAAGTAATTCTAGTAAGTCTCATACATCTAATAATTGTTGTCTATCATTCTTAGACTCTTCATGGGTTTTCTAGTCACTGGAAACTAGTTGATATGCAACCAAATTCAAAGCCATGGCTAGTGTCCACAAACGCACTTTAATATGTACAGTTAAATTTCGTTTTACAGTTAATAAACTGGTCAAGTGTGGTGATCTAGGCTTTATTTTTCTTTGACTCTTTTAGTTGCGAGATTGGCTTGGCTATGGAGATGTTTTGAGGACTATTGCTTTCTCACATAAACTTGGGAGAACAAATAGATGAGGGTTTAACATTAAGGGATTAATTAATTATTATTCAAATTTTCTTTTCATTTTTGTTGACATTTGCCATCCTAATTGTTACTATTATTGTCAATTAATCACACATTATGATATGCGCTCGCGCTTTCTCTCTCTCTCTCTCTCTTGCCTCTTTTTCCGCTCCCAAGGAAGATGCCTAACAGAAGGGATTTGTCATAAAATGAAAAAAGGGAGAGTGGATCTTGTATATGGGTCTCACATTCATTTCTTTTCACTCTATAACACCTACGAATGGCAATGAGTCGAATTTGGATCCGGTTTGCCTCCATCCAAATCCAACCCAAGAAAAATCCGACCCAACCTAAATCTAGAAAAAACTCATTTATTCTATAAAAATCAACCCAAATCTAATCCATCGGGTGAAATGGATATCCAACTCAAATCTATAACTCATTTAAACCCTACAAAATTATAATACTATAATTCTATCAGTAATAATTCTATCAGTAATACATAATAATAATATCATAATTGTATCTTAAAAGTCAATGTTTGAATTAATTAGTACATCTTTTTTTAATATGTATAATTATAGTAATATATAGACAATTATTTAAAAAAAACTCATAACCAATAATCCTTGCACACTAAATATAATTTCACGTCGGATTTGGGTCGGGTCAGGGTTGGATTTGATGTCATCCAAATCCAACCCAACCCAACCCAAAATCCATTTATTAACATCCAAATCCAAATCCATTTAAAACACATTTTTCACATCCGAATGTATCATAAATAGATCAGGTTGGATGGATATCTGATAGATTCGGGTCTAATAGCCATCCCTAATAACACGCTAATTCTAGGGATTTTCAAACTGGAATAATTGGAATTTCCTACATAAGACTAGTAGTGAGCCAATTTCTTAAATTGAATCAATGGTGAGAGAAAACAAATGTATGTGATTTATTGCCAATGACAATAATAATGTAGATTCTAAATGTCAGCCAAAAAGAAGTCAAAGAATCAATACCCAACCCGCGCCCCCCCCCCCCCCCCCCCCCCCCCCCCCCCCCCCCCCAAAATGTTTGTTCTTCAAGCTCTATGTTAGAAAATAATTCTCAAAACACCTCTAGCCAAATCAATCTTACAACTAAAAATGTCTAAGAATAGTCCCCTACAAACTAAGATCATTGCACTAAACCCTCATCCTCTCATTTTGGCCTCAACTATCATAATTTGGTGTAAAACTAACTTTAATTGTTCATATGAACATGTGTTTAGTTGACATTGGTCGCGGTTTTGAATAGCACTACTTGT
Source organism: Simmondsia chinensis (assembly GCA_018398585.1). Classification (NCBI taxonomy): domain Eukaryota; kingdom Viridiplantae; phylum Streptophyta; class Magnoliopsida; order Caryophyllales; family Simmondsiaceae; genus Simmondsia; species Simmondsia chinensis. The sequence continues at coordinate 5,965,554 of JAGTTD010000021.1, read as the reverse complement.
GAACTAGTTTCCGATGACAAGTGAAACATATGAAGAGTCAAGGAGTGATACCCATACACTATTAGTAGTACATGACTTACCTGAACTACTTGCTTTCTTTCCCTTCATGTATTGGGTTTCTTTATAATTCAATTATGACCCCTCTTCTCTATGACAAAGAAATAACATAGTATTATACCAATAAAAATGGAGAGACATAAAAATCTTAAAACATGGAAAATATGAACATCCAAAAACATGCAACACTCAGATGGGTAAAAGAAAACATGCTTTACCACCATATTTTGCATGATTCAAGTATCCGCTCTACCTCTTGAAGTGAATGATCACCACCCTTGACTTTAAAACATAGCAAGAAGGAAAATGAAGAAGATCGGTCAATCTTTGAAGCAAAAGGTGGTTGTTGGGGGTTGAAATCGAATTCCAAAGAAATCTAATGCATGCGTAAGGGAGATAAAGCAAGTCATTCGGGCAAGTATGATATTGCTACTAATTGCTAGCTATCATTGCTTGACTCACCACAGGTTTCACTTATCACTGAAAACTAGTTGACACACAGCTACATTCAAAGCCATATTAGATATCCATTGACAGAGCAATATGACAACTGCTTTTTTATTAATGTTATAGTAAATGACAAAAGTATCATTCAGTTCTCTTATTCTTATGTTATTAGCACAATATTCAAGATGTAATATGTAGAAATTATTGTTTTTTTCTTAATTTATTTAAAAATATAGTTATTGAAGGTTATTTTTGCCATTTTACTATAGTATTAATAAAAAAAAATAGTTAACACTTCAGCTTTGTCCATAGAAAGTGACATTATCACGCTGGGCATTGGACTTTTATTAATATGAGAAAAACTTAGGGATCTTTTTATTAATATGACAAAATTTTAGGGGCATTTTTATTAATTCAAAAAGGTTTGGATTCTTTTTATTATTTTCAAAAATATTGAGGTATTAAAATATAAATAACCCTTAGTTTTACACTAGGTTGTGAAAAATTGAGATGGGAAGTCGACGATAAGAGGGTCAAGTGCGGTGATCTAGACTTTGTGGAGAAACCAATCTTTGACTCTTTTCTAGTTATGTAATAAGCTTGGCTGCGAAGGTATTTTGAAAAATATTTTCTGACATAAAGATAGAAGTACCAATAGATGGGGGAGGTTGGATGATTATTTCCTTCTTCTTAGGTTGAAATTTGAAATCCACGTTATTTTTCCCATTATCAATAAGTCACATACTATTGGTGTACTCTCTCTCTTCTCTTGTTTTGTTTCTACATGAGATGAATCCTTTTGTGTGACAGGAGAAATCTATAATAAAATGATAGGGGTAGAGCCTGTGCCATTGCATCTCTCCAATAGCTTGATTTTGATGACTTCCAAGTCGAAATAGCTAGAATATATATTTTAGATATGACAACAATAAGCCAATTATTTAGATAGGATCAGCGGTGAGAGAACTTACGCAAATGAGACCCACGTACAGTGTAAAGTTAAAATAAGCAAAAGACTAACAACAACAACAACAACATTAGTCTCAGTGCCATAAGGGCTCCGGTGTAAACAGGGTAAGCAAAAGATTAACAGTGGAAGAAATTACTTTTGTATTGGATGATTAAAACTAGTACATGTGCTAAGCTATTTATAATAGTAAATTTACATGATATGCCACAACGCATGAGCTACCATTCTATAAGTTACAAAAGAATAAAAACACTACTAATTGCGCTCATAAAGGCACGGTTGAAGGAAGGGGAAAGGACGAGGAAGACACTAGAGGAAAACACTTAAAACTAAGACTTAATGCTATACCTAATGAATGCTAGGTACAAAGAATATTCTAAGCATAATACACAATACAAAGTAAATACACACCTAATACGCTAGTATTCAACACTCCCCCTCAAGTTCGAGCATATAGGTCTACAATGCCCAACTTGCGAAGGAGAGCCAAAAAATCTGAACATCCGAGCCCCTTAGTAAAAATGTCGGCTACTTGTCCCGACAAACAAATGAAAGAAGTTGCGATTTCCTTGGACAACAGCTTTTCCCGAACAAAATGACAGTCGATCTCTATGTGCTTCGTCCTCTCATGAAAAACAGAATTAGAGGCGATGTGTAAGGCTGCCTGGTTGTCACAAAATAAAATAGAGGCATCGTTAATAGGAACAATAAGATCTGTTAACGAAAGTCTCAACCGAACAAGTTCACTGGTAGTAGTAGCCATAGATCGGTACTCAGCTTCTACCGAAGAACGAGATATGATAGACTGTTTCTTGGACCACCAAGAAATAGGCGCTCCCTAGGAATATCGCATACGCTATGGTAGAGAGTACAATAGTGGGACAGCCTGCCCAATTAGCATCACAGTATCCCCATAAACGAAAGTCATTTTCAGAAGGCAAGAAAATCCCTTGTCTCAGTGTCCCCTTCAAGTATCGTAATACACGCATAATAGCCTCAAGATGCAATCCCCTAGGGTCATGCATAAACGGACTCAAAATCCAAACATATCTGGTCTAGGTATCGTCAAGTACAAAAGACGTCCCACTAGCCATCGATAACGGCCCTCGTCCTCAATCTTATCCCCTAGCTGATCTGCTAAACCATGGTTCTATACAATAGGAGCCGGTGCCGGTTTTGCTGCCAACATGCCAACTTCACTAAGTACACCTAATACATATTTTCGTTGGCTTAAAATAGCTCTTTTAGAAGATCGAGCAACCTTGATCCCTAAAAAGTATTTAAAGGGCCCTAAGTCCTTGATTCCGAAGGATGTATTCAAAATTCCTTTCACCTCTGTAATATGATCTAAATTATTTTCGGTAATAATCACATCATCTATATAGATTAATATGGCAATGTAAATCCCCTCAGGATAAAATGTAAAGACAGAATAATCTGACTTGGACTGGCAAAAACCGACTTTTAATAAAGTGGAGGTGAATTTATGGTTCTATTTACAAGAAGCCTGTTTAAGACCATATAAAGATTTTCGTAGACGACTTTGTGCTTTTGTAACTTGAGTGAAACCTTTGGCGACCAACCATGCCTTGTAACTTTAAATGGTCCTGTTAGACTTGTGCTTCACTTTGTAAACCCACTTCGAGTCGATAGCCCGTTTTCCCATAAGAAGATCCTCAAGAGTCCATGTCTGGTTCTGCTCCAAGGCTTGAATTTCCATCTTCATGGCATCTCTCTAATGTTTGTACTCAACGACCTATTTAAAAGTTTTAGGGTCATCACTAGATGTGATGGCATTTAAAAGATTACAGTGAGCGTTAGAAAAATTCACATTAGACATGAAATTTGAGATAAGCTATACCAGAATTGGTTGATGGAGTGGGGGTACGAGCATGGGCTATAGATGAAGGAACATAACAAACATAATCTCGATACTTGGAGGGAGCGATGCATAAACGAGTACTTCTTATAATAGCCCTAGTCTCTAGTTCATTTTCCCCAGACCTGGTAGCTGCCGGATGCTCTTCGGAACCACTGCTAGCTACTGCGACTCCTTCTTCTTCGGCTGCTGTCATGTCGGTCGAACCACCAGCAATTGTTAGGCCGACTGGTTAGTACCCGACCGATTCGGGGCGGTGGCTGGTTCTTGTCGAACCGGCTCATTATCGTGAGGTAATGTGACGGGATAATCAACCACGTGTCTAGAATTAACATCATGTGTTTGTAGCTATGGAAATAGGTCCTCACAGAAATGAACATCCCTAGACACAATAATGTTATTTTCCTCATGATTATAAATTTTATATCCCTTTTGACCGTGTAGATATCCAACAAAAATTCCTGAAGCAGCTCAATTATCAAATTTGTCATTCGTTCTATCTTTAACACCATAGTAGCAAAGACTCCCAAAAACTCGTAAGTGGTCATATCTCGGCATTTTCCCAAAAAGCAACTCATAAGGACTTTTATTTTTGAGAGGGGAAAGGGCGTTAGGTTTATAATATATGCGGCAGTTAAAATACACTCACTCCAAAAATTCTTAGGTAGCCATGCCCGAAACTGAAGAGCTCGTCCCACCTTGAGCAAATGCTTGTGCTTCCGCTCTACCACTCCATTCTATTGTGGCGTCCCAGTCAAAGAAGTCTGAAATTGAATGCCGTGATCTGGATAGAATTCCAATAGAGGGCCATACTTGAACTCTTGCCCATTATCACTCCTTATTTGTTTCACCTGAAAACCAAACTGAGTTTTCACAATTCGACAAAAGTCCATAAGAATCCTATGTGCTTGAGATTTCTCCCTCATCAAGTAGACCCAAGCACAACGACTAAAATCGACCACAATGGTAAGAAAATACCAAGCACCAGTCAAAGACAAAACATGATAGGGTCCCTATATATCACAATATATTAATTCAAAACATCCACGAGTTTTAGAAACATGCATTGGCAAAGGTAAATGTGCCTGCTTGGCACGACGACAAACATCACAAACAACGTCAGTTTTTTTAACACCCAAATGAGATAACACGCACAACTTTTGGAAAGAAACGTGACCTAACGCGATGCCACAAAACAGCATTTTTATTGCTCTGAACGGTGAGAACCGAAGACCCAACCGGTCGTGCTTGCAACATGTATAGCCTATCTCGCTGCTTACCCACTCCAATCAGCCTCTTCGAGCATAGGTCCTGTATTTAACAAAAATCATGATGAAAAGTTAATGTGCATTTTCCTCCACGTGTTAATTTGCTCACTGACAATAAATTAGATGAAAAACCAGGCACGTAGAGTACATCAGAGGACAAAATTTTTAGAAATCTTGACCTTTCCTATATGCGTAACAGTTAGATTGGTCCCATTAGGAAATTTAACCTGTCCAACCATATCATTCACTTTAACATCAAATATGATGGATAACGAGGACACCATATGGTCTGTTGCACCTGTGTCAATAATCCAATCACAAGATGATGAAACTTGAATTGTAAGGTTAACACTAGGTGAGGCTAAAGCAGGGCCGAGAAGGGCTAAAGGTTGTTGATATTGTGCTGGAGAGCGCCCGGTTATTGGCCAGTCAGTGCTGCAGCAGCTGTCGCGGTGGCTCGGGGTCCACCTCTGGGGTTCTTGGTCTTCCAACCTGGTGGATAGCCCATCAATTCAAAACACGGTTTCTTAGTGTGTCCCTGTTTCTTGCAATGAGAACAAGTAAAACAGTTAGGACGATGAAGATTATTTCCCACAACAGCAGCTACGCCTCCCTTGCTTGCCGACCCCTTTACTGCCAAAGCCGTGGCTTTGGGTGTCACCACTGAACCCGCAGCCACGGTTTGCTGCTTCTCTTCCTGACATAAAATAGAATATGCACTATCCACAGTGGTCAGAGGCTTGGGATTCATGAGTTGTGAACGAACTATAGAAAAGGATGGGTCTAGACCCATCAGCAAGTCCAGTAATTTTTCCATGTCTCAAATTTGCAAAAAGGACTTAGCATGTTCGCAAGTGCAAGGTGGAATCTCAACTAGAGTATACAACTCATCCCAAAGTCACCTTAATTTGGTGAAATAGGTTGACTTGGGTAAATTTTCTTGCTTTAAATGAGATATCTCGTGTTTCAATTCGTAGATATGAGGGACGTTACCCTACAAGAATCTCTCTTGCAAGTCCAACCAAGTATCCCGAGCTGTTTCCAAATAAGTGATGCTTTCGTTTATCTCCTTTGAAACTAAGTTAGAAAACCAAGTTGACACCATGGACTCACAAGCACTCCAGTTTTCAAAATCCGGCGAATCTTCGTCCGATTTTGCAATGCTTCCATCTAGGAGACCAATCTTACGCTTTGCTTTGAAAATTTCATAAATGGACCTTCTCCAAGACTGGTAGTTAGATCTGGTCAAAGTGTTTTGCACGAAAACCAAACCCAGGTGATCCGAGGGATGGAGATATAAAGGCGAATAGGCATCCAAAACTCCCCCTTGTCATAGGAACAGGGGCCACAGTTTGGTCAAGAGTTGCATGAGTAATAACATTTTTATTCTCATTAGTAATATCTGCCACCATCTTGAATAAACAAAACACAAGAAATCACAAATAAGCAAGAGAAAGGAAGAGAAAATCTCTCACAAAGGGGTTCGATTTTGCTGTTGGTGGTTCGGTTTTGCTGCGGCTGGGACCTCCTCGGGAATGACTAAATTGCTACCACAAGATTGAAACCCACTCTGATACCATGTAAAATTAAAATAAGCAAAAGACTAATAATAGAAGAAATTACTTTTGTATTGGATGAGTAAAACTAGTTATGTGCTAAGCTATTTATACTAGTAAATTTACATGATAGGCTACAACACATGAGCTACCATTCTAAAAGTTACAAAGAAATATAAACCACTACTAATTGTGCTCATAAAGGCACAGTTAAAGGAAGGGGAAAGGAAAAGGAAGACACTAGAGGAAAACACTTAAAACTAAGACTTAATGCTACACCTAATGAATGCTAGGTATAAAAAATATTCCAAGCATAATACACAGTACAAAGTAAATACACATCTAATACACAATACTAGTATTCAACAAACATGATGTAATCTCTCCTATCTCATTTTACCATAAATTCTACTTATCATGCAAAGCGTCATTAAGAGTGAAAAAGAGAGAGAGAGAGAGAAGAGAGTGACACAACAATATGTGAATTTTTTAAGTAAAATATGTGATTTTATTTTGATTACAATATAATGAGGAATCTAATATCAACTAAAAAAGGAAAAAATTCAAATTATCAAACAAACCTCCAATATGAAACCCTATCTATCGGTTGTTCTAGCTCTTTGTTATAAAACAATTCTTAAAACACTTACATGGCCAATACAATCTCACAACTAAAAATGAGTCAAAAAATAGCCTCTTCACAAAGCCTATATGATATATCACCACACCAATCTCTTATCATTGGCTTCCCACCCACATTTTATAATATGGTGTAAAAAACCACACGCACGTCTCTCTCTGGGGATTAGGGGCGATCTGGGGGCGATTCAGGTGGTTTTTTCACCAGCGACTAGGGCACCCGCGTGGCGGCGCATGCGTGATCGTACGGGGGTGGGATCGGTGGCATTGGCTTCGCCGGCTCCTCCAATTCCTGGTGGTGGTGCCCGCTGGTGTTTCCGGCGGCCGTAAGAGGGTGAAAAGGGTGAAAGAGGGTGCTAGGGTTTCGGGGTGTTGGTGAAGAACGTGGGCCATTCGTGGCTTGCTTCCCGGCGAGCCCATCACTGGTGACTGGTCTTTGATGGTTCGCCTCTACCTTCTCATCCTTCTGGTGGCTGTCCGGCTGGCTCTAGTGGCGTTGTGGCGGTGCTGGGCCCACTTTTTCTCTCCTATCGATTTTGGGTAGCGATTCTTTCTCTCCAGATCTGGGTGCTTCTTGCCTGTAAGTACCTTGTTTCTCCCTTGCTGTGGTGTTCCTTGTTGGTTGGGGTCCTTCTTGGTTGGTGATTGTTTCCGGTGTCAGGTGGTGGCGGCGTTGCAAACCCTAACTTTCCCTCTTTGTTTTACAAGATTTAGAAAGTGTGGTTGTTGGGATTCTTTCCTCAAGTCGCACACTTGTCTTCTTCGTGCTCGATCTAAATTTTCTTGAATTTTCATGGGTGGTTAAGTGGGTTCCAGTGGTCTTTGGGTGGCCTCGTGGTGGTTTCAGGTGAGGGTGCAAAAAAATTCAGATTTCTTGTTTGTTTTACTTCTTGAGTTTCGTGCTTCGTGTTATCATGGACGAACCCCAACCTCGGGAGTATTTGGTGTCTGAGATACCTCGAGGTGAGAGGGGGAATGAGGCTTCTACTTCTTTCACTACCGATGAGCTATCTTTGCACTTTGTCCTTCCTAAGCACATTGATGGTAAGGTTGTGAAATCTATCATTGGGCTCAATATGGACAAGGCTGTTGAACGTTGGCACCGCACCCTTGTGGGTTATGTTCTCGATGGCCGAGTTGCGTATTCTTGATGTGTAGCTATGGCAAACTTACTATGGGGGTCAAAGGGTCTTGAATGTGTCCTCTCTCATGAGACTTGTTTTACTTCCGTTTCAACACAATTGAGGCATCTGAGAAGGTGCTCTGGGGTGGCCCTTAGCACCTCAAAGGTCACAGTCTCTACCTTCAGCGTTGGGCTGGCTGTCATCTACCTGAGTATGACCTTCCTTCTATGCCTTTTTGGGTTAAACTCTATGGCTTGCACGCGTCTATGTGAACGAAGGACATGCTGAGCGCTGTTGCTAGTGGTGTCGGTACTCCTCTATACGTGGACAACCCAACACGCGAGGCTACTATGATGAGTTATGCCAGGGTCTGTGTGCAACTTGATGCTAAGGTTACGCAGATCAAGGAATTTATGGTTGACTATGGGGCTAATAGGTTGTTTCCAATTGAGGTTCGGTGTGAATGTCTCCCGAAACATTGTCAGACTTTCCATGTTTTTGGTCACTCATGACGGGACCCAAGTAACCCGGTTTCCTCTGATAATCCGTATGGGAAATCAGGGAAAAAGCGCCAGAATAGGAACCGCCGCCGAAAGATGCGGTGGGCGATCGTGATGCGACTGGGGGAGCTAAGGAGGCTCCAGTGGGTGCCACCACCAGGGGTGGCGTGGAGCCCGGCCTAGGACTAGCGCATGAGGGGCGTTTGGGACCTCCGGTTGAGGTTCATGAGGCTCCTAATGTTGGGCCTCGGGTTGGATCGCAGGAAGGTGAGTGTGGGGCTTTACATGGGCCTCCCATTGGGCCTCTAGTTGTTGTTGGGCAGGCTGCTGGTGTTAGGTCTCCAGTTGGGCTTGTGGATGGGTCACGGGCTGAGGTTGATGATCGGGTTGGGTCGCGAGTTGCTGGCCTTCCTCCTTCCACTTGGCCCACGCTTCCTTCTCCTGCTGGGCCTCACTCTAGGCCTTGGACTAGGCCACCCGCACCCCCTGCTGACGAGGGGGTCTCTTCAAGTGCTGGGCCTTGTGGCCCGGCTCGGGGGAGTGAGCACAGCGTAATTAGTGCACTGGGATGGCCGAGCCCATCTTGGGTTCGGCCTCTTCTCCCCAACCCGGAGCCATAGTTCGGGTTGGGGACTGTTCAGGCCTCTCGGATTTTCGTGTGGATGTTGCTTCGTCTACCTGTGTGGAGGATTTGAGTCGTGCTATGGTCCCATGTGAAGTTGTGGAAGCTCAGTTTAGCTTGGTCGGGCTTGTGGAACCTGATTTATGTGGCGTGAACTGGGAAGCGAGAATTCCAAGTCTCGGCGATGTTAGTTCCAGGGACTGGGACACGTCTTCTGATTCTAGGGACGCTGCTACTTCTGTTAGGCCTGAAGAGATTTCAGTGGTTCAGCCTCAGATTGAAGGTCGGATGACTCGAGCGGCTTCGAAAAAGCAGGCTCAAGTCAACAACAAGAAATCTAAGGGTAAGAAGAAATCATGATTTCTATCGGCTATCTCTTTGGGATTTACTTTGATGCTTTGTTGTATTCATTGTTTCCTTTGTTTTCTATGTTAGAGGTTTGTACTTAGGAATTTCCTTTGATATTTCTTTGTATTTCCTATTTATTTGCTTTTGCGTGTTCTGCTTTTCTTTGATGGCTCTTAGGAATGCTTTGTAGGCTTTGGCCGTGTCTTGAGGTATGCCCCTCGTACTCATGTACGATTTTTTGATATATAGAACTGACTTATCAAAAAAAAAAAAAATTTAACTGTACAGATTAACGCGCTTAATTGGTGTTGGCCATGACTTTGAAATGTTGTTGCTAAGCGTGTATTTGAGTCAAGTTGAGCCGAGCTCGAGCTAGGTAGGCTCGGGTCTTGGCTTGTTTACATTAAGCTTGGCTCGGGCTCGGGCTGAGCTCACAAATTTCAAGCTTAAGCTCAGCTCGGGTCGATCTAAGCTTAACGAGCTTTGAATCAAACTTGCAATATTTTAGCTCATTTAAGCTCAATCTTTGCTCCTTTAGTCTCAAATTTGACTTTTTTTATCATATTTAATCAAATATATTATATTAAGAAACGCTCGTGAGCTTACGAGCTCAAGCTCGGGTCAATAAGCTAAATAAGCTGGCTCGGCTCAACTTGAGCTCAAAGAGAGCCGAGCCTTTCAAACTTTATGACGAGCCGTCTCACAGGGGCTCATGAGCTGGCTTGGCTCATTTATACCTCTAGTTGTTGTGTGTGAATCGCTTCCCCATGACAAGCAAAACCTATGAAGAGTCGATGGTTATTAGCAGAATACGACTTATCCTGACCACTTGTTTTCTCTCCCTTCTTCAGGCATTGGGTTTCTATGGATTTCAAATCCGACCCCTCTTCACTAGGAGAAGCAGATAACAAAGAAGCATAATGATAAAGATGGAAAAACATGAACATCTTAAAGCTTCAAATATATGAACATCCAAAAAGAATGTGACCTTTGGTTTAGAAAAAAGAATGCATGTCTTATCATGAATTTTGCAAGTTCCAAGTATCAGCTACACCTTTTGAAAAAAATTTCACTTAAACCACCTTGATTTCATAACATATAGTAAGAAGAGAAATTAAGTAGATTGGTCAGCTTATGCAGCTAAAGGTTACTGTTGGGTGGCAATGACTTCAAGAGCTTGAGCTGATAAATGAACCATATAAAATTCGACTATAAGGAACACTTTCTTCTTTCCAACCCAGCATCATATTCTTTTTAGATGTTCATATTTTTCATGTTTTAAGATGTTCATATTTTTTTTTTTTCATCTTTATCGTTATGCTTCTTTGTTCCTTGTCCCAATGAAGAGGGGTTAGAGTCCGATTTCAAAGAAATCCGATGCCTATAGAACGGGAGAAAAAGCAAGTAGTTTGGGTAGCTTGATACTTCTAATAATTGTTGGTTATCATTCCTTAACTTTTCAAAGATTTTACTTGTCATGTGTTTAAAAAAAAAAAGGTTTTACTTTTCACTGGGAACTTGTTGGCATGCAACCACATTCAAAGTTATGGCCAAAGTCCATCAAACACACATTGATCTGTATAATTCAGAGTTAGTTTCACACCAAATTGTGAAAATTGAGGCAAAAGCTAATAATACAAGGGTATTGTGTGATGATCTAGGCTTTTTGGCGAGAGTATTCTTTGATTTCAATTTTAATTGTGGGATTCATTTTATAGTTTCAGTGTTTTGGGGATTGTTTTATGATATAGAGTGAGCAAAATAAGTACATGAGAGATCAATATTTTGGGAAGAGGGGGGGGGGGGGGGGGGGGGGGGGGGGGGGGTGTCATTGACTATTTGAATGTCCTTCTTATTTGTTCGAAGTTTAGAATTCCTAATTTCTTAAACGAAGCGCATACTACTAGTGTGCTCTTTCTTCTTCCATTCTTATTGTAGATGAATCCATTAGCGTTACATGTGGGATCTGTGATAAAACGAGAAGAGAGAGAGTAGTTCCCGTATGTTGGTCTCACTTGCATCCATTCTCTCTCTACCAAATATCGCTCGACATATTGGATTCCAATAATTTTTAGGAAAATTATCACTTAGGTACTCTAAAGTCTAATCATTTATTACTTATGTACATTGATATTTCAATATATATAATGTGGTACCTTCATGTGTAAAAAATTTGTTACTCGAGCACCTTGAAATTTTAAAATTTTATTAATTAGGCATCCTTATGCTGAAATTCTATAGATTTAGTTAGAAAATGCTAAAGGGAAATATGATATCGACAATATTATATGTGTGTGTATGTGTGTGTGTATTTTCATTATAATTTGATTTTTTTTTTACCAAAAAATGCTGATATGACACATGATTTTGACAATATATAGGTAGTTTACATTACAATTTAGCGAAGTTTTTATTTTAATTCGTTGAATTTTTATTGAAAATATTGACATTATTCTTATATATTTCCATAATAATGTTTTTTTATATAAAATTGATTAAATTCTTATAAAAATTCATCAAATTCCAATGTAGGATACCTAGGTGATAAAAGAATTTATTACTTTAGGATACCTCATTATATATATATCGAAATGTCAGAGTATCTAACTACTGAATGCTTAAACCTTAAGATATCTAACTCGTAATTCTCTTATTTTTTTATATTATACATATATATATATATATATATATATATATGGAAGTAGTTAAGAGAAACCCGTAACAATGGCTTCTTTTCAAAGGAAATTCTAAGACATCAGTTGAAAGGAGAAAGAGAAGGGCCTTGTGCAAAGGATGATCCAATAATATTATGCCAGAAAACCATGAGGCTATGTTTTGGAGTATGGAATTGGGGCTTAGAATTCTAATTCTGTTGTTTGGTTCATCTGCTGGAATTGGAATTACAATTTCACTGCCTAATTCCATAGAATTAGATTTTAACTAAAAATTATATTTTCCAATTCCTTGGGGTGGGGGTAAGGAATTGCAATTCCATATTAACTCAATGGACCTAAAACCCAAAATAAGCCTACGTGATTAACCCAAATCCAAGATGACTCAAAACTGAAGACTTAGACACAATCTAAAATTTGCCCCGAACCTCGAAATCACTCAACTCGAATGACTTGAACTTGAAATGACCAAAATCAACTCAGCTCAAAGTCTGAAGTGACCTAGCCTGATTGACCTGAAACTCCAAATGACTCAAATACAGAAAATCAAACTACTCGAGTTGAATGTGATGTAACCAAGTTGAGCCGAAGGGGAAATGACCGATCCAAATTGATTTAAAACTTAATACAACCCATATACCCAAAATGACCCCGACTTATCTCAAACTTAGCCTAAGATGACTTGAAATTTGAAGTGATATAACTCATTTATCCCCAAAACTAAGATGACTCAAGCTTGAAATGACCTAAATGAACTCAAACCAAATGATAACTAGCCTGAATCTCGAAAGGACTTAACCTAATTAACTGAAAATCCAAGATAACTTGAATACTAAATGATCTGACCCGATACTCGACCTGATTTGACTTGAAACTCGAATAACTCAAAATTAAAGTGAATCGCTTCGACCATAATAACTTGAGCACAATGTGAACCACTCTAACCGAAATCCAAATGTAGTTGATTTGAAACTCAAAATACTCCAACTCAATTGATCGAAAACTCTTGATGATTCGAATCGTTATGTAATTATAATTCTGACCTCCAATTCTTTTGATGAGCCAAATAATAGAATTTTAATTCTATTAGAATTTCAATTTCCCTAGAATTGGAATTATAATTGTAATTTTACAGTCCAATTCCAATTTTATGTGCCAAACAGAGCCTAACAAGTGTTCGCCAACCAATTAGAGCCTGTTTGGGATTGCTGTGAAAAAAATTATTTATTTCAAAAGAACTTTCTATAAAAGCACTTCTGTAAAATATGTTGTTTTGAAGAAGTAGTTTGTATTTGGCTCAACCAGTCAGAAGCGCTTAATTCATTATTGTTAGTTTTTTGCCAGTGTTTAAGAAAAGCGGATTTTCTCTGTCAAATTACCAAAAAGGCCATGGGTAGAAGTTTAGTATACAATGATCATTTTAGGTTTTTAAATTTTTATGAAATAATAATGATTTGTAAAGTAAAAATAATATTTTTATTTATTTTATTTATAATTAAATATTATTTCTTAAAAACTTAGAAAACCTGCAATGACTACAACAACAACATACCCAATGCCCCAAGGACTCCGGCTCGCGCAGGGTCTGGGAGGGGTAGAATGTACGTAGTCTTACCCCATCAAGATGAGACCTTGATGAGAGACTGTTTCCGATGACCCCCAACCTGAAACACTGACTCAATTTGGGTGAGTGCGTAGTATACCCGCAGGTGTATAATTACCCATTCCTAATGAGACAAAAAAGGAGAAAAGAGAAAAGGAGAACAGCAATAGCAAGCAAGCATATAAGCACATAATCAGATAAGTATGTATGCATGTATGTATGTATGTAAGTAAGTAAGCATGTGTGCATGTAAGTATGTATCCCTACAATGACTATTATTAATATTATTATTATCTTTGTTGTTATTATTATTGTTATTATTATTATTAAGAAGTAAAATAAATACTATAAAAGAAAATAAATGTAATACAAGTAACATAATGAACGGATACATTTCAAACTTATATATAGATATCATATGTAATAAATATAACAAAGATAGTGAATTCATACATTTCAAACTTGCACAGTGATAGCATATTTCATATTCTTCAAGTTAAATAACAATGATAATAAACTCATACATTTCCAAAACGCTTTACAATCTCATTCCTAATTCTATCACAAATAAAATCCATTTCAATGGAGGATCCTTGTTTCATTTGTTGGGGAAGGTTATGATTCTCATCATCTTCCTTGATCTCTAGAACATCATCAGCAGCAGCAGCAACATACTAGTTGAAGTCAATATCAGTAGATGTGTTTTGCTGTATAAAGTTATGTATAGCCATAGTTGCTGAGACAATATGAACTTGAGTTTTGAACTTGAATGATGGCAAAAATCCAAGTAAATAGTAGATTAGAGCACACCAACACACCTAGCCTGCCAATTACAAGGACAGTACATCAGAGCCCTACTATTATTACTTGAATTTTCCATCAATAATACTATCAACAGTAAGAACATGAAATTCGTTTGAACAAAATTAGCAACTTAACTTAAAATTGAACAATTTGAACCAAAATCACATAAAAATCATATGAGAAGTCAAAAAATTTAGCAACTCAAACCAAATCACTTCAAAAACACAAAATCACACCAAAATCACATAGAAGTTGAACAAAATCAACAACTCAACTTGAAATTGAACAATTTGAACCAAAATCAAACAAAAATTATACGAAAAATCAAAAAATGAGCAACCCAAACCAAATGACTTTAAAATCACAAAATATAACCAAATTTGTACCAGAATCATAGAGAAATTGAACAAAATCATACCAAATTTGCAAGTTTTGGTCAAGTTTGAACAGAGGGACAAAATTTGACTTGGTGTTTCGCCGGGGGAAGTGCGAGGGTGTTGATGGTAGCGGTGTGGCGATGAGGTGGTGTGAAGGGTTCTGTTAGTGAAAGTGGGGATAGAAATGGGTTAGGTAAAGGGTTAGGATTTTGAAAGATGATATTTGTGTAAGGGTATGATGTAATTTTAATATTTGAATATGGGCATTTTTGTTTTAAAAATTTTAAATTTTTTATTCTGCTTCTGTTTACAATTAGAAGTACTAAATTTTTGCTTCTTCTTAAAAGCAAAAAAAAGATCATACTTTTAATAAAAAGTACTTTTTGATATTTATCAAATATTCTCTAAATTTTATATAAATATTTTTATTTTTTTAAAATAAGTAATTTCAAACAAGCTATTTATCCATCCGCAGCTTGTCAGTAATGTTGAACCAGACGTGCTCATATTGGAAACTTTATTGGTAGGCTTTGCTCCTTTAATGGCAAAATGTGCAAATAACAACAATCTCAAGGGCAATGAGCAACACAATGCAAAGGGCAATGTTGTCCTTTTCCATATTCAAATTGAAAAATCCCATCATTTGCCCCTACTTCTGTATACTGACTCTACTCCCCCTACCCTCTCCCTCTCTCTCTCTCTCTCTCTGTGGAAAAAGCCGAAAGTGGGGACGAACCACGAAAAAAGGAGAACATCAGAGTCCCAGTTTTTACACATTTGAATGCAAAAATTTCAGACCCACAAAAACAAAACCCACTTTCCCCTTTTTCTTTCTCTCTCTAGATTCCTGCAAAATTTTCAATCTTTAATTAGGGTTTTGTTGTTGTGGGTTAATTAATTAATTACTTTACCATCTGGCTTCTGTTCATCAATCAATTCTCTGGTCGGAAATTTGTTTGTTTGTTCATCTTCTGGTTAATATGGGAAACCCCAGAGGAAGATTTTGTTTCATAGATGTGGAAATCGATTAGTGTGGCAAATACCCAGATGATGATCAGTGGAAACGGTGTCGTTTTGTATGGTTCTTTGTTGGGTTTCAGTGCTTTGACCCAGTTCAGTATAGGGAGTAGTACAAATAGATACTAGTACAGTTAGTGAGATTTTAGGGGCGGAAAAATGGTTCTGGTACTTGGATTTGGGTTGATTTTGTTGCATTGGTTTCAGCTCTTCAAGGTCAGGTTGAATTTATGATTTCCGGTGATTCAAATGCATTGTTTCTGTGCATTTTTGTTTCAAGTTGATGGGGAATTCTGATCTCCAAAAGGGTTTAGCTCTCTTGTGCTTTTCGCTGCCTTTTTGTTTGTAAATGAGGAAAATTGTAGAACTTGTCTCTAAAGTACCTTCCTTGGAACAATAAAATAACTCTGGCTTTCAAGTAAATTTTGAGTGGTGATTTTCTGTAAGATTGAGAAAGAAGTGAAGTATTGCTGGGAAATCTTACTTGTAGGTGTGAATTGGCATCTGTTCTTAGGCTAGAAGGTAAAAGGGGAAGTGAACAAAGTTGGGTTTTTGTTGTTCTCTACAGGGTTTGTGAATTGAATTAAGAGGGTAATTGATAATGGCAATGTCCTGCAAGGATGGTAAGGGAGGGATGGAGGATGGTAAGTACGTAAGGTATACACCTGAGCAGGTTGAAGCCCTTGAGAGGCTCTATCATGAATGCCCAAAACCCAGTTCACTTCGCCGCCAGCAGCTCATCCGTGAGTGTCCAATTCTGTCCAATATCGAGCCTAAGCAGATCAAAGTTTGGTTTCAGAATCGAAGGTACCGGGCCTTTGAGTTCTACTACTATTCACAATTTTCTTTTTACGAATCAAAGCGATATAGGGCTGAATCTCAATGGGTTGTGGCTTACTACTATTAACAATGCACGCTAGATTGTGTTAAATTTACCGGACCTTTAGGTCCGGGCCTCGGAGTTAGGCCTAGTGGAATCCATCTAACACCAATTGGCATTAGGTGGAGAAACCCATTAGACTTATACATTAATCTCTTTTCTTTTATAACTCTAATGCAGTATTCATCTAGACTCACATGTGGAGTCCTAACAGATTAGGTCAGTGGGATTTGTTAAAGGTCTTACGCTGTTTATATATATGCGTAACAGATGTAGAGAGAAGCAAAGAAAAGAGGCTTCGCGGCTGCAGGCTGTGAACAGGAAGCTAACGGCGATGAATAAGCTTTTAATGGAGGAAAATGATAGGCTGCAGAAACAGGTTTCGCACTTGGTGTATGAGAATGGGTATTTTCGCCAGCAAACACAGAAAGTGAGCAATTTTTACACGTTTCAATCGAATTTTACCAAAGAATATGTCTCATTGTAGCGTGATCTTGATATCCTGGAAAGTCTTTTACTTTCGAGTATCATCATTGAGACATGTTTTATGTTAAATCTCTATATCTGCTTGTGTTCAATGGTAATTTATATATAAAAGCGTAAATTACATATAAGTACCTTGAGATTGGATGTATTAATGTTTTAGTCTACAAACTTTGTGAAATAATTTTTAATCCAAAAGTTACATGTATACTGAGTGTGTCCAACTAACAGTGTGAAAAGATGTAAAATTGTTATTATTTGTTGATAACTCCACCATCCCTTGTCTATTTCCCTCTTCCTAATGAAGAAGAGTTGGAAAGGGACCTATTTTGCACCTTTACATTGCTATTTAGACTATTTTATTATATAACATTTTGGACTAAAAAATTATGTCATAAGGTTCGTAGACTAAATAAAAAAGTAATATACCAAACTCAAGGTATTTATATTCAATTTACCCAGTATAAAACTATTGAAGTCTGATATGGTTTTTGTGTGGTTTATAATTTGGTTCAGACTCCATTTGGGGGTAAAGATACAAGCTGTGAATCAATGGTGACGAGTGGTCAACACCATTTGACGCCACAGCATCCGCCAAGGGATGCTAGTCCTGCAGGGTTAGTGGGGGTATAATTTGATGTTTGTGTCATTTTTTTTAAAGCATCGTGTGTTTCCTGACTTCTTGTTGTATGTGTTTCATTGGTTTGTGTGTTTTATTTTTTCTCCTTTCCAGGCTTTTGTCCATTGCAGAAGAGACTGTAACAGAGTTTCTTTCAAAGGCTACTGGAACTGCTGTTGAGTGGGTCCAAATGCCCGGAATGAAGGTACCCTTTTAAGATATTATGCATTTAAGGTCAACTATCTTATAAATCAGTTGGCTTATCGTAATTAGTCTCAAGAGCACCTCTACCCGGATATTCAAATATGGATGGTGGTAATTAAATTTGCGGTGCGTGAGCTAATCTGTGGTGTTTAAACACCTTAAATTTTTGGATGTTGCAGCAGAGATGTATATTTGTCGCCAATTTTTTGAATTGGATCAATCTAATTCAAAAGACACCGATGGATTTTTGGTTGATCGAACTACATTTTTGTTCGATGGACATGAAAAGGCGTTGATGCAGAAAAAAGGCACTTGCTGCTGAGGCGGCGTTTCCACTTAGCTATCATGTTGCAATTGCTCTTTATGGCTTCTCCTAATGTTTGTGATGTCTTGGGTGCGGTTGCTCTAATAGGAGATACTTGTGAAGGAGGCTGAAAGTGAGATATTGCAAACGAGTGGAGAAAATTTATAATGAGTGGAAATTCTAGGAATTCATGTATGAATGCCAAATTTGGTTGCTAATGTCTTCTGCAAACAATTTCTTTGAATGAACAGCCTGGTCCGGATTCCATTGGAATCGTTGCTATTTCTCATGGTTGCACTGGTGTGGCAGCACGAGCCTGCGGCCTGGTGGGTCTTGAACCTACAAGGGTGAGTACACTTGCTTCCATTATTTTTTCTAAAATATCTCTCTTGTTTGAGCTGATTTGAAAGCATTGTCATTACATATCTTGAAGGTGGCAGAAATTCTCAAGGATAGGCCTTCGTGGTTTCGTGACTGTCGAGCTGTGGATGTGCTCAATGTCTTGCCCACTGCTAATGGTGGAACCATTGAGCTTTTGTACATGCAGGTTATTACCTAGTATTATTTATTTGGCTGCTTTGGATATACACAAGATTAATGATATCATATAGTTTTTATCAGCTGCATTATGTAACCAATCTGCTTTCGTTTTAGCTCTATGCGCCAACAACTTTGGCACCTGGACGTGATTTCTGGTTGCTTCGCTATGCTTCTGTTGTGGAAGATGGCAGCTTAGTGGTATGTTTGCTCAAGTGCGGTATTCTGCTGTGCAACCTAGTGGGATTGTTTCGTTGTAATCACTGATGTTTTAAGCTGTTTCCAAAATGTGATGCAACATATAGGTGTGTGAAAGATCACTTAACAATACTCAAAATGGTCCAAGCATGCCGACGGTGCAGAATTTTGTGAGGGCAGAAATGTTTCCTAGTGGGTACCTTATAAGGCCTTGTGAAGGGGGTGGTTCAATAATTCACATTGTTGACCATATGGACCTGAAGGTGAGATGTTGGCTTCTGGTATTAGTTTGTGTATCCCTTCACTCTTGAAAATGAGGTAAATTCTACATCATCAATAGCTTTATATTGATGCGCATTGATAATTTGATACAGGCATGGAGTGTGCCTGAAGTGTTACGGCCTTTGTACGAGTCTTCAACTGTGCTTGCCCAGAAAATGACAATGGCGGTAATAGTTGCATCCTCGTTTTAAGTGATTTTAATTTACTTCCCTTTGCTTCCCTGCTGCTGGATGAAAAGTTTCCATCATACACTCCTGAAAATTATCAGCTGTTGAAATCCTAACCGGATAGATGTTGGCACTCAATATAGGCACTGCGCCAGCTGAGGCAGATAACTCAAGAAGTTTCCCAACCTAATGTATCGAATTGGGGCAGAAGGCCTGCAGCTTTACGAGCACTTGGTCAGCGGCTTAGCAGGTGGATACACTTTACTGAACTTTCACATTTGTTATTCTCATTTCTTCTCTGTTACTAGCTTTTGAGTTTCAATCACCAGGGGTTTCAATGAGGCGCTTAATGGGTTCACTGATGAAGGATGGTCTTCAGTTGGAAGTGATGGTTTGGATGATGTTAGCATTCTTGTGAACTCTTCGCCAGATAAATTGATGGCATTGAATCTTACGTATGCTAGCGGGTTCCCTGCTGTCAGCAATCCAGTCTTGTGTGCGAAAGCATCAATGCTTTTACAGGTTAGATTTGATTTCCTGAATAACTGATGAAATTTTATCGCTGATTAGAGATTTGATGATTATATCTCATAGTTTCTAGGTTTTCTTATGACATCAGTTTTTGAAGCATGTGTGAATGAGAACCGTAGCATTATGGACTGTTTATTTTTCATTTTTTTTATTTGGCTATTTATAGGATCTTGGTATTTCTTTTATATACTCGTCTTTGGTGTCTTGACTTGGGGCCTGGAATCAAGCTTGAAATTGGAATTAGAGTTCATAATTCAAATTTTATCCTTTGGTTGATCTATAGGAATTGAAATTACGATTCAAAGCCGAATTCCATGGAATTAGATCAATTACAACTCTATGTTCATGTTTGGCGCATGGAATTGAAGCTTGAAATTGAGGCTAAAATTGGAATTGGGTCCCAGAATATTCTCTTGTCCGGTTTACTTGCTAAAATTGGAATTATAATTCGACTTGCCAATTCAATGAAACTGCATTTTGACTAAAAATCATACATTCCACTTCCTTGGGGCGGGGGGATGAATTGTAATTTCATTTTAACTCTATTGGTTTAAAATCTAGAATTTTTCAATTCAATTGATCTGAAAGCCAAAATAACTCGGAACCGAAATATCTGGCTTGACCTTGATTTGACCTGAGACTCAGATAATTGAACTTGAATGACTCAAATTTGAATTCACCTAACCCGACCTAGATGTAGCTAGATCTAACTCAAAGTTGGTAATGACCTAACCGGATAGACCCAAAATCAGAGAAGACTCAATTTGAAAATGACCTTACCTGACTCGGATTAACACCACCGAGTTGACTCAAAACCCTGATATAACCAACCTATTAACCCGAAACCTAGAGATGGCTCAAAAATGAAAATGACTCGACCCATCTTAATTTGAACTAAATTTAACCCGACCCCAAGTAACTTGGAATTGGAAACAATAACATGATTGGCCCAAAGCCAAAATGGCTCAAGGCCAAGATCACCCTGCCGATCTCAATCTTGACTTGTGCCAAGCCAATTCTCTAAATGAATCCACCTAATTGACCCAAACTTTAAGACGACTTCAATACGATATAATTCGAACCAACTAAAACCAGAACTGAGGTGACCCAAAACTCATCATGACTTCTGATTACTTTAATTATCCAAACAGCATAATTTTCTGTTCCATCCTATTTAGAACTGGAATCATAACACCATCAGACTATGAATTGGAATTTTAATTTTGTAGTCAGTTTCGATTTCTGGTGCCAAAAAATTTCCTATAAGATTTTCCCGAGTTCTGTGAGCTAGATTTGCTGGAGTTTTTGGTGGACTCAGTTTTTCTTTTACACCTGTTATTTTATGGCTTCTAGTCATAGTCAGCATTATGTAGTATTCGAGGAAAGATAAATGCATTGCAGCATTATCATGTCTCTGCATATAGAACTGTCTGTGCATTCATAATGTGATGCAGTACGTAGTGGAAGATTTAGGGAAACGGGAAGGTTCAACGGCCTTCGCTTTAATTTTATTAATTCGCTAGTAAAACAAAGAGGAAAGATAGGCGCGTAGAATTATTTTGAGGAATACCTTGTTTCTCCTTTTCTCGTGTTGTGAGAAATCGAGCCCTTGTTTCTCCTTTTCTCCGGTTGTGAGAAATCGAGCCTATCTTTCCTCTTTGTTTTATTAGCAAATTAATAAATTAAAGGAAAGGCTATTGAACCTTCCCGTTTCCCAAAATCTTTCACTACGCACTGCATCATAATGTCTTTTGTTGTACTATTCGCCTGGGTATGGATTTGCTGGTGGTAGTTTTGCTGGTATGTCCATGGTTGAGTTTTGCCTATAGTATATTAATGCAAATTTTAAGGTTTCAGATGATGAAGGGGAACTAACAAGTGAGAAGGGTGTATTCTTGAGGATGGCTACTGTAATTGCCGGGATTAAGGGGGAATCCTTGTCCTTGCTGTCATTCATATGTTGACACTCACAGCAAATTAGATTGGATATATTGCTGTGTCTAGAATGTGTCGCGATCTCAAGGACCATAGGTGCCTCGTTCTCCACTATTTTTGAATTCCTTGCCCTTTTCAACTCCACGTTTGCTAGCCATTTGCCATGGATATTCCCTACTTTTCCTGAATGGTCCTAGCAGCCTAATGAAGACAAGTTATGGATACTTTGGTAACTCACAAGGTCCTGTATTGATGGTCAAGAAAAGCTTGATAATGATTGCTTATCTTACTGAAGTACAGAAGTTGTGGTACACAATACTTGCTTATGACACTTGAGCATAACTAGAACTTCTGGAGCTATCAGACCTTGCAGTGTGTCTGCCCCTTTGGTATATTGTGCCTGTGATTCTATTTGTGGGCATAATTGTCCACTGACGTTGCTTAAACTTGTCCAAGATGAAGATTGATAGAATGTTTCTTTTTGGCTCATCTGACATATGGATTGAGATTCCAGATGTTCCGCTAACTGTTAACTTTTTACTAAAATTTTGATAACCTTGATCCTCGATGAAGCAAACTGTGTTTCTCTTAAGTTTAAGTCTAGACGTTTGCAGTTTTATAATTGCCAATTTATATATGGATGCCTTTTTTCCCCATGTACTTTCTATTGTGTCAAATGTTTTTTGACGGGTTATTTCTTACTTCAAATATATCCTTGGAAATTTTGTTCATCCTCTTCACAAATTGATATCTGATCCTTTTGTGGGTTTCAAAATTCTTAATTGCAGAATGTTCCTCCTGCTATACTTCTTAGGTTCTTGCGGGAGCACAGGTCGGAGTGGGCAGATAGTAACATTGATGCTTACTTAGCTGCAGCAGCCAAAGTTGGTCCATGTGGATTGCCTGGATCCCGCATTGGAAGTTTCGGAAATCAAGTTATACTTCCTTTGGCGCAAACCATTGAGCATGAAGAGGTCTCTAATTCCTTTGTGATTAGAAAGTCCTTCTCCTGAGCATTCTGAAGATATTTTATTCTTGAATTATTTCAAATTGGCCACATTAATTTGTGTTATCAGATATTAGAAGTTGTTAAGCTGGAAGGTATTATCAGTTGCCCTGAAGATGCTATGATGCCTAGAGATATGTTTCTCCTTCAAGTGAGTAATGGTTCTCTGTGTAGTCTTGTATTGTGGTAGGGGTGTGCAAAACTCAAATTAAAATTTTGACCTTTTCTGTTTTTGGTTTAAGAACCAATTTTGGGAAATAATTGTTTTTGGATTTCTGGTTGGTATTTTTCCAAGTCTTTTAGAAACTCAAAACTAGTATCTCAAAAGCAAAAATGGAAAATGGAAAATAGAAAATGAAACTGTACGGGCCCTTAATTTATATACGTTTAATTTTTAGTTTGTGCAAAGCAAGTCGTGTCTAATGTTTAGACATATGCCAATTAGCGGTTTTGGGATATGTTCCTAAAATTGCGGTCTAACTTGTAGCCTTTTTCTTTCATTTATTTTCTCCAACATTGTATGCAATACTAACTGCCTTTTTTAGTGCTCTAATTGTTATTACCAACAATGAAATGTACTGTTTTATAGGAAACAAATTTACTCAATGGTGCTTTTGTGCTCTATTTATGTTATTCTGGAGCCCTTGAGGCATTGGGTTCTTTGTTGTTGGTGCTTTCATGCTCTATACATGCTATTGTTGACATATCCTCCTTTTTTTTTTTTTTGGGGGGGGGGGGGGGGGGTGGTTTATTTGTTGTTGGTGCTTTCATGCTCTATACATGCTATTGTTGACATATCCTCCTTTTTTGGGGGGTGGGGGGGGAGGGGATGTTCACTAATGAATAGATGAATTACTCCAAGGTGACCATGGAGGGTTTTTGCATAGTATGTCTCATTTGTATTGGCTTTCTTTCAAATAGCATTCTGATATGACATACATATTGCTCATTTGTTGCACAAACATGGAAATCTAGGCTACCTGTTATCTTAATTTCATTTTGATTTGCTATGAAATTTTTTTTTTTTTAAAGTACAGGCCATTTTGATTGAAACAAAAATAGTTCAAGAATGTCCAATGCTTCTACTGGGCACAAAATAAGCGACAAACTAAACCAAGATACAAACTAAGAGCCATATCTTGTTGGGCTTACGCGTGGATCCTGGCTTCTAATGGACCTTGTTTATAAATTAGAGGATTGATCCAATCCGATTTAGGCCCATGGCACACGAGGATTTAGTGTCTTTACATTAGAGCCGTGTGAATTCACGTGCACCATAGATAATCACCTCGTGTACTATTATGAAAATATTGAAATTGTTGTGCTCCCTCTAGGCTACGCTGGACCACGTAAATTATGTGGTGATTTTTTCCCCAATCCCCTTTGTTTGTGCTTGCTATTTCGATCTAGGTTTCAGTATATAGGGGTGCTTCTAACAACTTGTATCAGAGTTCTAGGTAGAACCCAAATCACGAGTTTCAGAACCAAGTGTGGGAATCTATCGGTGGCTGGTCTTATTGTTCCTGTCAGCAAACGTCGGTGTTAGGGTGGCTTGGTCAGACAGGCTTGTGACAAGAGGATATGTTGTGTGTTGGCAGTGCCTGGCAGCGGTTGGCTACATGTCGGGGTGAGCAAAGCAGCTTGAGAGTAGATTGGTGTACTTGGGAGTAGATCTGGTGGTTTTGGTGCTTAGGCGGTGGTGTTCTGCTACATTTGTGGTGTTTGATGATGATATGCCTCGAAAGAGGTGGTGGCAATGCCTCAGTGAGGAGGAATCGGTATGAATTTTTTTTTTTTTTTAAAAGTACAGGCCATTTTGATTGAAACAAAAATAGTTCAAGAATGTCCAATGCTTCTACTGGGCACAAAATAAGCGACAAACTAAACCAAGATACAAACTAAGAGCCATATCTTGTTGGGCTTACGCGTGGATCCTGGCTTCTAATGGACCTTGTTTATAAATTAGAGGATTGATCCAATCCGATTTAGGCCCATGGCACACGAGGATTTAGTGTCTTTACATTAGAGCCGTGTGAATTCACGTGCACCATAGATAATCACCTCGTGTACTATTATGAAAATATTGAAATTGTTGTGCTCCCTCTAGGCTACGCTGGACCACGTAAATTATGTGGTGATTTTTTCCCCAATCCCCTTTGTTTGTGCTTGCTATTTCGATCTAGGTTTCAGTATATAGGGGTGCTTCTAACAACTTGTATCAGAGTTCTAGGTAGAACCCAAATCACGAGTTTCAGAACCAAGTGTGGGAATCTATCGGTGGCTGGTCTTATTGTTCCTGTCAGCAAACGTCGGTGTTAGGGTGGCTTGGTCAGACAGGCTTGTGACAAGAGGATATGTTGTGTGTTGGCAGTGCCTGGCAGCGGTTGGCTACATGTCGGGGTGAGCAAAGCAGCTTGAGAGTAGATTGGTGTACTTGGGAGTAGATCTGGTGGTTTTGGTGCTTAGGCGGTGGTGTTCTGCTACATTTGTGGTGTTTGATGATGTTATGCCTCGAAAGAGGTGGTGGCAATGCCTCAGTGAGGAGGAATCGGTGTGAGGCGACCTAGTCAACGTTGGCGGTGGTTCGACATAGATTGACGATGGATGTTTCTTTGAACGTCGATGGCAGTTTTTGGCGGTGGTGCCTGGCTCTAAGCACGCCTGAGCAAAGTCCAAGGAAGTTCGTAGTCGACGTCGTGGTGTGAGGTTTCGGAGGAAGTCCATAGGGTTAGTTAGTGCCCAAGAAACATCATTAGTCGTTTGCGTTGGCGATGGTGGCGGTTTGACGATGACTCAAACCCGCGTAGGTAAGTCGGCTAATAGAGAGTGAAGTCGTAGAGAGACGCAACAAAGACAAGGAGAAAGACGTTGAGACTATTACGTGCTAAGGTTTTGCTGTGAGAGGGAAATAGGGAGACTAAGTTAGTGAATTAGATTAGACCAATTTTGCAGTGAATCGGATTAGAGAATTATACCAGTTAAGATTCAAAAAGTAGTGCTCAAGGCTGTTCGAAGCAGAAGCATTCATTAATGCCAGCCTGTGAGGTCAAAGTTTCCCATATTGAGAAATTTGATGGTATTGATTTTGCGTATTGGCGGATGTAGATTGATCATTATCTATATGCAAAAAAGCTGCAATTGTCTTTATAGGGGAAGAAGGCTGAGGATATAATGGACGAGGAGTGGAACCTCTTGGACCTTACTTTCTCTCAAATTGTGGAACATAATGTGGTTAACAAGAAGACATTGTTGGGCTTAATGGAAGCTTTGTCAGGCATGTATGAAAAACTGTCGGTGAGTGAAAAGGTTCGATTTAAAAATGATGGAAGGTAATCTGTTGCCCCACACTTGGTACTTTTTTGCTATAATTATAAATTAGTTGACATTTGTAGAAATAAAATTTGATGATGAAATCCGAGTATTGATATTATTAGAGTCTTTGGCCAACAGTTGGGAAGCCACAAGAATGGCTATTAGTAATTCTGCTAGTAAAAAAAAAAAAATTATGATATGTGATCTAGTTTTGGTCTATGAGGTGCGCCAACGTGATTTTGGTGATAAGCATGCTTTAAATGTGGAAACCCAAGGTAACGGATTTCAAAAGTCAAGTAGGGGCGAAAGTAGCAATAGAATAGGCCAAAAGGGATCGCATTGACATTGTTGGAAATCGAGACATGAAATGGAATTGTAGAGTCTTGAAAAAGTCTGAGCCTCATTTAGTCAATATCGTGACTGAGGTTACACATGATGTTTTAGCTCTTATCGTACGTTCATGAGTAGGTAATTGGATTTTAGATTCAGAGGCCTGTTTCATGCTGCATCATGCAGGAACGTGATACAATACTATGAAATTTTGGAGAGTGTATTTGGCGGATGGATAACTGTTCATAGTTGGTGTGGGTGACATTGGTATTTCATTACTAAATGGAGAATGTTAGACATGTGCCCAAGCTGAAGGAAAGTCTGAAATCCGTGGGACAACTTGATGGTAGTGGTTATTCAGTTTGGTTCTCAAGTGGTAAGTGGAGGGTCTTGAAGGGGGCGTTAGCGATAGCTCTTGGTCTAAAGTTAGGCACACTGTTTTTAACGTCAAAGTTGGCTGAAGGTATCCCTATTGTAGGAAAATCAATTTTGAGCAAATTGATGCATGTCAACTGGAAGCCACTTTCCGAGGTTATAATTCCCATGGATTTGAGTAGAATAATTGAAAATAGGAAATATAAATAATTGAATCAATCCAAAGAACCAGTTGGTGCATGAATTCGTTAAAAAGCCTAGTCTGATGTAGGATTGACTATACTTACCAAGTGGGAGCTAGCAATGGTAGCTGGAATGAATTCCCTGCATGAAAAGACTAGTGGGAGTATGAATCCAACTAATGTGCTAAAGAAGAGTGTACCGCCTCATAAACTGAAGCTAGGCAAGCTACAATTATAGGTCGCATGATGATTTTGTGTGAGGGGGGCATGTACTACTGTGAGCAAGAATTGCCAGGCTTAGGTGTGGAGCCTAGTTTTAGTGGGCCTTCTTTGTAAAGTGGAGGATTGAGAAAATCCAATTAGGCCCTTGACTCACTAGGGTTCAGTGCGTGCTCTATATATACACAATACAGTTGTTTGAGTTGACGTGTACACATAAATTTCCTCTTGTACTATTTTAAAAAATAGTGAAATTGTTGTGCTTCCCTCTGTGGACATAGGCTACAGTCTGACCATTGCAATTCAATTATTCTGGTTTTTTTCCTAGTCCTATTCTTGGGTGTGTGGGTGGTCCTAACAGCCTTTAATTGGGAAATACTTGGTCTAGATTTTGATCAATACATGCAATTAATATCAGTTGGAGAAAGAGTGATAGCCTAGACAAAGATGAAACCAGGAACCATCCATTAATGGGTTGTATGACAAATTTTTGTTTTCTTTTTCTTGGCTTTAATTTAGTATATGATCCTTCAGTATTGGTAACTCTTCTTCTAACCTTTCTCGAGTTGCTCGACTGCCTCATGTCTCAGGAAGGTTTGCTACTGATTCACATAAATAGAGCCCCATCCGTTTCCTCTATGGTGTTTTTCATTTTTGTTCTTGCCTAACATGTTGCACTGCATTTATTTTGGCAGCTCTGTAATGGAATGGATGAGAACGCTGTTGGTACGTGTGCGGAACTCATTTTTGCTCCAATAGACTCTTCCTTTGCTGATGACGCACCTCTTCTGCCGTCTGGTTTTCGCATCATTCCTCTTGATTCTGTGAAGGTATTCAATAGCTCCCTTACATTGTAATTTTTTTTTTTTTTTTTTTTTTCGGGCTTAGAATCCCTTCCGTTACATTTGTGCGTTGCAGATATGTTCCTTGCTCTGATCCAGAAAAATCTTTTTGACCCATTTTTTGTGGGTTATTTGCTTAATAGGGTTTGTGTAGTCTACGAATATGCTAGGGCTTGTATGAGCAATTGTGAGCCGCTTTGTATCTTCTTTTGGATATACTGAAAAATCTTTGCAACTTTATAGATATAAACACAATTCTCTAATGCTTTGTTTGGGATCAAGAAAATTTGGAGGAAAGAGAAGTAGGAGGAAAAAAAGTTCTCGGGAAAGAGTAAGGCAAAAATGACTTTTTTCCCCTTATTTGGATGTCAAGGACAAACAAGGAGAAAAAAGAAAGTTCCCGAGAAAATGTTTGCAAATGGAAAGGCTGGAAAAATATGGGTTGCAAATGAAATGGCTGGGAAATGACAAGCTGGAGTGAGCACTGGGCTGAAGTGGGCTATAGTGACTTTGGGCTGCAATTTATATTTTTCCCGTCTTCTAGTTCGTTTCAAGAGGAGAATTATTCTTCTCAAGACCTAT
Organism: Simmondsia chinensis; assembly: GCA_018398585.1. Classification (NCBI taxonomy): domain Eukaryota; kingdom Viridiplantae; phylum Streptophyta; class Magnoliopsida; order Caryophyllales; family Simmondsiaceae; genus Simmondsia; species Simmondsia chinensis. The sequence goes on along the minus strand of JAGTTD010000021.1, from coordinate 5,936,683 downwards.
TGTAAGTTTTTAAAGTTTTCCATCCGGTTTTTGTTTCCTTCTTACTTTCCTTGTATCCCAAACATATGAAAATGTTTTCCTTCATATTTCTTTTTCCTTTGACAACATTTCTTGAGTTCCATATGGTACCTAAATCTTGTCTCTTGCTTTTATTTTTCTCGTATATATATATATATATATATATTTTTTTTTTTTTTTTCTCCCCTTACCTTCTTTATATGATGAATTTATATGTTTGATTGGCGATGAAATGAATTAGGAAGCCACCACTCCAAGCCGTACACTGGATCTTGCTTCCGCCCTGGATACCGGGTCAGCTGGGAATCGATCTGCCAGCGATCATTCTGTTGCCGGTGGTAATATGAGATCTGTTATGACAATTGCCTTCGAATTTGCATTTGAGAATCATCTGCAAGAACATGTCGCATCTGTGGCTCGACAGTATGTGCGGAGCATTATATCTTCAGTTCAGAGGGTGGCCTTGGCTCTGTCTCCTCAGTTGGGTTCACAGGTCGGACTTCGTTCACCACTGGGCAACCCAGAAGCTCATATTCTAGCGCGCTGGATTTGCCAGGGTTATAGGTTTGTTCTGGACCTTTCCTGTGCGGTTCAATTTGTACAATAGTTGTATAAAACTCTTAAAATGCTAAAGTTTCACGCTTGGAAACACGATTCGGTATGAAGCCAAACTCATGTTTCCAATGTATATCAAGGTCAACGGAATACAATTCAAACAATCATGGACTGATTCTGATGAGAAGATATTTATTTGATGATTTGTTGGCCAATTATATCACTAGATTTAAAGAATGTTTGAATTGTGTGGACATACTGGAGTTAGTTTTCTTGATTTTATTCATTATAGTATTTAATTTTATTGTGTAATATTGACTTTGTTTTAGTATTTATGCTTTAACCGCTGAATGGATGACATTTTATTATTTTTTCTTGTATATCTAATATATTAAGTGCTCTATCTACGTTCCCAACTTCTATGACCGCTTGCTCCCCCATTCCAGTTTCAAATTCGTGCAACTAGAATTTGTATGTCTCTCTGATTGGCCAACTATTACTGTGAAAGAAACAACCTTAAAGAGGACATAGAACCAAGTAAGGGTCATTAGGTTACGGATATTGAGTTTGCTGTTACATATCAGTACTTTTCTAAGGGCCCTGTAATTACATATACTATATCGTTTATTTATTAGAATAAATTTATAAATATATTACATATTAAAAACTATAAAAGGATATAACTGAAGGTTATAGAGGCTTTTCATTCAAAATTTTGCAAACACAAGGCTTTAAATAGGAACTTTTATGTCCTTGAAATCCCCAACGTGATTGCTGCCACATGTTAAGTAACATCCATGATAACCTGCTTCTGCAACATGGAGACTACGAACTGCGATTTGATTCAATTGCTGGGTGTGATACTGCATTGCCCCTGCTCATACCTAATTAATGCATGCCTAACTTGCACTGAAAAGACAAAAAAGATATTGGGGATGGAAAATTAGATGCAAAAGGTTTGGATTTTAATCTCGATAGTTGTAGGGGTATGAACTTAAATTTTACCTTTTTCTTTAAGCGAAGTGTGTCATAGTTTCTTGATTTGGGGTACTGTAAGATCATAGTTGCAGGAAACTCTTAAAATGCAAACATTTCATGCTCAGAAACACGATTTGGTATTCCGACGTTAGATTGTGTTTCAAACACGTATCGATCTTGGGGGAAACTTGATTCAACTAATCATTATATCATTTTGATAAAAAGATACTATTATATGATTTGTTGGTTAATTTTTTTATTTGATTCAATCAATTATTACATCATTTTGAACAAAAGATACTATGAAATGATTTCTTAGTTAATTTTATTACTTGATTCAAAGAATGATCGATGTTAGACTCAATTTTCGATCTTATTCGTTGGAGTACTAACAAATAAATATTTGTTGTTTGCTTTGTTATGCTATGCTTTCTGGTTCAGTTAATGAAATTCATTAATTCATTTGTTTATCTTATATTTAAATATAAATGGCCCTTGTGCTCTTAACGTTTGTGACTTCTATGACTACCTGCTCTGTCGTTCCTGCCTCCATTCCCACTCTGGCTCCTACTTGTGCTTCCTGCAACTATGTTTATGATCACAAGATATGCATGATTATGTTATTTTATTGTTCTATAGATTATGGTCACATATGTGGCAAACTTTTATTTGATCTTAAGAATGGAATGCGTCATCTATTGGTTGCTGGAACTGAAATGAAAATTGTTTTCTCCATTAATAGTCATGGCAAATTGTCAAGAAAGTCAAAGTGCCAGTTTTATTCTGGAAATTAGAAGCTGATTTCTTTACTTTACAGATGCTTTTTGGGTGTTGATCTACTTAAATGTAGTGGGGAAGGGAGTGATGTTATCCTGAAGAAGCTCTGGCATCACTCTGATGCAATCATGTGCTGCTCCTTGAAGGTGAATCTTCACATTTTCGCAATCTTTTTCTCACTTCAACAGACGTTAGTATGATACTCAGATACTTTAAATTAGATCAAAAACATTGGAAAACTTAGAAAATACTAGAGTTTGACCACTGGACAAAATACCTGTGTCTGGTTCTCATACCTGATGTTATCCTTTTCGAGTGAAGACTTGTAGGATTAAAAACAGTTAGCAACTCTTTGTTGCGTACTGTCCAGCCCCCAAAGACAAAATGATTCCATATCAATATTTTTCAATGAAAATTCAGTGGATTCTAGTAGAGGGTACTGGGATGATAAAGTTTTGTATCTCTTGGTACCTTATTGTATAATATGAAAGCGCGAATGCACGTAGGTGATAAACTGACTAAACTTCAGGTAGTAATAAGTTTCCAAATCTGTTCGCATGCCATTCTGCTCAGTGCGTGCCTGATTGTTTCCCGTTTTACTATGTAAATTAGGCGTCGCCAGTGTTCACGTTTGCGAATCAGGCTGGATTAGACATGCTGGAGACAACCTTAGTTGCACTTCAAGACATTAGTTTGGAGAAGCTGATGGACGATCACGGCCGAAAGGCTCTGTGCGCCGTGTTGCCCCAGATACTTCAACAGGTCCACATTCGCTTATCTTGTCTCGTTATTGTTTGCACACTTGCATCAGTATGGAATCAAATGGTTCTGTTTCTTTTGAAAAAATCTTCAGTTTTAACTCGAAGCAACAATCATATATATGGAAAATATTTTCCCTCCATTTAGAGGTTATTGACTTCCTTTCAAGAAAAGGAACATTTTTCTTGGTAATCTCATGTCATATGCCTCATGTCAAACCTCAACTCGGTCAAGCATGAAACTCGTACAAATTTATTGAATGAAATTGTTCTCTTTAGTTAGTAAGACAAATGTTTTAAGAACAAGTATATTTTTAATCAAAAACATTTTGTAGAGAAATGTCTTCCATAAGAAAAATATTTTCCTTTAAACCAAATGAAGCCTATGTGATGACCTTTATGTGGTAGTCGTTACCCTCATATTGTTTTAGTCTCCTCCAAAATGCAAATGTGTTTGTATTTCATTCATTAAGGCACATTTATTATGAACATGTGTGCGACTTTAGTTTACATTATGAGAATTTATAAACTCTTGCAAAGTCCAGCCTCTTCAGCTTTTGGGTAATTCGATTGTTCATATGATGTTGAAGGCTCATTTATCAAGAGCCTAGAATTCAAATCCTTGAAATCCGCCCACTATATTATTAAGGATTTTTCGTTTTTATAGAAAATCACCTCATTTAAGTATCACAACTTTCTAATTTTTCAGAAACCACCTTCAAAAATTTTAATTGTTTTATTCAAACACCGACATTGATGTTGATAGTTTTTTTTTATTGAGGCTACAAATGTAATTTTATATTTTTTAATAGTAAAAAAGGAAGATAAACACACTTGGTGGTGTGAGCTCATTTGGTGAAGTAATATTCTCTTAAATGGTCTCCATGTGCAGTTTCAAAGCCACTGCATGCTTGTATGCACAGAGATTCGAACACAACATAGTCGTCTTAGCAGTATAATGCCTTACCAACTGAGCTAAAATCAACATATATTTTCCTCGATTTTTCACATTATCTAAGCAAGATCACGCGTGTAACTCAAACAGAATACTAATGGCGTTAATTTAGATGGTTGATTGAAAATATTTAAACCTTTGAAAGTGATTTTTTGAATATTTGAAAAGTTGTGGTGGTTAAATCACAAATCTATTTTTGAAGGTGATCTTCTGTAAAAAGACCCATCATTAATATAATTTTGTACATAATATGAAGTGGTCTTATGTATTAATAACGCTTAAAGTCCTTGACATTTGCCCAAGCAGCGTTGGAGTACCGAGTGTATCATAAAATGTTTGGGTTTGATATTTGGCTAGAGTACCTAAGAGGGTACCAACATGTAAGCACCAGATCCCATTAGAACTCCGAAGTTAAGCGTGCTTGGGCGAGAGTAGTACCAAGATAGGTGACCTCTAGGAAGTCCTCGTGTTGCACCCCTTAAGTTGAGAATTCTCGGAAACAGTCTCTTTTCAGTGTAGCATCCTGAAGAGGGAAGGCTGCATATATCCACCCTCCCCTAAGACCTGCTTAGGCGGGAGCCTTTGGGGCATTGGGAATGTTGCTTTTTGCTTTTGCTTTTTTGATACTTGGCATAAAACTTGTATTCCAACAAAAACTGAACACAGTTTTCGTTACTCAGTAAATGACTTCGTGACACGGCCATTGTATTCACGAAGTGCAATTTGTTAGGATCATGCATAAACACCTGCCCCAAATCAAATTAGGAAACTAGGGAGGAAAAAAAAGAACACTAAACCCCAAATCCACGAAGGGTTGGAGCAATGGAGTTCACTACATAAATAGAGGATTACAAACTTCGGTCTTACATTACTACACCAGTACAAGAATGTTTTATACACAGGCTTTTTACAAACATAACAACAGGAAGTCCGAGCGTCGTGATAAATCACCGACATTCATCCAAGACCCCCAGTAAATCCAGGTCTTAATATGAGGAGACCATCAGTCTACAAACGTAGCGGGATTTGATTTCATTGGGACACCTCAATTCGTTCTTGTTTTGCAGGGCTTTGCCTGCCTACAAGGAGGTGTATGTATGTCGAGCATGGGGCGACCGGTATCGTATGAGAGAGCAGTGGCATGGAAGGTGCTTAACGAAGAGGAAAATGCTCATTGCATGTGCTTCATGTTCATGAACTGGTCTTTTGTTTAGTTTCTCTACCTCTATTATGGCGTTGTATAAGTATGATTTAGCAGTAAAACGCAGTGTTTAGAGTCACTTATGTATGTGCCCCGTTGGTTTCCACTGTTACATTAGTACAGTTCAAAGGCCATGGCCGACCTGCACTTGGACTTATTTTTGTATAATATTTTAAAGCCCAGAATTTTAGGGTTCGAAGCAGAAATTTTAAGAGGAATTTAGGTTTGTCAAGGACTTCGTAATTTAGAGGCCTCAAGCAGGTGCTTGCGTTATTGAAGGTGTGGATTGGCCCTTAACTTCATGGCGTCTGCGAAAGATTCATTGCCTTACATTAAACGAGGATGTCGTAATTTTCAATTTCTATTGAGCTATTAGAGTTGGTGTAGTGGTTAACTTAGGCATTCATAAGTGTGAGGTTTCGGATTCCGAGCTTATCCTCTCTCATCCTTGGTAAAGTTGGCGTCTGTTTAGCGAAATTGTAGCCTTTGCATTATTATAAGAAAATTTGTCAATAGGTATTAGGTTTGAACGAGCTCTTAATGCTTGACATAATTTGATAATATAATTTGGAGTGTCTTTTTTACTAGAAATCACCTAGTTTTAGGTGTGGTTTAAAAACAAAACACAAATTTTCTAATATTTTAAAGTTGTGCCTGAACTTTTTGAACTATTTCAATGTTATATCTTAATATTAATGTCGTTATTTGATAGTTTTTGTAGATGTGGCATTTAAAGAAATAATCTTTTAAATTATAAAAATTATTTTTTAAAATATTTCAAAATTTTAAGATATTTTAAATATTTTGGATTTTTTAAAAATTATTCTCTTGAAAAATGGATAAAAAAACCGAAATAGTCATATATGAATTTTTTTAGCGCTGTATTTGCTAAATTAAAAATAAAGATATTGTATTAGTATTAATAAATTTTTTTGGCATTGAATTAGGAAAAGCCTAATTTTTTTAGTATCCAAAGGTAGAGAATGAGCTTCACTTGCCGTGAAGTTAATTTTAATGTAAAATAACAATAACAATAACAAGGACAAGAATAACAACAAGAAGAACAACAATAATAATAATAACAACAATAATAAGAAGAATAATAATAAGCATGCAGCCCATGATGATACATCATCTAAGTCAACAGAAGATTTATGTCTCTGCAAATTCAAAACAATCAACGTATTAACAAAAGCAAAAAAGACTTTTTAGATATAGTAGAAAAAATTCAAGATCAAGAAATAATAAAAGAATATCTACTCAAATTAAAAGAAATTATATTTAAAGAACAAGAGATAGCTCGACCAAAGCAACCCAAATCTTTGGAACAAATATTTGAAAATTATTCCACCATTTGACTTTGAATTCCCTAATCAGTGAAAGATGATATGGTTGTTTTTAAAAATTAAGTATAGCTATAGGACCAGCAAAAGATTTAGGGAATTTGAAAAATTGAATGAAAGTTTAAAATTGAATCTAACCAAAGCTGTTGCTTAACATTTCAATTATTAAACCCGATTTTGGTATCAGAAGAAAGGGGGCAAGATCGGCGGACACAGAAAAAGTTGAGAAAGATGGATTTACTATTTGAGGAGTTTAAACATAGATTGGGTAGATGAATTGAAAATACAAACATAAAATTAAAATACAGATAAAACTTACAAATTAAAATGGAGGACTGAAGTACGATACTTGGAAATACAATTACAAAATAAAACATTGATATTAGGATTCGCTTTTGAATTATGAGAGGACGTTTTTCACTCTCGTCTTCTGAGAGGATATTTTTCACTCTTATCTAAGAGTGTAATTTTCGCTCTGCCTTTGAATGAAGTCGAGACGTCCCATTTATAGATGTAGAAGCACCTCGGATTTGAATTGAAGTCCGCAACCCCGGATTCGAAAGACAAAATTTGAATTTCGAATAGTAACCACCAACAATGGGCAATTGGCACGTCTTTTATCATTTTCTTGTATTATTGAGAAGTACTGTGCACCTTTTGACTTTATCTTGAAGTACTGTGCAACTTTTGTCCTGATTTGAATTATCGTATTCCAGCTAAAATTTTTGAACTGGGGATAGACACTTGTTCTTTTTAATTATTTTGCTTTTGAGATTTTCAGAAGAGATTGAACGGATCACTTTGGCTTGAACTAACTTCTTCATTATCATCATCAGAGGAAGAGCTTTGAATTTGTTGGAATTGAGCATTCAAATTGTTTTTGAGAATTGATTTGGACAGGAATATAGGTTTTGAAACTTGAAAAGGATGAATGCGCCAAGCCCCATTATTTTCAAATTTGATATTTTCATATTTTTTTAGTAAAAGGATTTGCTTAGTCTCTTTGAGAAAGTGAATTTTAAAATTTTTATTGAAAGAAAAAAAAATTTGAGTAAAGTCTTCAAAGACAAGGAAATTGCTGAGGATATTATCCTGACTTTTTGAAACTCTGAGACCAGTGCTGATAATTGTATCAACGATTTCCCTTGCTCGCCAATGTCGGAATTGTTTTGATATAGTATTGTTAGAGCATGGCCATGGGTCTTCGGAAGGGAAGATAGTATGTCCAACAGATGAACCGTAAGCAAGCATTCTATGTTGACTAGGGATGGTGTAGATGTCATAAAATTCTACAACCTTTGATTGAATAATAATTTCAACAGAAGTGACACTATCTTCAAAATTCTTTTGAACTACATATGTAAGTTTTCTGCCAAATTTATTGGCTTGATCAGGTTTTGTAAAGATGCGTTGGGATAGAAATCCATCGTCTAGAAGTTTTTGGGTGGTAAGGACTATTTCTTGGGCTTCATGAGTAATGGTTATTGGTTTATATATTTCCATGTCAATACAAACTCGAACAATTGAGTAGGTGAGATGGCAAGGGCAATCTCCTCTGTTGTTTGGTTTGTCGAGGCAATTTTGAGTTTGTTTGCATTATGCTGGAAAATTGTTGTAGGTGAACCAAAGGTAGGTGAGGCCAGTAATAGAAATTCTATGGATAGCTAAATCCTGGAGAAATTGTTGAATTTTGATCAGAAGTCTATTATTGCTGCATTGAGTGACGAAGGCGATATGGATAGCAATGTCTTGAGGTAAGTGAGTACAGAATAACCTCCGGAAGAAGAAAACTCTTACTTTTGTGGCTTCATATGTTGAGGGAAAAGTATGTAGTGGCTCTCTCTTAGTTTGAATTTGAACTTCGTTTTGTAAAGTAATAAGCTGTTGCTTAAGCTTACTGCATTCATCGGTCTTCTGTTGTAATTGAGCTTTGAGGAAATCAACATCGGAGGCTTGAGTTGGCTGTAAGGGTAAATTTTTGCCAGTTGGAGGACAATCAACCGAAGTTGAAGAAATGTCGTATCTTTTGCTTGAATCTGATATTGTCAATTTGGAAAGTAATTTTGAAACATTTGAGATATTTTGCGATTTCAAAGCAAACATATGAAAATGCTACTTTAGGTATTTTAAAAAGGTTTGGGGGTATAATGTTCTTTGAAAATAAAATTATTCCACCATTTGACATTGAATTCCCTAACCAGTGAAAGAGGATATTGTTGTTTTAAAAATTGAGTATGGCTATAGGACCAGCAAAAGATCCAAGGAACTTGAAAAATTGAATGAAAGTTTAAAATTGAATCTAATTCTTCATCCTGTGAGTAACTTGAATAAATATCTAATAAATCTTTTACCATTGTAGGGTAAATATCAATAGTGCTTTCAATGAAATGCCACCATTCATAAAACCACGTTGGAAACATTTGAAATTTTTTTTTGTAATTTGAAAGAACCAGGTATGATTAAATGGTTGATAAAGAAAAGCTTTGAACCAAGCTATTTTGTAGTCTTGAAAAGTAAAACTTTATGGAGTAGAGGAGTGTGAAAATCGCTATGGTATGTAAAAAACTTTGGCCAAAATCTATAAGATGCAAAATATTTAAAATTTTTCAACTTGAATATTGGCTCTCACTATCACCTTTGTGATGTTTAATCTGAACAGATGCAGTGTCAACTAAAATGAATTCATAAAATTCTCAAGTTTTATGAATGTCATCAGGAAACCAATGAAAGTTTTTAGGAAAAATAGTTTTGACTAGATTCTTTTTGTCTTGTAACTAAAATGTGTTCCATTTGGGGTTTTTAAATATATTGGCTTATTTGAAGTGATTGGTCAAGAGGTTGAATAGGGGATTGTGCCGAGATTTTTTTAGGAGAAAAGTCTTCGATAGCGGGTGTATTTTTTATTGATGCAGAGTGGGAATGAGAATTGAGAATCATTGCATAGTCTTCTGAGGATTGAACCTTTCCTTTTCTTTTGCCTATCTCCATGGTTTTCAGATAAATAATCAGAATATCTGTCTGAAGAAGTGCCCTGAGAAAAAGATTTAGAAGATGGTTATTTTGAAAGGATATTAAAACTATTTCCGGTTTTGAAATCGTTTTTTGTGCGGTTTGTTTTGCAAATTTATAATGGAATATTAAAAGGAAAATTTTGTAATATAAAGGGTTTTGAAAATTTGGAAATTTGCTTTAAACCATAACGTAATGGTTTGTCTTGGGCTAGACTCTATTTTTTGTAACCTGTCAGGATCAACATTAGAAGTGCTAATTTTTTAAATAAGAAATACTTCTGGCTTTATTATTTTTGACTCCGATTCTTGATCTTTGTATTGTAATGTTTTGTGATGAGTTGAATCAGAGGTTAAGTTTTTATTTTTTTTTATTAGAAGATAGGTTTTCAACATCTGTATATTTTTGAATTTTAGATTTGTATTTTACATTTTCTATGGTTGAACTTGGTGGAAACAGATTTATTAATCTATTTGAGAGTTGTTGATCTTCATTTTGATTTATTTCTTGATTCGTTTTGCAAATTTTCGTGAAATGGCTAGATTTTCTACACCCGTGGCAAATTGGAATCCTATTTGGGTTCTGTTTTGAATTTTTTTTCTTTTTGTTTTTTCCCAAAGGTCATTTGAAATTATGACTACTGTTTTGAACACAGAGGAATTTTAATTATTTCTTTGATTGGGATATTGATGAAGTTTCTTCATTTGAGTCTTCATTTTCTCCTTTTGAAATAGTTTGGATTGTGGGGCTACTTACAGTTGCGTCATCTGTTAATTTGAGTTTGTGAGTGATTATTTCAATGATATCATCATCAGAATTCTGTGATTTTTTTGAGTTTTATTTGTTCTTTATCCTTTTGATTTAAATTAAAAGGTTAGAATGAGGGTTGTTGAATTCTTTGAAAAAGTGGATTTGTCTGTGATTGTGGAGTTGGAAAGCTCTGTTGAATAGGGTAGCTTTGAGGTATCTGAGGTATTGGTTGAGGGATCGTGTAATTTTGATGTGTTGGTTGAGGCATTGATTGGACTATTAGAGATTGTCCCATTTTCTGTTTATCCTTGTTGTTTATTATATTGTTATGTATTGAATTTAATTGTTCCTCGATATTGTTTTGAGATTTAAAGTTTGAATATTATTTTATTCATAAAATTTGTTTATATCTTTGATTGTAGGTAGTGAATTTGCACCTTCTTTTTCCTCTCTTTCCCCGAGGAAAGGAGTAGCTGCCATTTCTTAATTTTGAACATTGATAATTAGATTTTTTGTTGGAGGATGAATAGTTTGGATTACTTGTCCATCCGTTGTTAGCTATTTGGTTATAGGGTTTGTATTAACATTTATAAAATTTTGAATAAAAGGATTTGGTATTTGATTCCTAGATGTGTATGATTCAAACCATTTGAAAAATGAAATATTACTTTCTAATTGATTTAATACTTTGTAATAAATTTCTTTGAGTTTAATTATTGATTCTTTTGTAAAGGTTTTGAAAAATCATTCTCTTTGAATCTTATTTTGATCAGATTCAAATTCATCACTTAAAATTTTGTTATTTATTGTAAAATTTTTTGTTAAAACATTTATTGAAAGTGGCCTCATTTGAGAAGTTGTTGGAGAACTCGGGTTTGAATATGATTTAGTTTGAAAAACTGGTTCAGCAAGAGGAGAGTTAAAACGTATTCCTCTAAACCTAGAAGTAGAAGTGTTTTAAAAATCTTCTTCTTTGTTATATGGAAAGGATGAAGTGGTTGTGTTGAAGATTCAATATAGGAAGGTTATGAAATAATTGTTTGTTTTCCTGATTCGAACTTAATGGTAATTTTATTATCAGGCTCTTCAGTGATTTGTTGAACTTGTCTTTTTGTAATATTTCTTGGAGGTTGAGGGTTTTCAATCCTCCAAATATCTGGAATGGTTATGTCATTCTATTTGAGACGTTTTGAGATAAAGGTTGAAGCTTATTCTGCCCGAACTGCAAGCAGTAAAGTTTCTCCAGGAGGTGATTGATACATTTTGGGTTGAGTTGGCTTCCTAAAAGCCTGAAATAAATTATTCAAATAAGAACAAAGTTTTCTCTGTTCTCTTTGATATTAATATTTGGCAAATGAATATCTAACGTTAAAGTATCCAAAATTGTCGGATCTCGAAAAGCAACCTAAAAGTTTGGATAACAATTGAAATAAATTGATCTGTTGTGGAAATTTGTTTGGACAATTGCTAGTAAAGATTCTCATATTTTAAATATTTTGAATCTCTAAGAGCTAACAAAACCAGTTGGTTATGTCCTGTTCTTGCTAAAGGGTTGATAGCTACTTGAATCAAACCATAGTGTATATAATGATAACCTTTTGTAATATGTTTTTGAAGAGATAAGTTTGAAAGCAATTAAACTATTTGGGTTTCTTGATCAATAGCCATTGATTGTTCATGTGTTTTACAAGAAAAAGCCATTTTAAAATCAATAGTTCCAATTTGATAAATTGATTCTAAATCTTCATTTGTAATGCTCCAATTAACAAAATCTTTTAGGTTTGTAATTTCTTTTGAATTAACTATGTTTAAACAAGTATTGGGTTGTTTTGAAGACATCTTTCTAAAAGGTCCAGCAATTCTGAAACCAGACATGGTTACAGCCTTAGTTGTTTGGGTTCAACAGTTACCTAACAGTCTTATTATTTAACACCGTTGAGAACGGTTGTACTATTTGATACTGTTGAGAATGAGAACACCACCGACGCAGTAACGGGAACACCCAGCGGGAACACCTTCCACACGGCTTACCAATGCTACACTACCGGCTAACCAACACTCCTATTAAGTGCTTAATAGCAAAAGGTTCTTAATATGTGTTTAATAATATTCCTGTGAAATTACAGTTAAAAACATCTTGAACCTGCCTCTGATACTAGAAAGGGGGCAGGATCGGTGGATACAAAAGAACATGAGAAATATGGATTTATTATTTGAGGAGTTTGAACATAGATTGAGTACAAAAGATTAATTAAAAATACGAACATAAAATTGAAATACGGATAAAACTTACAAATTGAAATGGAGGACTGAAGTACAACACTTTGGAAATAAAATTACAAAATAAAACTTTGATACTAGGACCCACTCTTGAATTGTGGATGGATGTTTTTCACTCTGCCTTTGAATGAAGTCGAGACGTCCCATTTATAGATGAAGAAGCACCCCAGATTTGAATTGAAGTTCGCAACCCTGGATTTGAAAGACAGACTTTGAATTCCGAATAGTAACCATCAATAATGGGCAATTAGCGTGTCTTTTGTCCTTTTCTTGAATTATTGAGCAGTATTGTGCATCTTCTGACTTTATCTTGAAGTACTGTGCAACTTTTGTCCTGATTTGAATTATTGTATCTCAGCTGTAAAATCTGTCTTTTGAATTATTCGGCCCTTGAAAATTTCAGAAAAGGTTGAACGGATCACTTTGGCTTGAACTGACTTCTTCATTATCATCATCATCAGAGGAGCTTTGAATTTGTTGAAGGAGTTGAGTCAGAAGTTCCTTTGAGAATTGTAAAGGATTTGGACAGGAATATAGGTTTTGAAATTTAAAAAGGATGAATGGCTAGGCTTCAACATTTTCATTTTTGAGATTTTCATATTTTTCAGTAAAAGGATTTGCTTAGTCTCTTTGAGAAAGGGAATTTCGAAATTTTTATTGAAAGACAGATTTTTTGAGTAAAGTCTTCAGCGACAAGGAAATTGCCGAGGATATTATTCTGACTTTTTGAAACTGTGAGATCAGGGCTAATAATTATATCAACGATTTCCCATGCTCGCCAATGTCGGATTTGTTTTGATATAGTATTGTTAGAGCATGGCCATGGGTCTTCTGAAGGGAAGATATTACCTCTAACAGATGAACCGTGAGCAAGCATTCTATGTTGGCTAGGGATGGTGTAGATGTCATAAAATTCTACAACCTTTGATAGAATAATAATTTCAACAGAAGTGACACCATCATCAAAATTCTTTTAAACTACATATGTAAGTTTTCTACCAAATTGATTTGCTTGATCAGGTTTGTAAAGATGAGTTGAAATAGAAATCCATCGTCTAAAAGTTTTTGGGCGGTAAGGACTATTTCTTGAGTCTCATGAGTAATGGTCATTGGTTTATACATTTCCATGTCATTACAAACTCGAACAATTGAGTAGGTGAGATGGCAAGGGCAATCTCCTCTGTTGTTTGGTTTGTCGAGGCATTTTTGAGTTTGTTTGCATTCTGCTGGAAAATTGTAGTAGGTGAACCATAGGTAGGTGAGGCCAGTAATAGAAATTCCATGGATAACTAAATCCTAGAGAAATTGTTGAATTTTGATCTGAAGTCTATTATTGCTGCATTGAGTGACGAAGGTGATATGGGTAGCAATGTCTTTAGGTAAATGAGTAAGAAATAATCCCGGGAAGAAGAAAACTCTTACTTTTGTGGCTTCATATGTTGAGGGAAAAGTATGTAGTGGCTCTCTCTTATTTTGAATTTAAACTTCCTTTTGTAAAGTAATAAGCTGTTTTTTAAGCTTACTGCATTCATCGTTTTTTGTTGTAATTGAGCTTTGAGAAATCAACATCGGAGGCTTGAGTTGGTTGTAAGGGTAAATTTTTTCTAGTAGGAGGACAATCATCCGAAGTTGAAGTCGTATCTTTTACTTGAATTTGATATTGTCAATTTGGAAAGTAATTTTGAAACATTTGAGATATTTTGTGATTCCAAAGCAAACATGTGAAAATGTTGCTTTAGATATTTTAAAAAGGTTTTGGGGGTATAATATTCTGTAAAAATAAAATTATCCTTCCATTTGACTTTGAATTCCATAACTAGTGAAAGATGATAGGGTTGTTTTAAAAATTGAGTATGGCTATCGGACTAGCAAAAGATCTAGGGAATTCGAAAAATTAAATGAAAGTTTAAAATTGAATCTAATGGTTCATCCTGTGTGTAGTTTGAATAAATATCAAATAAATCTTTTACCATTGTAGGGTAAATATCAATAGTGCTTCCAAAGAAATGCCACCATTCATAAAACCATGTTGGAAATATTTGAGATTTTTTTGTTATTTGAAAGAAACAGGTATGATTAAATGGTTTATAAAGAAAAGTTTTGAACCAAGCTGTTTTGTAGTCTTGATAAGTAAAACTTTCAGGAGTAGAGGAGTTTGAAAATCGCTTTAGTTTGTAAAAACTTTGTCCAAAATCTTTAAGATGGAAAATATTTAAAATTTCGCAACTTGAATATTGGAATTTCTCACTATCACCTTTGTGATGTTTAATTTGAACAGATCCAGTGTCAACTAAAATGAATTCATAAAGTTCTCGAGTTTTTTGAATGTCATCAGGAAACTAATGAAAGTTTTTAGAGAAAATAGTTTTGACTAGATTCTTGATATCATCGTGTGATGGTTCCTTTTGTCTCGTAAATAAAATGTGTTCCGTTTGGGGTTTTGAAATATATTGGCTTATTTGAAGTGATTGGTCCAGAGGTTGAATAGGGGATTGTGTTGAGATTTTTTTAGAAGAAAGGTCTTTGATTGCGAGTGTATTTTTCATTAAAGAAGAGTGGGAATGGGAATTGAGAATCATTGCATAGTCTTATGAGGATTGAACCTTTCCTTTTGTTTTGCCTATCTCCATGATTTTCAGATAAATAAACAGAATATCCGTCTGAAGAAGTGCCCTGAGGAAAAGATTTAGAAGAGGGTTATTTTGAAAGGATATTAAAACTATTTCCAGTTTCGAAATTATTTTTTGTGCAGTTTGTTTTGCAAATTTATGTTGGAATATTAAAAGGAAAATTTTGTGATATAAAGGGTTTTGCAATTTTGGAAAATTTGCTTTAAATCATAACGTAATAGTTAGTATTGGTCTAGATTCTATTTTTTGTAACATGTCAGGATCAACATTAGAAGTGTTAAGGTTTTTAATAAGAAATACTTCTGACATTGTTATTTTTGACCAAAATTCTTGATCTTTGTGTTGTAATGTTTTGTGATGAGTTGAATAAGAGATTAAAGTTTTATTCTTTGTATTAGAAAATACGTTTTTAACATCTGTATTCTTTTGAATTTTAGAATTGTCTTTTTCATTTTCTATGGTTGAACTTGATAGAAACAATTTTATTAATATGTCCGAGAGTTGTTGATCTTCATTTTGATTTATTTCTTGGTTTTTTTTTTTTTTTTTTTTTTTTTTTTTTTTTTTTGCAATTTTTCATAAAATGGCCAGGTAATTTTCACCTGTAGCAAATTGAAATCCTATTTGGATTCTGTTTTGAATGTTTTTTCCTAAAGGTCGTTTGAAATTATGACTACTATTTTGAACACAGAGGGATCTTAAATCTTTCTCTGTTTGGGATATTGATGAAGTTTCTTCATTAGAGTCTTCATTTTCTTCTTTTGAAATAGTTTGAATTGTGGGGCTACTTTTAGATGGGTTATCTGTTAATTTGAGTTTCTGAGTGATTCTTTCAATGATATTATCATCAGAATTATGTTATTTTTTGAGTTTTATTTGTTCTTTATCCTTTTGAATTAAATTAAAAGGTTGGAATGAAGGTTGTTGAATTCCTTGAAAAAATGGATTAGTCTGTGATTGTGGAGTTGGAAAGCTTTGTTAAATAGGGTAGCTTCGAGGTATCTAAGGTATTGGTTAAGAGATCATGTAATTTTGATATGTTGATTGTGGCATTGATTGGACTATTGGAGATTGTTCTATTTTCTGTTTATCCTTGTTGTTTATTATATTATTATGTATTGAATTTAATTATTTTGATATTGTTCTCAGATTTAAGCTTTGGAAACTATTTTGTTCATAAATTTTTTTTATGCCTTCCATATAGCAAAGAAGAAGATTTTTAAAATACTTCTCCTTCCAGGTTTAGAGGAATACGTTTTAACTCTCCTCTTACTGAACCAGTTTTTCAAACGGAATCATATTTGAACCCAAGTTCTCCAACAGCTTCTCAAATGAGACCACCTTCAATAATTATTTTAACAAAAGATTTTACAATAAATAAAGATTTTTAAGTGATTAACTCCTCTTCAATGAGAACAAAGTGTAATTTATTGACATTTATGTCCAAACAAGTTTAAACATAGATTGAGTACAAACAATTAATTGAAAATACAAACATAAAATTGAAATACAGATAAAACTTACAAATTTTGAAGTTTAAAACATAGATGGAAGTAGAAGTATTTTAAAAATCTTCTTCTTTGCTTTATGGAAAGAATGAAATTTGATTGTGTTGAAGATTCAATATAGGAAGGTTATGAAATAATTGTTTGTTTTCCTAATTCGAACTTAATGGTAATGAAACAATCTCCAATAGCCCAATCAATGCCACAACCAACATATCAAAATTACACGATCCCTCAACCAGTACTTCAGATACCTCAAATCTACAATATTCAACAAAGCTTTCCAACTTCACAATCACAGACAAACCCATTTTTTCAAAGAATTCAACAACCCTCATTCCAACCTTTTAATTTAATTCAAAAGGATAAGGAACAAGTAAAACTCAAAAAATCACAGAATTCTGATAATGATATCATTGAAAGAAGCACTCAAAAACTCAAATTAAAAGATAATCCAACTGCAAGTAGCCCCACAATCCAAACTATTTCAAAAGGAGAAAATAAAGACTCTAATGATGAAACCTCATCAATATCCCTAAGTGAAACAGAAATTCAAAAAATAGAAGAACAATTTAACTCCAATACAATTGAAAATCCTGAATCATCAATAAATAGAAAAAAGAATAATTGGAAAAACCAACCAACAAAAAACTATTATCCAAGGCTAACTCCTTCCGATATTCAATATGAAGAAAAAAATCAATTTACCTCTATATCGTTTAATGGAAATGGTATTCATGAATGGAATATAGACAAAAAATTTGATAAAGAAACTTATGGTAAATTTATAAACATTTATAAAATTACCATTTATTGATCTTTGTGTTGTAATGTTTCAGATGATGGGACTCCTCTTTATAATTTTGCTTGTTTATTAACATAAAATGCAGAACAACTGCAAGGAGATTTTGATGGTCTTATTAATTTTTTGTCCAGAAGCATTGAATTTCGTTTTTGCAATGTTCTAATAATTTCTTGTTCATTTGAATAGGTCTGGCTTTTGTTGGAATATTTCTTTCATTAAAATCTTTTCATAAGGTAATTGAATTATATGCCTTTTCCTTTCCCAAAATGTATTAGGAAGATCAGAGCATACTTCTCTGATAATTTTTGTTGTTTAATTGGGTTATTTTTTCATTTCACTGGACTAATTATTTTTCAATCCTTTGATATTCTATTTCTCTTTGAAGGTATTGAATATGGATTTTCTTGTTGCTAATCAAGTTTATTTGTTTGAATATTGCTGATTGTAAGAGATTTAGATCTCTTTCTTAGATCGGATTTAAGAATTGAAATGTTACATTGGTGTCCATAATCTTAGTATGATCTCCTTCTTTTGTAACCGTAGAAGAATATATTTTGCTTATAAAAGGGGTTCCTAATAAAATTTGTTGTTGAAGATCTTTGACTAAAATAAATGGTTAGAAACTTCTTTGTTTAACAGTATTTCCGTAAAATTAACTATTTAAATGACCATCTTTCCAAAAGGTCCAGCAATTCAGAAACCTAACATGGTTACAGACAACGGTTGTACTATTTAAATGACCATCAAATGGTAATTTTATAAATGTTAATAATTTCCATTATGGTGTCATGGAAATACTGTTAAATACTTTCAATGATATCATTATCAGAATTCTGTGATTTTTTGTGTTTAATTTGTTCTTTATC
This sequence comes from Simmondsia chinensis, assembly GCA_018398585.1. NCBI lineage: Eukaryota > Viridiplantae > Streptophyta > Magnoliopsida > Caryophyllales > Simmondsiaceae > Simmondsia > Simmondsia chinensis. The sequence goes on along the minus strand of JAGTTD010000021.1, from coordinate 5,918,253 downwards.
CTTTTGATTTAAATTAAAAGATTGAAATGAGGGTTGTTGAAATCCTTGAAAAAATGGATTTGTCTGTGATTGTGGAGTTGGAAAGCTTTGTTGAATAGGGTAGCTTTGAGATATTGGTTGAGGGATCATGTAATTTTGATATGTTGGCTGTGGCATTGATTGGACTATTCGAGATTGTTCCATTTTCTGTTTATCCTTGTTTTTTATTATATTATTATGTATTGAATTTAATAGTTTTAAAAGAAATTACAAACCCAAAAAATTTTGTTAAGCATTCCAAATGAAGATTTAGATTCAATTTATCAAATCAGAACTTTTGATTTTAAAATGGCTTTTTCATGCAAAACACATGAACAATCAATGACTATTGATAAAGAAACCCAAATAGTTTAATTACTTTCAAACTTATCTCTTCAAAAATATATTGCAAAAATTTATCATTATATATACACTATGGTTTAATTTAAGTAGCTATCAACCCTTTAACAAGGACAGGACATAACTAACCAGTTATGTTAGCTTTTAGAGATTCAACATATTTAAAATATGAAGAATCTTTAGTAGCAATTGTCCAAACAAATTTACAGAATGGACTAATTTATTTCAATTGCTATCCAAACTTTTCAATTGCTCTTCGAGCTCCGACAATTTTGGATACTTTAACGTTAGATATTCATTTGCCAATTATTAATATCAAAGAGAACAGACAAAACTTTGTTCTCATTTACAGAATTTATTTCAGGCTTTTTGGGAGCTAACTCAACCCAAAATGTCTCAAACAATCTACTTCTAGAGAAACTTTACTGCTTGAGGTTTAGACAAAACAAGCTTCAACCTTTACCCCAAAACGTCTCAAAGGAACTTCTGACCGTTGAGAACGGTTGTACTATTTGAATGATATAAATGTTAATATCAATTAATCTTTTGTTCATCAAATGGTAAATTTATTTTAAATTAAAAATCCATTAACATTTATAAAATTACCATTTTACCATCAGGTTTTTCAGTGATTTATACTCAATATATGTTCAAACGTCTCAAAGGATCTAGGTTTGTATTAACATTTATAAAATTACCATTTATTAATCCTTGTGTTGTAATGTTTTGTGATGATTTGAATCAGAGGTTAAGTTTTTATTCTTTGTATGTGATGAATTAGAAGATGGGTTTTCAACTCCTGTATTCTTTTGAATTTTAGAATTGTATTTTACATTTTCTATGGTCGAACTTGAAAGAAAAAAAATTTATTAATCTGTCTGAGAGTTGTTGATCTTCACTTTGATTTATTTCTTGATTCTTCTTGCAATTTTTTATAAAATGGCCAGATTTTCTACACTTGTAGCAAATTAGAATCCTATTTGGGTTCTACTTTGAATCTTTTTTCTTTTTGTTTTTTCCCAAAGGTCGTTTGAAATTATGACTACTATTTCAAACTGAATTATTTTCAAACCCGAGTTCTCCAACAGCTTCTCAAATGAGACCACCTTCAATAAATGTTTTAACAAAAAAATTTTACAATAAATAAAGAATTTTTAAGCGATGAATTTGAATATGATCGCAATAAGATTCAAAGAGAATGGTTTTTCAAAACCTTTACAAAAGAATCAACAATTAAACTCAGAGAAATTTATTACAAAGAATTAAATTAATTAAAATGTAATATTCTATTTTTCAAATGGTTAGAATTATACACTTCAAGGAATTATATACCAAATGGCTAACAATTGAAATAAATTGTTAATACAAATATCAATGTTTGTATTTTTAACAATTTATTGGATAAAACTTTGGAAGTCTAGTAACAAATCTTTCTTTCCAAAATGGTTGATTTCCATCATCTCTTTTGAGTACATGGGTAAAAAAATATATCTTTGTACCATCAAAAATCTTGTAAAGATGGACATCTTAAATTGGTTAAAAATAATTTTGTTGATTCTTGTTCCTCAGTTGTGCTGCCAAGAAAGGCAACAGTTATTGACCAAATTAATGTTTCTACGACATCTTCTATTTCTTCTTCGATGTAAGGCGAATTGATGTCATAAGGATCAAAAAACTTTTATGAAAATTTAGAATTGAAAAGTTAATATCAAAATTATCTAAATCTTTTGGAGTTTTATAAGGAGCCCATACTAAGATCTTCAAAAAACTTACCATCATTAGTATCAAAATTGAAAATAATAAATTGTTAAGCCATTAAACAAAGTTCTCATTGGTGATAAATAGTAAGACTGTTAGGTAACTGTTGAACCCAAACAACTAAGGCTGTAACCATGTCAGGTTTCAGAATTGCTGGACCTTTTAGAAAGATGTTTCCAAAATAACCCAATATTAGTTTAAACATAGTTAATTCAAATGAAGTTTAAAAAGAAATTACAAACCCCAAAGATTTTGTTACTTGGAGCATTCCAAATGAAGATTTAGAATCAATTTATCAAATTTGGTTTGTAATTTCTTTTAAAACTACTTTTGAATTAACTATGTTTAAACTGGCATTGGGTTGTTTTGAAAACATATTTCTAAAAGGTCTAGCAATTCTGAAACCTGACATGGTTACAGTCTTAGTTGTTTGGGTTCAACAGTTACCTAACAGTCTTACTATTTAACACCGTTGAGAACTTTTGATTTTAAAATGGCTTTTTCTTGCAAAACACATGAACAATCAATGGCTATTGATAAAGAAACCCAAATAGTTCAATTACTTTCAAACTTATCTCTTCAAAAATATTTTGCAAAAAGTTATCATTATATATACACTATAGTTTAATTCAAGTAGCTATCAACCCTTTAACAAGGACAAGACATAACCAACCGGTTATGTTAGCTCTTAGAGATTCAACATATTTAAAATATGAAAGATCTTTACTAGCAATTGTCCAAACAAATTTACACAATGGACCAATTTATTTCAATTGCCATCCAAACTTTTCGGTTGCTCTTCGAGATCCGACAATTTTGGACATTTTAACGTTAGGTATTCATTTGCCAAATATTAATATAAAAGAGAACAGACAAAACTTTATTCTCATTTACAGAATTTATTTTATGCTTTGCGGAAGCCAATTCAACCCAAAATGTCTCAAATAATCTCCTCCTGGAGAAACTTTACTGCTTAAGGTTCAGGCAGAACAAGCTTCAATCTTTACCCCAAAACGTCTCAAATGGAATGACATAACCATTCCGGATATTTGGAGGATTGAAAACCTTCAAACTTAAAGAAATATTGCAAAAAGACAAGTTCAACAAATCACTGAAGAACCTGATGGTAAAATTACCATTATGTTCGAATCAGGAAAACAAACAATTATTTCAAAACCTTCCTATATTGAATCTTCAATACAATCAACTTCATCCTTTCCATATGACAAAGAAGAAGATTTTCAAAGTACTTCTACTTCAAGATTTAGAGGAATACGTTTTAACTCACCTCTTGCTGAACCAGATTTTCAAACTGAATCATTTTCAAACCTGAGTTCTCCTGCAGCTTTTCAAATGAGACCACCATCAATAAATGTTTTAACAAAAGATTTAACAATAAGTAAAAAAATTTTAAGCGATGAATTTAAATCTGATCACAATAAGATTCAAAGAGAATGGTTTTTCAAAACCTTTACAAAAGAATCAACAATTAAAATTAGAGAAATTTATTACAAAGAGTTAAATCAATTCAAATGTAATATTCCATTTTTCAATGGTTAGAATCATACATGTCAAGGAATCAAATACCAAATCCTTTTATTCAAAATTTTATAAATGTTAATATAAACCACATAACCAAATGGATAACAACTGATGGATAAGTAATCCAAACTATTTATCCTCCAACAAAAAATCTAATTATCAATGCTCAAAATCAAAAAATGACAGCTATTCCTTTCTGTAGGGAAAGAGAGGAAAAAGTAGGTGCAGATTCACAACCTACAATCAAAGACATGAACAAAATTTATGGACAAAATAATTTTCAAACTTTAAATCTGAAAACAATATAGGAAGAATTAAATTCAATACATAATAATGTAATAAACAACAAGAATAACCAGAAAATGGAACAATCTCCAATAGTCCAATCAATGCCACAATCAACATATCAAAATTACACGATCCGCCAACCAATACCTCAGATCCCTCAAAGCTACCCTATTCAACAAAGCTTTCTAACTCCACAATTACAGACAAATCTATTTTTTCAAGAAATTCAACAACCCTCATTCCAACCTTTTAATTTAATTCAAAAGGATAATGAACAAATAAAACTTAAAAAAATCACAGAATTCTAATAAGATGCCATTGAAAGAATCACTCAAAAACTCAAATTAACAGGTAACCCAACTGCAAGTAGCCCCATAGTCCAAACTATTTCAAAAGGATAAAATAAAGACTCTAATGAAAAAAACCTCATCAATATCCCTAAGTGAAGTAGAAATTAAAAAAACAAAAGAACAATTGGAAAATCCTGAATCATCAATAAATAGGATAAAAAATAATTGGAAAAACCAACCCACAAGAAACTATTATCCAAGGCCAATTCCTCCCGATATACAATATGAAGAAAAAAAATCAATTTACTTATGTATCCTTCAATGGAAGTGACATCCATGAATGTAATATAGACGGAAAATCCGAATAATAAATCAAAAATACTCTCAACAAATTGCAATGGCGTCAACGGCTTATGAAATATTCAATCTCACACATACCAACCATATAGCAGCCAGATTAATTATTTCCGGATTCTCAGGACGGCTTCAATCATAGTAATCTAAACTGTTTATCCTCTAACAAAAAAAAAATCTAATTATCTATGTTCAAAATCTAAAAAATGACAGCTACTCCTTTCCACAGGGGAAGAGAGGAAAAAGAAAGTGCAGATTCACCACCTACAATCAAAGACATAAACAAAACTTATGAACAAAATAATTTCCTAACTTTAAATCTTAAAATAATATAGGAACAATTCAATACATAATAATATAAAAAACAACAAGGATAAACAAAAAATGGAACAATCTCCAATAGTCCAATCAATGCCGCAACCAATATATCAAAATTACACGATCCCTCAACCAATACCTCAAATACCTCAAAGCTACCCTATTCAACAAAGCTTTCCAACTCCACAATCACAGACAAATTCATTTTTTCAAGAAATTCAACAACCCTCATTTCAACCTTTTAATTTAATTCAAAATGATAATGAACAAATAAAACTCAAAAAATCACATAATTCTAATAATGATATCATTGAAAGAATCACTCAGGAACTAAAATTAAAAGATAACCCATCTAAAAGTAGCTCCACAATCCAAACTATTTCAAAAGAAGAAAATAAAGACTCTAATGAAGAAACTTCATCAATTCCCAAACAAAGAAAGAATTAAGATCTCTCTGTGTTCAAAAAAATAGTCATAATTTCAAACGACCTTTAGAAAAAAATAAAAAGAAAAAACATTCAAAACAGAACCCAAATAGGATTCCAATCTGCCACAGGTCTAGAAAACCTAGCCATTTTATGAAAAATTGCAAAAAGAATCAAGAAATAAATCAAAATGAAGATCAACAACTCTCAGACATATTAATAAAATTGTTTCTATCAAGTTCAACCATAGAAAATGAAAAATACAATTCTAAAATTCAAAAGAATACAGATATTGAAAACCTATTTTCTAATGCTAAGAATAAAACCTTGACCTCTGATTCAACTCATCACGAAAAATTACAACACAAAGATCAAGAATCTGAGTCAAAAATAACAAAGTAAGAAGTATTTCTTATTAAAAACCTTTAACACTTCTAACGTTGGTCCTGACATGTTACAAAAAATAAAATCTAGCCCAAGACTAACCATTACGTTATGGTTTAAAGCAAATTTTCCAAAATTTCAAAGCCCTTTATATAAAAAATTTCCCTTTTAATATTCCGTTATAAATTTGCAAAACAAACTACACAAAAATCAATTTCAAAACCGGAAACAGTTTTAATATCCTTTCAAAATAACCCTCTTCTAAATTTTTTCCTCAGGGCACTTCGTCAGATGGATATTCTGTTTATTTATCAGAAAACCATGGAGACAGGCAAAAGAAAAGGAAAGGTTCAATCCTCAGAATATTATGCAATGATTCTCAATCCCCATTCCCACTCTTCTTCTATGAGAAATACACTCGCAATCAAAGATCTTTCTCTTAAAAAATTCTCAACGCAATCCCCTATTCAACCTCTTGACCAATCACTTCAAATAAGCCAATATGTTTCAAAACCCCAAATGAAACACATTTTAGTTACGAGACAAAAAGAACCCCTATCTCACGATTATATCGAGAACCTAGTCAAAACTATTTCCCCCAAATACTTTCATTAATTTCCTGATGACATTCAAAAAACTTGAAAATTTTATGAATTCACTTTAGTTGACACTGGATCTGTTTAGATTAACCATCACAAAGGTGATAGTGAGAAAGACCAATATTCATGTTGCGAAATTTTAAATATTTTGCATCTTAAAGATTTTGGTCAAAGTTTTTACAAACCAAAGCGATTTTCAAACTCCTCGACTCTAGAAAGCTTTACTTATCAGGACTACAAAACAACTTGGTTCAAAGCTTTTCTTTATCAACCATTTAATCATACCTGGTTCTTTCAAATTACAAAAAAAATCCCAAATATTTCTAATATGATTTTATGAATGGTGGCATTTCTTTGGAAGCACCATTGATATTTGCCCTGCAATAGAAAAAGATTTATTTAACATTTATTCAAATTATTCATAGGATGAGCCATTAGATTCGATTTTGAACTTTCATTCAATCTTTCAAATTCCCTATATCTTTTGCTGGTCCTATACCCATACTCAATATTTAAAACAACCTTATCCTCTCTCTCTAGTCAGACAATTCAAAGTCAAATGATGGGATAATTTTATTTTCAAAGAACATTATACCCAAAAACCTTTTTAAAATACCTAAAGCAGCATTTCCATTTGTTTGCTTTGGAATCACAAAATATCTCAAATGTTTCAAAATTACTTTCCAAATTGACAATATCAGATTTAAGCAAAAGATACAACATTTCTTCAACTTCAGTTGATTGTCCTCCTACTGGGAAAAATTTACCCTTACAACCAACTCAAGCCTCCGATGTTGATTTCCTCAAAGCTCAATTACAGTGAAAAACCGATGAATGCAGTAAGCTTAAGCAACAGTTTATTACTTTACAAAAGGAAGTTCACATTCAAAATAAGAGAGAGCCACTATATACTTTTCCCTCAACATATGAAGTCACAAAAGTAAGAGTTTTCATCTTCCCGAGATTATTTCTTACTCATTTACCTCAAGACATTGCTATACCCATATTGCCTTCGTCACTCAATGCAGCAATAATAGACTTCTGATCAAAATTCAACAATTCCTCCAGGATTAGGCTCTCCATGGAATTTCTATTCCTGGTCTCACCTACCTATGGTTCACCTACTACAATTGTCCAACAGAATGCAAACAAACTCAAAAATGCCTCGACAGACCAAGCAACAGAGGATATTGCCCTTGCCATCTCACCTACTCAATTGAGCCAGTTTGTATTGACATGGAAATATATAAACCAATAACCATTACTCATGAGGCTCAAGAAATAGTCCTTACCACCCAAAAACTTATAGACTATGGATTTCTATTTCAACCCATCTTTGCAAAACCTGATCAAGCCAATCAATTTGGCAGAAAACTTACATATGTAGTTCAAAATAATTTTGATGACAGTGTCACTTCTATTAAAATTATTCTTCAATCAAAGGTTGTAGAATTTTATGACATCTACACCATCCCTAGTCAACATTAAATGCTTGCTCATGGTTCATCTGTTAGATGTACTATCTTCCCTTCAGAAGACCCATGGCCATGCTCTAACAATACTATATCAAAACAAATCCGACATTGGCGAGCAAGGGAAATCATTGACATAATTATCAGCCCTGATCTCACAGTTTCAAAAAGTCAAGATAATAACCTCAACAATTTCTTTGTCGCCAAAGACTTTACTCAAAAAATCTTTTCTTTCAATAAAAATTCCGAAACTCCCTTTCTCAAAGAGACTAAGCAAGTCCTTTTACTGAAAAAATATGAAAATCTCAAAAATGAAAATGATGAAGCCTGGCGCATTCATCCTTTTTAAATTTCAAAACCTATATTCCTGTCCAAATCCTTGACAATTTTCAACGGAACTTCTGACTCAACTCCTTCAACAAATTCAAAGCTCCTCCTCCGATGATGATAATGAAGAAGTCAGTTCAAGCCAAAGTGATCCGTTCAACATTTTCTGAAATTTTCAAGAGCCGAATAATTCAAAAGATAGATTTTACAGCTTGGATACAATAAGTCAAATCAGGACAAAAGTTGCACAGTACTTCAAGATAAAGTCAGAAGATGCACAATGCTGCTCAATAATTCAAGAAAAGGACAAAAGACATGTGCCAATTGCCCATTATTGATGGTTACTATTCGGAATTCAAATTCTATCTTTCAAATCCAGGGTTACGAACTTTAATTCAAATCCAGGGTGCTTCTTCATTTATAAATGGGACGTCTCGATTTCATTCAAAGGCAGAGTGAAAAGCATCCACCCACAATTCAAGAGCGAGTCCTAGTATCAAAGTTTTACTTTGTAATTTTATTTCCAAGTGTTGTATTTCAGTCCTCCATTTTTAATTTGTAAGTTTTATCCGTATTTCAATTTTATGATTGTATTTTCTATTAATCTTTTGTACTCAATCTATGTTTAAACTCCTCAAAGAATAATTCAAAAGCCAAAGTTCAAGGTGTTTTCAAAAGTAATTTCACGAAAATACTGGTAAACACTTATTAGGAATGCTTTGCTATTAAAGCACTTATTAGGAGCGTTGGTAAGCCAGTAGTGTAGCATTGGTAAGCCCTAGATAGCCTTTGTAAGCTATGTGGAAGGTGTTCCCGCTGGGTGTTCCTGTTACTATGTCACTGGTGTTCCCATTCTCAACAGTGTCAAATAGTACAACCGTTCTCAACAGTGTTAAATAGTAAGACTGTTAGGTAACTGTTGAACCCGAACAACTAAGGTTGTAACCATGTCAGATTTCAGAATTGTTGGACCTTTTGGAAAGATGTTTTCAAAACCACCCAATACTAGTTTAAACATAGTTAATTCAAAAGAAGTTTCAAAAGAAATTACAAACCCAAAAGATTTTGTTAATTGGAGCATTCCAAATGAAAATTTAGAATCAATTTATCAAATTCGAACTTTTGATTTTAAAATGGCTTTTTCATGCAAAACACATGAACAATCAATGGCTATTGATCAAGAAACCCAAATAGTTTGATTACTTTCAAACTTATCTCTTCAAAAATATATTGCAAACATTATGGTTTAATTCAAGAAGCTATCAACCCTTTAACAAGGATGTGACATAACTAACTGGTTATGTTAGCTCTTAGAGATTCAACATATTTAAAATATGAAGAATCTTTACCAGCAATTGTCCATACAAATTTACACAATGGACCAATTTATTTCAATTGTTATCCAAACTTTTCTGTTGCTTTTTGAGATCCGACAATTTTGGATACTTTAACATTAGATATTCATTTTCCAAATATTAATATCAAAGAGAACAGACAAAACTTTGACCTTATTTACAAAATTTATTTCAGGCTTTTAGGAAGCCAACTCAACCCAAAATGTCTTAAACAATCTCCTTCTGGAGAAACTTTACTGCTTGAGGTTCATGTAGGACAAGCTTCAACCTTTACCCAAAAACGTCTCAAATGGAATGAGATAACCATTCCAGATATTTAGAAGATTGAAAACCCTCAACCTCTAATAAATATTGCAAAAAGACAAGTTCAACAAATTACTGAAGAACCTGATGGTAAAATTACCATTAAGTTCGAATCAGGGAAACAAATAATTATTTTAGAACCTTCCTATATTGAATCTTTAAGACAATCGACTTCATTTCCATATAACAAAGAAGTAGATTTTCAAAATACTTCTACTTCAAGGTTTAGAGGAATACGTTTTAACTCTCCTATTGTTGACCCAGTTTTTCAAACTGAATCATTTTCAAACCTGAGGTGGTGGTGGTTATTCATATTTATTTTTTTCTTTTCTTTCTAAAGGAACATACCTAGTGCCTCAAGGGCTCTCGCCTACGCAGGGTCGGGGAGGGGGGGCGGATGTACTCAGCTTGCCCCCTTTAGGGTGTTAACCTGAAGAGAGGCTGTTTCCCAGTGCCCCCAACATGAGAGTGAGGACTTCCTAGGAGGTCACCCATCCTGGTACAACTCTCGCCAAAGCACACTTAACTTTGGAGTTATTTTCTTTCTATAAGACTTAAAGTCTTGTTGAATTGTTTTCTTTTTGTATCATTTTGAAGGAGGTTCGAAATTATGAATACCATATTGGGCACAGAAAGAACCTAATTCTTTTCTTGTTTGTGCCTTTTTAAGATTGTTTTGAAGTTTTTGTTCTTGACATAATTGTAATACTTCCTTTTTTATAAAAGCAAATAATTGTCCATAGTTTATGTTATACCATGGACTTGTTTGAGTTCCACAAACATCCGAAATTTTAGTCATTATTCTTTCTGCAAATAATTTTGGAAGTCTAGTTACAAATCTTTCTTTCCAAAATGGTTGATTTCCATAATCTCTTTTGAGTACGTGAGTTAAAAACATATCTTTGTACCATCGACAATTTGGTAAAGATTGACATTTTAAATTGGTTAAAAACAATTTTGTTGATTTTTGTTCTTCAGTTATGCTGCCAAGAAAGGCAACAGTTATTGACCAAATTTATGTGTCTATGGTGTCTTCTATTTCTTCTTCAATGTAAGGTGAATTGACGTCATTAGGATCAAGTCTTCTTCTTTTTTTATGGGTATGATTGAGTATTAGTTCTCTTTTATGGAGTTGTAATGTTTTTGACCACTATGATTAAAGCCGTCCTGAGAATCCGGAAATAATTAATCTGGCTGCTATATGGTTGGTATGTGCGAGATTGAATATTTCATATGCCTTTGACGCCATTGCAATTTGTTGGAGAGTATTTTTGATTTATTATTTGGATTTTCCGTCTATATTCCATTCATGGATGTCACTTCCATTGAAGGATACATAAGTAAATTGATTTTTTTCTTCATATTGTATATCGGGAGGAGTTGGCCTTGGATAATAGTTTCTTGTGGGTTGGTTTTTCCAATTATTTTTTATCCTATTTATTGATGATTCAGGATTTTCAATTGTATAGGTGTTAAATTGTTCTTCTGTTTTTTGAATTTCTGCTTCACTTAGGGATATTAATGAGGTTTCTTCATTTAAGTCTTCATTTTCTCCTTTTGAAATAGTTTGAATTGTGGGACTACTAGTTGTTGGGTTATCTATTAATTTGAGTCTTTGAGTGATTCTTTCAATGATATCATTATCAAAATCTTTTGTTTTTTTGAGTTTTATTTGTTCTTTATTTTTTTGAGTTAAATTAAAAGGTTGGAATGAGGGTTGTTAAATTCGTTGGAAAAATGGATTTGTTTGTGATTGTGGGGTTGGATAGCTTTGTTGAATAGGATAGCATTGAGGTATTTGAGGTATTGGTTGAGGGATCATATAATTTTGATATGTTGGTTGACGCATTGATTGGATTATTTGAGATTGTTCCATTTTCTGTTTATCTTTGTTGTTTATTATATTATTATGTATTAAATTTAATTGTTCCGATATTATTTTTGAGATTTAAAGTTTGAAAATTATTTTGTTCATAAATTTTGTTTATATCTTTGATTATATGTGGTGAATCTGCACCTTCTTTTTTCTCTCTTTCCCCACAGAAAGGAGTAGCTGCGATTTCTTGATTTGAACATTGATAATTAAATTTTTTGTGGAAGGATGAATAGTTTGGATTACTTGTCCATCCATTGTTAACCATTTGGTTGCAGGATTTGTATTAACAATTATAAAATTTTGAATAAAAGGATTTGGTAATTGATTTCTTGACGTGTATGATTTTAACCATTTGAAAAATGAAATATTACATTTTAATTGATTTAATTGTTTGTAATAAATTTCTCTAATTTTGATCGTTGATTCTTTTGTAAAGGTTTGGAAAAACCATTCTCTTTGAATCTTATTTCGATCAGATTCAAATTCATCACTTAAAAATTCTTTATTTATTGTTAAATATTTTGTTAAACTTTGAAGCTGTTAGAGAACTTGGGTTTGAAAATGATTTATTTTGAAAAACTAGTTCAGCAAGAGGAGAGTTAAAACGTATTAAAAAAAAAAACTGGAAGTAAAAGTATTTTGAAAATCTTCTTCTCTGTTATGTGGAAAGAATAAAGTTGATTGTGTTGAAGATTCAATATAAAAAGGTTCTGAAATAATTGTTTGTTTCCCTTATTTGAACTTAATGGTAATTTTACCATCAGGTTCTTCAGTAATTTGTTGAACTTTTCTTTTTGCAATATTTCTTGGAGGTTGATGGTTTTCAATCCTCCAAATATCTAGAATGGTTATGTCATTCCATTTGAGATGTTTTGGGGTAAAGGTTGAAGCTTGTCCTGCCTAAACCTCAAGCAGTAAAGTTTCTCCAGGAGGAGATTATTTGAGACATTTTGGGTTGAGTTGGCTTCCTAAAAGCCTGAAATAAATTTTGTAAATGAGAATAAAGTTTTGTCTGTTCTCTTTGATATTAATATTTGACAAATGAATATCTAATGTTAAAGTATCAAAAAATTTCGGATCTCGAAGAGCAACAGAAAAGTTTGGATAACAATTGAAATAAATTGGTCCATTGTGTAATTTTGTTTGGACAATTGCTAGTAAAGATTCTTCATATTTTAAATATGTTGAATCGCTAAGAGCCAACATAACCGGTTGATTTTGTCCTGTCCTTGTTAAAGTGTTGATAGCTATTTGAATTAAACCATAATGTATATAATGATAATCTTTTGCAATATGTTTTTGAAGAGATAAGTTTGAAAGTAATTGAACTATTTAGGTTTCTTGATCAATAGCCATTGATTGTTCATGTGTTTTGCATGAAAAAGCCATTTTAAAATCAGAAGTTCAATTTGATAAATTGATTCTAAATCGTCATTTGGAATGCTCGAATTAAAAAAATCTTTTTGATTTGTAATTTCTTTTGAAACTTCTTTTGAATTAACTATATTTAAAATAGTATTGGATTGGTTTGAAAATATCTTTCTAAAAAGTCCAGCAATTCTGAAACCTGACATGGTTACAGCCTTAGTTATTCGGGTTCAACGGTTACCTAACAGTCTCACTATTTAACACCGTTGGAAACGGTTGTACTAATTGGTACTGTTGAGAACGGGAACACCAGTGACACAGTAACGGGAACACCCAGCAGGAACACCTTCCACACGGCTTACCAACGCTATCCAGGGCTTATCAACGCTGCACTACCGACTTACCAAAGCTCCTAATAAATGCTTTAATAGCAAAGCGTTCCTAATAAGTGTTTAACAGTATTTCCGTAAAAAAACATAATAAGATTGTTAGGTCCACTACCGGCTTACCAATGAGTGTTTAACAGTATTCCATTCATGGATGTCACTTCCATTGAATGATACAGAAGTAAATTGATTTCTTTCTTCATATTGTATATCGGGAGGAGTTGGCCTTGGATAATAGTTTCTTGTGGGTTGGTTCTTCCAATTATTTTTTATCCTATTTATTGATAATTCAGGATTTTTAATTGTATTGGTGTTAAATTGTTCTTCTGTTTTTTGAATTTCCGCTTCACTTAGGGATATTAATGATGTTTTTTCATTTGAGTCTTTATTTTCTCCTTTTAAAGTAGTTTAAATTATGGGGCTACTAATTATTGGATTATGTGTTAATTTGAGTTGAATAATAATTGAAATACATTTGTCCGAATTATTGAGAAGATAGTACTATTAATATGAGCCATAAACACTTATTAGGAAGCCTTTGGGAACCTTTGAGGACGGTACTTCAACAGTATTATTATATGTTTGTATTTCCAATTAATTTTTTGTACTCAATCATTGTTTAAACTCGTCAACAGTGTTAGGAAGCCTTTGAGAACCTTTGAGAATGGTATTTTAATTTGGAAGTTTTATCTGTATTTTAATTTTATATTTGTATTTTCAATTAATCTTTTGTACTCAATCTATATTTAAACTCCTCAAAGAATAAATCCATCTTTCTCATCTTCTTCTGTCTGTGTCCATCGATTTCTTAATTGAAATTTGTCTTGCACAGTACTTCAAGATAAAGTCAGATGATGTACAGTACTTCAAGTGTTGTAAGCCGATATTAGGAGCGTTCCTAATAAGTGTTTAACAACGTTGAGAACGGTTGTAAGCCGGTATTTCAATTTTATATTTATAATAATAATAATAATAATAATAATAATAATAATAATAATAATAATAATAATAATAATAATAATAATAATAAACAATAAACTATTTATATGTGAATTGTTTTAGCATTATACTTACAAAAATAAAAGAAAAAAGTATTGTCTTAGTTAAAATAAATATTTTCAGTGTTGAACTAGACATAAACTAATTTTTTAAGTATTGTATTTTATCTAACACTTGCTCATATTCTTGTATCCTATGTCTTAATTTAAAGTATTTTTGCTCAAAAATACTGACGTGAAACACGATTTTGATAATATATAAGTATATATTTTTTCAAAATGAAGTGTCTGGTTTATGTATTTGATATGTTTTGGCTTAAACATGGTACGTGTCTACACATACTTGGTGCCGACATATTATAAAATTGCTCTCCAGATTCTGTGCGTGGACACACAACATATAGAAACTCCAGTCCCAAAAAACGGAGCTGCGTCGACACACGGAACACGTCAAATACCCTACTGAGACACTTTATTTTGAAATATATCAACAAAATATACTTATGTATTGATTAAAATTATGTTTCACATTAGTATTTTTGAGCAAAAATTTATTGAATTAAGACAAAGGATATAAGTATATGAACAAGTGTTTGATATTATACAGTTGTTAATAAAATTAGTTTATATATAGTTAAATGCTGAAAATATTTATTTTGACAAGGATAATATTTTTTTCTTTTACTTTTGTTAGTATAGTACTAAAAAAATTCACATATAGATAGTTCAGTGCTTTATTAAATTTTTTCTATATCAAAATTAAGTTCATTCTCCACCTTTGGGTGCTAAAAAAATTACTTTTTTTCTAGTTTAGTATCAAAAAATTCATTGATACTTGTATAATACATTTTTTTAACCTAGCGAATACAATGCTAAAAAAATTTATATATGCCTGGTTTAGGCTTTTTTTTTTTTTGTCATTCTTCCTTTCCTCTTTTTTTTTTTTTTTTCAAAAGCCATGTTAAAAATAATAAATGTATTGTTAGACTGTCTAGATAATTTTCAAAAGTTTAGGTGTGATTTAAAAAAATTAGAATGCCTAGATAATTTTTTGACATCGTACCAAAAATTGAAGTGGTTTTCAATAAATAAAACTCTAATTTAAACACAATGCATGATTGTTAACCTAATCAAGTCGAGCATTTGTCTTGTATTTGACCTAGTTTGAAGCTCTGTTTTGCTGGGAGGTATTCTTCTTCCCCTTTTGGTACTGCTTGATTATACAAATAAATGGCATATTAATGAACCTCGAGAGCTTTAATTTAAGCTCCATTTGGCGGAGTCCAAAAAATAATTTACTTTTGAAAAAAAATTTCAAGGAAAATCAAATTATATTTGAGATTTTTTACCATTTGTTTCAACGGAAAGCTTGTTACCACAACTTTTGGTGTTCCTTTGTTATTTGGTTCGGTCGTTGATCTTTGATTAAGATTCTTATTGATATTTGGCATAGCTCGAGCTTTAAGTCCTATTTTGGTCAACAAAGTGGCCAAAAATGAACCTTTCGGTCACCCAAAGCAAAATTTGAAAAATTCAGTCATCCAACTCTCAATACAAGTCCCTTTTAATCACCCAAGTAGTTTAAAATGGACAAATTGGTCACTTAAGTTAAAATTGTAAAGAGTTAGTCACCCAACTCATAATAAAAGTCTCATTTAGTCACCCAAACAATTTAAAATGGATAAGTTGGTCACCTAAGTAATAATTTGAATACTTTATCATCCAACTTTTAAATAACAACACATTAATTTTATTCCAAATAAAAAATAACTAATTAAATTATGTCTTTGACTTATTTATTTAATTAGTCCTCATATATTTTTTTTTGAAGTCTATATTTTATTTGTAACAAATTGGTGCACATCTGGCATTAGATAAAAATTCAAAGACTATAAGGTAATTTTGACATTGTATAAAACCTGATGAAATATTTATAAAAAAAAAAAAAAGAATTCAAGGAATATTTAGAAAAACAAGAATCAATAAGTAGCAGGTGCATTAAAAATAATGAAAATCAATTTAGTTATAAATTAAAATTGTTTTAAAATATTCATTTATTTTTATTTTTAAAAATTTTTTTTATGCTTAAAGCACTTTGTATTCCTTTATTCTCTTTTTTTATAATATTTTTTCATATTATATTTAGGGAAATTATTAGTTTGATACCCCGAGGTTTGATGATTTATTACTTAATCGCCATAATATTTTAATATATATATATATATATATATAATAAAGTAACTTGAGTTTTAAGCATTTTATCACTTAGGTACATTAAAGTTTTACAATTTCATCAATCAATCACTTTTTTTATCGGAATACAATACATTTCGGTTAGTTAACGCTAAAATGAAACATGCTTTTGATAATACGGTACATTTATTAGAATTTGATACTTTTTACCAAGCAATACTAACATGAACTATGATTTCGATAATTTATTGCTAAATTGTTCTTTATCAATTTTAACGCACATATTGATTTTTATTTTTTCTAAATATCCATTGAATGCTCATTTTTTAGATGTCAAAATTAATTTATAATATTTTAATTTTTACCTAATGCCAATAACCAGATGTACAACAATTTGTTACATATAAAACATGGAATTTGAAAAAAAATACGAGGACCAATAAAATAAATCAGTCAAAACACATAATCCAATTTTTTTTATTTTTATTTGAATGAAATTTTTTTTATTATTTTTAAATCTAATTAGCGATCAAAATGAGTTGTTATTTAAAGTTGGATGATAAAATTTTTCAAATTATTACTTGGGTGACTAACTTGTCTATTTTTAAACCACTTAAGTGACTTGACTTTATTATGAGTTAAGTGATTAAATCCACTACAAGAAAAATGATCATTAACGACAGTGATTATTGTCATTAAAAGTCATGTTTATTGTCGTTAATAGTATTTACGAGGGGGGAAACTTTCCTTCATTCATCGTTGTTATTGCTTCTGACGTTAATACTATCTGGGATCAACCACCATTAAACTGAGCCGTCGTTAAAAAGTATCTACGACGGTATACTATATCTGTCGCTAAAAGTAAAATCGATAACGACAACACAAGTTGTCGTTAAAAGTAAAGTCTTTAACATTAGGTGGCACCATCGTTAAAGAGTTGATTAGTAACGACAACAATTGTCATCGTTACAAATATCTACTGCTATATAGGAAAAAGTTTTAACGATGATAAAAACCGTCGTTCAAATTTTTGCACTGCTAATTGAAAATAATAAAGACAATATAAACCGTCATTGGTAAAAAAATTTCAACAATAAATCATCGTTAAAACATTTTCCACCAATTAATGATAAGAAAAATTGTCGTTAAAAATGCTTCCCCCATCAAGGACACTTACAACAACAAAAATTTTTATCAGCGTTAAAGACCCTATAAATTCATATGGTACAATGCATACATTCATAAATACCTGTACATTTATGCAATATAATTTTCTGGTTGTCTACAATAACTATACATCCATATAAGGTTAATTTTTGGGTTGTTGATAACAGCTGTACATAAATATAGTATAACGACATTTCATTTCATTTATAACACCTGTAGAATAGTAATGTATAACCATACAGAAAGAACTCCTACATATATCATTCAATGTTGCAACGAATTCTAGTAAAAAAATAAAGATATTATTGAAGCTTAAGTATTCAGCCAATATACATACACAAACCCCTAAAAGCATTTATCACCTAACAATTTTTAGCAAAAACAGCAAATCCAGCAAAAGTTCACAAATAAAAGTTCCAACAAAAACAAGAATTTGTGGTGCAATCTTCCAACACCTGAAAAAACTAAATACAACACTCATGTTAGGAAATTCTTGTTACCTGAGCATCAATAATCAATAGTGCAGACACACCACCAACCAGCAATAAAACAAAAAATACAACATATAAAAACTATATTAAAGTAATCAGCATAAATTGGCCAAAAGGAAACAATTCTTATGCTTTTTAATACAAAATAATCACAAACCTGATCTCTACATTATAGAACTCAATCACAGTATCACAAATTCAAAACATTCTTAAACTCCACCTAGAATTCAGTCACAGAGTCCAAACTCAACAGCAATTCCAAATAACTCAACTCGATAATGTGTTCTTAATAAATACCAAATTGATTGCAAACTCTTAATTCCATATTGAAACACAAAGTCCTAAATCCACAAATCTTAAACTCACATAAAACTCAATCATACAATCCAAACGCATCAACAATTTCCAACGACTAAAGAGTGACATTTTTTTTTTTATTAAAAGCGAAAACTCAAAATAAAAAATAGGTTGCACCTACCAAGTTGGGCCCCGGGAGAACAGATAACCAAAACCAAAACAAAATAAAATATAACCCACATGCCATGACACATCAAAAGACCTAGCAAGATGCAAGCTCAAGAAAAAGTGAAATTACCAGCCACACTTACTTCAAAATGCCAATTCAAAAGCTCCTTGCTTTATACATCACAAACTCAAACTCTACAGTACACAATCTGAGTCATAAATCAACAATATTCTCGAACTCCACATAGAACTTAATCACAAAGTCCAAATCCACAACAATTCTAAATAACTCAATAATGTATTCTTAACAAATATATTAACATACATAAGCGAAAACTAAGGGCCAAAAAAAAGAGAGAAAGAAGAAAAAGAAGAAGATTACCACATAACTAATATTAATCAATGTAGTCGTCCATCTCAGTAGATAGGGAGGGAGTACTTGACCCATTGTTACGACCTCCATCCTCTAGTGCTTTTACTATAGCTACCAAATAAGTAAATTCCTTATTCTCCTTAAGAAGTGCTTACTTTTCTTTTTCAGATTGACGAAGTTTTTCAAGAAGCTCGGCCTTGGTAGAAGATAGTCCTCTCAAATCGCTAGGCCTTACTCCTCCCCAATAACCAAACCCATAGCCATGAGCTTGACGTTTGTTGAAGACCTTCTCAGCAACTTTAATGTTAGATAAGGTGGAATCCTCTTCAATAACATCAAATATTTTTTTCCTACAAAATATGGTGAACTAAGAATGGAGTCAAGTATATTTGACAACAAGTTAATAATTTTATAAATTCTACATACATAATACTGACTAAGCTCTAGTGTCTCCAGCTTATCACCCTTTGAACATGTAGCCAGAAACATCTCCCCGAGATTTGGACATATCAAAACTATAAACTATGAAACAAAAAAATAAGGTCATGTTCTTTTCTTTTTCTTCCTCTTTCTAATCTCACTGGTCTCAAACAGATCAATAGCGATTGGCTCTATGGCCATCCTCATCCAGTTGATTGTATCATCCTAAGTTGAAGCGGTGGATGAGATTAAATTAGGCTTGAAGTGTTTGCCTTGTTGATATGCTTCACAAGGATCTACATTAATGGAATCATCATTTTGTTCAACCTCGTATAAGTCATGTGGTTGAGCCTTAACAACAACATAGCAACCTTTCCTCTCATTGTCTGTGACATAAAATGCCCGTCTTGCCTGATCTGCCAAAGCAAATGGTGTGTCTATTTCCAGCTTATACTTAGGATCAATGCTAACAACCACTTATTCATCTTTAGCCATTCCCTTTCCATATACATCCCACCATTTGCAACAAAATAATACTGCTCTATTTCAACCAAGATATTGTAACTGAAGTACCTATGTTAGTACCTCATAATATTCAATATTTTTCACTTCTATTATTAGTATTACTAATAACAAACATAAAAGGAACAAATTCTCTTTGAAGCTTTGTCAATCTAGAAAAAAAATCATTCAAAATTTGAGTATAGTGGGTGAATACAATGAAGAACTGGAATAGGGTTTTTAATTATCAACAAACAACAAACCTGGGCTTGTAACAAACACAAACTACCACCTAATTTGTTAATTTAGCAAACATAACACGGACTACCAATATAAAAGGGACAAATTCACTTTAAGGCTTTATCAATCTTGCAAAAAATATTCAAAATCTAGGTATAGTAGGTCAATACAGTGAAGAACAAAATTAGGGTTGTTAATTACCAATGAACAACAGGCATGGACTTATAACAAACATGAACTGCCACTAATTTGTTAATTTAGTGAACATAACATGGACTACCAGCATAAAAGGGACAAATTTGCTTTAAAGCTTTGTTAATCTAGCAAAAAATCATTCAAAATCTAGGTATAGTAGGTCAATACAATGAAGAACGGAATTATGGTTGTTAATTACCAACAAACAACAGACATGGGCTTACAACAAACACGAACTATCAACTAATTTGTTAATTCAGCGACATCACATGGACTACCAGCATAAGAGGGCCAAATTTGCTTTGAAGCATTGTCAATCTAGCAAAAAATCTCATTCAAAATCTGGGTATAGTGGGTTAATATAGCGATGAACCGAATTAGGGTTGTTAATCACCAACGAATAATAGACATGGGCATATAACAAACACGAAGTACCAACTAATTTGTTAATTCAGCTACATAACACAGACTACGAACATAAGAAAGACGAATTCACTTTGAAACTTTGTCAATCTAGCAAAAAATTATTCAAAATCTTGGTATAGTGGGTCCATATAGCGAAGAATTGAATTAGGGTTGTTAATCACCAATAAACAACAGACATGTGCTTATAACAAATACGGATTACAAACTAATTTGTTAATTCAACAAATATAACACAAACTACCAACATAAAAGGGACAAATTTGCTTTGAAGCTTTGTCAATCTAGCAAAAAATCATTCAAAATCTAGGTATAGTGGGTCAATACAGCGATGAACTAAATTAGGGTTGTTAATTACCAACGAATAATATACATAGGCTTATAACAAACATGAACTACCAGTTAATTTGTTAATTTTGCGAACACAACACAAACTACTAACATAAAAGGGACAAATTCTCTTTGATTCTTTGTCAATCCAGCGAAAAATCTTTCAAAATCTAGGTATAGCGGGTCAATACAATGAAGAACCAAATTAAGGTGGTTGTAAGGAATCTTAATAAATTTGATATGCTCTGATACCAATTTGTGCGGGATAAAACTTGATGCGGAAGCGTAAACCCTAATCACTTGATTCGATTCAAATACTATGACTCACACAAACGAGAAGTAAACAAAATATATGAAGAAAGAAAGAACAAACATGAACACATAATATTTACGTGGAAACCCCTCTACAATCGAGAGGGGAGAAAACCACGGGCGGAGATGGAGATTCTTTATTGATACTGAACGGAAGAATTACAATGACACTTTCTCTGAACGAGATCTATGAAAAAATTACAAATCACTTTCTCTTAACTCTCGTAGCACTCAAAATCTTGGAGGAATTACAAAATCACCTCTTTTCTTAATGGCGGTGCCTTGCTCTTAATTTGGGTCGCAATTGTGACGTAACCCTACGTCCTAATTTATAGGCGCAGGTCTGGGAGTCCCGATCGATCGGGAAACACCCGATCAATCGGAACAGTTTGATCGATCGACCCTCTAACTACCTAAAAAATCCTGAATCTTTCCTTAAATCATCCGATCTGTCGGGCTTCCCTCCTGATCGATCTGTGACCCTACGGCAACCCCATAAAACTAAAACAAGTAATTTGAGACATAAACCTAACAGTGGTTAATCACCAATGAACAGTAGACATGGGCTTATAACAAACATGAATTACCAACTTATTTGTTAATTCAGTGAACATAACATTTGTTAATTCATAAAAGGGACAAATCACTTTGAAGCTTTGCCAATCTAGCAAAAAATCATTCAAAATCTGGGTTATAGCTGGTCAATACAACGTAGAACTGAATTAAGGTTGTTAATCAGCAATGAACAACAGACATGGGCTTGCAACAAACATGAACTACTAACTAAATTGTTAATTCAGCAAATAAAACACAAACTACCTACATAAAAGGGACAAATTCACTTTGAAGCTTTGTCAATCTAGCAAAAAAATCATTCAAAATCCAGGTATAGTAGGTTAATACAACGAAGAATCAAATTAGGGTTGTTAATCTCCAACAAACAACAGACATGGGCTTATAACAAACATGAACTACCAACTAATTTGTGAATTCAGCAAACATAATACGGACTAACAAAATAAAATGAACAAATTTGCTTTGGAACTTTGTTGATCTAGTAAAAAACCCTTCAAAATTTGGGTATAGTAGGTGAATACAGTGAAGAATTGAATTATGGTTGTTAATCATCAACGAACAATAGATATGGGCTTATAACAAACACGAACTACCAACTAATTTGTTAATTCAGTAAACATAACACGGACTACCAGCATAAAATGGACAAATTCGCTTTAAAGCTTTGTCAATCTAGCAAAAAATCCTTCAAAATCTAGGTATACTGGGTCAATACAGTGAAGAATGGAATTAGGGCTGTTAATTACCAATGAACAACGGACATCAGCCAGTGGCGGATCTAGGATTTGAGTAATGCGGGGTCCATATTTATTATAGAAAAAATAGGACAACAACTAGACATACTGTTATACTATTGGTCAAAATTAATATAACCTACAAACCTTTAATTTAATTACAGTACCCCTAAACTATTGGTACTAAACATACCCCCTAAAATAGGACAACTATATTGACAATAGGAAACATTCAAGGCTTTTTAACATAAATTAACGTAACGTATATAGTTAATTAATTTTCAAAATATGAGATAGGAATATATAATATATGTGAATATACAATACATACATATATTAAGTAAAATAAATAATAGACAGATGCTTTTTGTAACTGTAAGGAAATAATTTAGGATAAATTGTAACAGAAAAAATTGAGTTAATAATTAGACAAGTGCCGCCACCAAGACTCGAATTACCAACCTATAACTAGGAGTGGAGTGTGTAAATCACCAGACCAAGGTACACGTTCTGATGCGAGGTCACATTTACAATAATATATCCTAATTAAACAATTGTATACGCATAGGTACAGTAATTTAAAGGTGTGGGTGTGGAGGGAAAGAGGAGCTTGTTTGCGTTTTTGCATAAAATGTGCTTTCGATTATTATATCTTTTAAATAATTAAAAAAGTATATTTTAGTATGTAAAATAAAAAATATCAAGTACAATTAAAATATACTAAAAGAGTCAAATATCAAATTAAGTATCAGCTGAGATATTATTTGATTCTCGAACTTGAATTACGGTATAGATGGGTGAAATTACAATTAAAAAATTTAAGAGAACAAAATAATTTACAATAATAAATTTCAAACAAAGTGCCTAATTTTTAAAAATTAACGAATTTTACCTTTTTCGACCAAAATTTTACCGCTTACTTGAGCCTATTAACAACGGTTTATGGATGGAATTAACGACCTTATTTAGTGACCGTCGTTATAAGCCCAACATGTACCACCTTTTAACGGTGGTGTTTTAATCTTGTTGCAACTAGGCACTGCACACATACTTTTAACGACCAAAAAAATTCTAGTTGTTATTTTTGGTCGTTAAAAGCTAGCTTACAAAATTTGACTTGGGTCACCAATTTGTTTATTTTAAGCCTTTGGTTGACTACAAATGACTTTTATTAGGAGTTCGGTGACTAAATCTTTCAAAAATTAACTTAGGTGACCAAAAGGTTTATTTTTGGCTATTTTGATGATCAGAAGGGGACTTAAATTCATAGCTCAACTTAGATGTGAAGTAAGGAAAAAGATTTAAAATATAAAATAATTAGGGAAAAAAATTGATCGAATCATATTATTCAGTTCAAGATTGGGCTTGATTGGCCATTTTTGGGCCAATCCTCATCCGACATTATGACCATTAACGTCTATGACTCCTAACTCAACTCGGTTTGATCCATATTTGCACTGATGAATACCATGAAACTTTTTGGGCCGCTTGGAATCTCTACTTCCATGTTTTACAATGGAAGACATTTTCTACTTATTAGGTGGAAAACATTTTCATTTAGAAAATCTTTTGCATTAAAGAATGCACGTCACTCAATGGAAAAGAGGAAAATCAATTCCTTATCATACAATTTGCTCAAGGCACCTTAGTTCTGATGTGAGAATAAGATTCTAGTATGCAACACTAAGAAACCTAACGGAATATGCAGCAAAGCATACTCAATCTAGAAAGTTCAACCCTACAATCGATTTGCTCGGCGAGTGAAATAATGATGTTAGTAGATATCCTGGTGAGAGTGACAGTGAATTTTGGGCCACACATTTGTTTAAGGAGGAAGAGGAGAGTAGTTACATTCGATTCAATCGACGAGTGAACTAATGATTTTCCTAGATATCTTGGTGCGTGTGAGAAGGTGAATTTTCAGCCACACGTTTGTTTAAGGAGGGGGAGGGGAGTGACCACATTCAATTTGATTGGCCAGTGAAATAATGATGTCCGCAGATACTCTAGAAAGAGTGAGAGGGTGAATTTTGGGCCACACATTTGTTTAGAATTTTTTTTTGGGGGGGGGGGGGGGGGGGTATCAACATTTGAATGAGTGGCAAGGAATGTACCCTCTCTCTAGAATTCTCTCACATGACTCATCCTTATATGGGCATTACTTACATACTAGGGTGAGAGATAAGAGAAGAAAATAGTGACCATTAGATCTAAATCAAGGCCTTGTACTTTAAAATTGATCACTATTTTCTCATCCTACCTCTCATGTAAGCAAGATATATGTATGTATGTATGTGTGTGCGTGTGTATGAGAGGGTGAGAGTGAGATATGAGACATTGATCTTATCAAAGAGCCATTGATCTAACCAAGGAGCCTCTTTTCTCTCAAGCCACATCGTCCCCATCATAAAATCGACGGCTCAGGTATCACTCTTAACCTTTGTTAGATTATACCATGTATAGTATTCTCTATTGTATATGTGCCTCTGGTCCCAAGCTTATTGTACTCATTATACCTCAACTCTTGTAATATGTTTGCATATAAATATATGAGAGGGCATCCCTCATAATGTGTGTTCCTCATTACTCTTTCATGGTATCAGAGCCATAACAAAAAAAAAAAAAAATAATAATAATAAAATAAAATTTAGCCCACTCTCTCAAGGAAAACCCTAGCCAAACCCTAGTTGCCCCAGCCCTAGCCGCGTGGCCGCCTCTGACGCCTCTCCCATGGCTGACCGTAACTCTTCCACCCCTTCCCTGCTAGCCATCACTACCCCAAGTGACGCCTACCGCTGCCGGTGCTATGCCCTCTCTTCCCACTATGTTTAGTATCTTGAACATTCGTTCTCAGATCTCTTCGACTCTTGATCTTAATGACCCATCCATCTACCTTGTATTGCGCTATTCTTTTCTCACTCCCTATTGCGGATATGCAATGAATGATCATCTTGATGGCATGTCGATGCCACCCACGACCATTGATTTGACTTTTCGCTATCGGAGACAAGTTGATAATCTCCTCATCTGTTGGATACTTGGTACTGTCTCTTTCGATCTTGCTAGTACCGTGTGTGGTGATGATGATAACTTAACTATTGCATCTTTGTGGACTTCAATAACTCATATTTGCACTGATTTTGCTCAATCCCGACAATTGCAATTTAAAAAGTGAATTTGCTAATATTAAGAAAGGAAATTTGACCATGCTTGCATATTTCACCAAAATTAAATCATTAGCTGGCAATCTCTGATCCATGAATGCATCAATATCAGATGTTGATATGGTTTTAGCTGTTGTGGATGGTCTTTCTGAAAATAAAGAGTTTAGTGCAGTTTGTATTGCTATCATGTCTTGTGTGCCCTTTCCATCATTTATTGAGGCCCAATTTATGTTAATGAATGAAGAATCCCGCCTTAAGAATGATAATACTAGTTCTGCTACTGTATTAGTTGCTACAGGTTCATCGTTTGACAATTGGGGTGTCACTTTGTACTCCCATGCCTCTAGCGCACCGCAGGGCCAACCGGGCAAGACCGAGCAGCTGGTGGCCCTTCCGGTCCAACAGATCTTGCAACATCCTGGTTCCAGTTCATAGTCTGGTAATGGTTGCAGTAATGGTCACGGCCGTGGGGGTCATGGTAACGGTCGTGGACGTGGTTGTAATGGTCGCGGATATGGTAACATGTGGAATCAAAACATGTGGGGCCTGAATTTTAGAGGCATGCAAGGGACCATGCTTCCTTTCTACCCTCCGCCACCTTGTCCTCCTCAATTTGGCACGACTCCTCAAGGTGGTAATGTACCTTCTTACACGTAGTATCATCCTGTAAATAATGCTTTTACCACTAGTTATGGTCTTTATCCAGGATTTGATGCCTTTCAGTTTTCATATCATTCCTACTCCACCCCTATTCTTGACTTTTTTAGGTCATGGAGAGTGGGGCTTTTTCTCATATGACAAATAAATCAGGTATCCTTATGTCCCAGTCCCCTTACCGTGGTTTTAATAGAATTTTAGTGGGTAATGGTGTGTCACTTTCTATTGCTAGGGTTGGTTCGTGTTATATTTCTACACCTGTGGGTCAATTTACTCTTAATAATGTTCTTTTTGTTCCCGGTCTTTCCAAGAATTTACTTTCCATTCGTTAAATTTTATTCTATTAACAATTGTCTCCTTGAATTCGATTCGTGTTATCTTTCTATCAAGGATCCTAAATCGAAGTCCATCATCATCAGACATGTCAGTCCTAGACCTCTTTTTACCGTACTAGGGTCGTTGTCCAACCTTACATCACTAGTCGCATCCTGTGTCTCCTCCTCGCCGTGGCATCGTCCCTTAGGCCATCTCGGAGAGCTAGTTTTGTCTTCTTTAGTTAAACAAAAATGTATTTCCTATTCTAATGTCTTATGTAAGTTAAGTTTGTGTCATGCTTGCCAATTGGGCAAGCACAGTCGTTTACCATTTCGGAAGTCAGTCTCAATTACTTCGTGTCCTTTTGATATTGTTCACTCTGATGTATGGACATCACCAGTTTTGAGTTCAGTGGTTTTAAGCATTATTTGTTGTTTTTAGATGATTACTCTCACTATGTGTGGGTTTACCCTTTGCGTGCCAAATTTGAGGTGTTCGATTTATGGGAATTTATTGCTTAGGTACCTTGAGGTATAATGATTTATCACTTAGGTATCTTTATATTTCAATATTACAACGAGGTACCCTAAGATTTAAAAAAATTATGACTTAGGTACCCCAAAATTTAAAAATTTTATCAATTGGGCACCATTTTTCAAAATTATATAGATTTTTATTAAAAATTGCTAACACAGGACATAGTTATAGCAATATATAGGTGTCTTCTATCATAATGTTATAATTTTTCTATTGCAAAATGCTATTATACTATATTATTTCACTAATATACCGATATCTTCCGTTATAATTCAATGACATTTTCTACGTGTTCTGTTTGATTTTCGTTAAAAAAATTATATAGCTCGTACATATTATTGTAATCATGTACCGCATAATGTTTTATAGTGAAAAATGTTCAATTTTTCGCAAAACTTCATCAAATTCTCGTATAGGGTACCTAAGTGATAAAATTTTGAAACCTCAGGTTACCTCATTATATATACTGAAATGTCTGGGTACCTAGGTGATAAATGACTAAACCTCATAGTACTTAAGTGATAAATTTTCCTTCGATTTATTTGTTTAACTTAGTTTGGTGTTGAAGTTAAATAATTTCAATGTGACAATGGAATAGAATACATTAATTGAGATTTCAATGGCCTCTTTGCTGCGCGAGGTATTCTTAGTAGGGTCTCATGTCCACACACTTCCAACAAATGGGAAAGCAGAGCACATGCACAAGACTATTGGTAATATGATGCACACTCTTCTATTTTAGGCATGTATGCCGTTGGAATACTGGGTTGAAGCTATGCTTATAGCATCTCATACCATAAATCTCTTGCCTTCAATATCCATAAAGACGAAGATACCCTAGCAACATCTCTATAAAAAGAAAGTATGTTATGATCATCTTCATGTTTCTGGCAATGCTTGTTATTTGAATTTAAGTGCCACCGCAGTCCACAAGCTTGCTCCTTGATCCACCTTGTGTGTTTTTCTAGGGTATCTATTGAATCATAAAGTTTATAAATACCTTGATATTTCAACTAATAAAGTTATCATATCTAGGCATGTTATCTTTGATGAAACAGATTTTTCTTTTGCAAGGATGGGTGCTTATTCACAAAACACGGTGCAGCGTCTTCATCAAGTATGTTCGTTGCCACTGGACTCTTCTCCCTTTGCTAGTTTATTTCCTTTGCTTGCTGCCCGTGCACCACCATGCCTGACCTGCACCCCATGTCACTACCACCAGCTCTTCATCCCACGCATCCAAGTTGCCTGTGCTACACTCTGAGGGAGCAACCTTCTTGGCCATGCAATAGGCTCCTACCATCGTTGATGCTCCACAACTGCCCCCTCCCACCACCTCGGTACATCCCATGATTAGTCGCTCTAAAGCTGGTATTATAAAGCCTCTTCTAAAACCTTCTATGCTTGCTCATTCAATTCTACCAAATATTCGGTACTCTTACAAGCAGGCTCTTGCTGATGATAATTGGAGACATGCTATGCTTGATGAGTTCAATGCCCTTCTATGCAATCAGACCTCGACTCTTGTCCCTAGACCATCTGATGCTAATGTTGTCGGATCGAAATGGGTTTCTAAAATCAAACGAACACCCACTAGACAAGTTGAGAGATACAAAGCACAGTTAGTAGCACAGGGTTTTACGCAAATATATGGCATTGACTGTGGTGAAAAATTTAGTCCTATTGTTAAGCTTGCCACCTTAATCATTTCCACTTCATGTAAGTGGCCCATTCATTAGCTTGATGTTAAAAATTCTTTCCTGAATGGCACTCTGAATGAGGAGGTTTATACGAAGCAACCACGTATTTTTTGGATCCGAAACTTCCTTATTATGTTTGTAAGCTATAGAAATCTCTCTATGGTCTTAAACAGGAGCCACATGCATGATACACTTGCTTTGCCACTTTTCTCCATCGTCTCGGTTTCACTAGCTGGAAATCTGATTCTTTGCTGTTCATTTTGCGTTTTGGTACTAATATGGCTATCTTATTGGTCTATGTGGATGATATAGTTCTGACTGCTTTCTCTTCTACCCTACTTCGTGCACTGCTTCACTCTCTTCATTGTCAATTTGATATGAGTGATTTGGGACGTCTTAATTTCTTAGGATTTTTGTGACTCATCAACATTCAGTCCTGTTCTTATCTCAATCCAAGTATGCTCATGATCTGCTTGATAAGACCGATATGCTGTCATGCAAGCCAGTGGCCACTCTTACCGACTTCAAGTCAAAGCTATCTCTAGCCGAGGGGGAGCTCATGACCGACTCCTATATGTATCAAAATGTTGTTGGTGCCTTGCAATATCTTACCTTACTCATCCAGACATTTATTTTGCAGTTTAACAGGTGTCTCTCTTTATGCATGCTCCTCGTCTTCTTCATTGGACTGCTGTGAAGTGTATCCTTCGGTATATAAAAGGGACGCTTGACCATGGTTTAGTTATCTCACCCACTGGTATAGATCAGCTTATGGCCAACTCTGATACTGATTGGGTTGGATGCCCTAATACTCGTAGATCCACGTTTGCTTTCTGTGTTTTTGTAGGTGGCAATATCATCTCTTGGTCTTCTATACAACAACCTATGGTCTCTCGATCCAGTGCAGAAGATGAATATCGTGTAGTTGCCAATGTCATCTCCGAGTGTTCTTGGATTCATTCCCTTAGGAGAGCTCGGCATTTTAATTCCAAAGCTACTTTAGTTTATTATGACAATGTCCTAGCTACATATTTGTCCACGAGTCCTGTTCAACATGTTTGTACTAAGCATATTGAGATTGACATTCACTTTGTTTGAGAGTGCGTTCAGATGGGTCTCATTCATGTCCCTTCTTCCAAGCAACTTACTGATATCTTCACCAAAATTCTTCCGTGGCATTTATTTCTCCTTTTTAAACCCAATCTTCACATTCGTTTACTTCCTGCTTCGATTGGGGGTTTTTTTTGGGGGGGGGGGGGGGGGGGGGGGGGGGGGGGGGGGTGGGGGGGAGGATGTTAGATTATATTATATATAGTATTCTCTATTCTATATGGGCCTTTAGATCCAAACTTATTGTACTTATTATACCCTAACTTTTGTAATATGTTTGCCTACAAATATATGAGAGGGCATCCCTCATAATCTGTGTTCCTTATTATTCTTTCACCCTCTCTCCTTCTCATACGAGCCTATTAATGATGGTTTGTGGGTAGAATGAACGATTTTATTTAGTGCCCTTCATTATAAGCCCATCATATACCACAGTTTATCAACTATTCTTAATCCTGTCGCAAGTAAGCAGGGCACAAACACTTTTAACAATGAAAAAGCATGATTCTAATTTTTGGTCATTAAAAGCCTACTTTCTTGTAGTGAATAGGCCTAATATGTACCACCTGCAAACCTAACTCTTTTTAAAAGAAAACCAAGTCTGGAAGGAGAATATTTGAACTTAAAATTGGATATTTGTTATTTATTATAACGATGATTATGTACCGAATTTTAAAAAAATCACTACATAATACACCTCAGTCAACCATCGATCTATTCTACTTAGTGTAAGACAACATAGTATTATGTTCTGCGGTATCACATGCGGAAAAAAATAAATTCATATATATCAACTATGACATAATAATTCTTAGAATATTAAATAAAATTAAGTATATTGTGTCAAGACCAAAGTACATCCGTTAAAAAAAAAGACCAAAGTACAGTGCTTAAATATTGGGATTGCTCGAAACGTTTCGTTTCCATGGGATTGCTACTCAGATGTGAAGTGACGACATTTGTGTAAATAAGCTGCAATTTGGGGGTATGTCACGATCCTACCTAGGATTTATATTGTGCTCATACTTGTACTTAGTAAGATTGATAGTTGTAATAGAGGTTGAGGCTGTTATAGGTTGTAACAGATATGTTAATTGGTTGTTAAGGATTATAATTAGTTTAAATAGCTAAAGCATTATCTGTAATAGGTATCCAAGGAATAATACTGATTTTCTCTCTCCTACTTTCCCAATTCTCTCATCTTCATCTCTCTCTCTCTCTCTCTCTCTCTCTCTCTCTCTCTCCCCCTTCCTTTTCTCAATCTCCTTCCATGGCTGATTCAGTCTATTATCTCCTTTTTCACTAAAATCCGAGGTTAAAATCTAACATTTGGTATCAGAGCTCGATCTTAAGCTATATCTCGCAGAGAAATCTCAGCTGAACCTCCTATATGCTAGTTAGAGGCAAAGGATGCCCTATCATGGCAGAAATTAAAGGCCAGATACAAGGCCTCGCTCAGACAATGCAAGATGCAGATCAAAGATTTGAAGACCAAACCCAGCGAATTATTAAGATCGTGCAGCAGAACAACTCTCAAATGATAGCCCTCATGCGGCAATTGGTGGCTAATACTTCGCATGCAGCTAATTCTTCGAAGGATCCGGAGGTAGAAGTCTGACTTCCTGAGTCTAAAGCCCAATTAGGGAAAATCAATGCCCAGAAGCTGTCGATTTTAGGTTCATTTCTGAAAATGGGGGACAACAGTAACATTGAAGTTTCTTGGTGAAGTAAGGGCTCTCAACCTAAACCTAAGGTAGATTTTCCCATTTTTAGAGGAATGAACCCTAGGGTTAGGTGTTGTTAGAGATATTTCACGTTCTATCGCATTGTAGAAGCCGAGAAGTTAGGCATAACAGTAGCACATTTAGATGATAAAACCTTGGATGGCCTGATAGTAGATAAGGGGAATGTTGGGTGGCAAGAGTTCTATGAAGAGCTCTATGTCAGATTTGAGGACCATGGTGACACCAATGTTGTCAGTCAGCTATAACAAGTTGAGGTAAGCAGGTTCCATTCTGGAGTATTAGGAAAGATTCGAGGAACTGAGTTCCCACATGTTGGCAACTGATAGTTCATTCAGCGAGGGTTAATTCTTGTCATCCTATATTTCAGGCCTTGACAAGGAAATCCAACCATTGGTTAAGGCTCTCTGGCCCAAATCACTCACTGAAGCTTTTTGTAAAGCCTGGTTACTCTATCAATCCTCAAAAAACACCATATAAAAGGCCAAAAACCTTCTCAAAACCAATATGAACCCTTCCACCCCCAAAAATAGCCCTTCACCTAGGTATCGCCCAACAAACCCAAAACCCACGCAGAACTGGGGCAGGAATTCAGCAACAGGAAATTTCGAGCTATGTTACAAATGCAACAAGAGATACTATCCGGGGCACAGATCTGATAATCAATCTCGCCACAGCATAGCAACAGCTGAGTTATTAGACCCGGGACCTGAGATAGACTAGGGTTCCATGTCTAGAGTAAAGGAAGAGTAGATTCTTGATGCTTGTGATGAGGAAACTGAGGAAATATATGTCCATGCTCTAACTTGGAGTACTTCTTCCAGTACTATCAAGATCTTGGGGCATTTATACAAAAGGTCAATCATCATACTGGTTAAGAGCGCTAGCACCCACAGTTTTTTTGGATCCAAGGATAGCTAGAGAGGTTGGTTTACCCTGGAGGTTGCTACTTCCTTGGGAATTACAGTGGCCAATGGACAGACAATGATGAGCAGACAATAGTGTTTGGCAAGCTGGCAGATGCAAGGGCACAAATTCTCATATCACATTCGATTAATGAAGATTGGGGGTTGTGATATGTTGCTGGGAGTTGACTAGATGAGGCAATTAAGCCCTGTAATGCTGGACTTCAATCCGCTGAAGCTTAGTTTCAGCAGAGAGGGCAAGATAGTGGAGTTAACTGGGGTTAAAGAGAGTGGTTCATTAAAACTGCTCGCTGGGAGAAAGATGCAAGGGGTATGTCACAAGAGGAAATAGTATTTTGTCTCCACCTTGCTACTGGTTCAAGGCAAAGAACTCAACGAGGTATATGATTTTCCTCTACCCTTAACTATTCAGTCCTTAATAGCTGAATACGATGATGTGTTTGAAGAGCCTAAGTCTCTAGCACCCCCCAGGTCACATGACCACCACAGCCCCTCAAAACCTGAAGCTAAGCCTGTTAGTAGTAGGCCATATAGATACCCTCACCAACAGAAGAACAAAATTGAAAGACAAGTGAAGGAGATGTTAGAAGCTTCTATTATATAGCCTAAAAAACATAGGGGATGCAAAAGGGGAACAACTAGGCTATATTTTTTTTGGTGTTCAAAAAAAATATAGCTTAGTTGTTCCCCCTTTGCATCCCCTGTGTTTTTAGTCAAGAAAAAAGATGGCACCATGCACGTCTGTGCGGATTATAGGGAACTTAATTGCAGCGCAATAAAAAATAAATTTCCCATTCCTCATATAGACTACTTACTAGATGAATTGAAAGGGGCAACAATATTTTCCAATCTCGATCTCAGGGCTGGATACTTTCAAGTGAGGGTTCATGAGTCAGACATACCTAAAACTGCATTCAGGACTCATCGTGGTCATTTTGAGTTCAGGGTAATGCCCTTTTGGCTCACAAATGCCCTAGCAACTTTTCAGTCTTTGATGAATGATGTCTTTAGTCCTTATTTGAGAAAGTATGTCTTAGTATTTTTTGATGACATTCTAGTATACAACTCCTCACTTGAGTCCAATGTTGAGCATTTAAGATCTGTCAGTAGCTCAGGAAGCACACACTGTATGCAAAAAAAAAAATCAAAATGCAGCTTTGCACAGTCCAAAATTGAATATTTGGGCCACATAATTTCAGCATTAGGTGTGGCCATAGATTTCACTCAAATAAAAGCAATGACTTCATGGCATTCTCCTAAAAATGTCAAAGAATTAAGATCCCTTTTGGGTCTGACCGGCTACTGTAGAAAATTTGTGAAGAATTATGGCAGTATAGCAAAACCATTGACTGATTAGTTCAAGAAATCTGGGTTCTGCTGGTCAGCAGAGGTAGAGATAGCCTTTCAATCCCTTAAAACTACAATGACATAGGCCCCAGTACTAGCACTGCCAGATTTTGCCTTGCCTTTTGTCCTTGAGACAAATGCAAGTGACAAAGGTATGGGGGCAATACTTATGCAGCAAGGGAGACCCCTTGCTTTCTTAAGTAAAGCTCTAGGCCCTAGAAATGTAGGGCTATCGGCCTATGAGAAGGTATTTATGGCAGTACTCTTAGCTGTCTCAAAACAGAGACATTACCTAAAGGCTGGCAGCTTTGTGATTAAGACAGATCAGCAAGAATTGAAACACTTGCTGGAGAAGAGGATCACTATAGCCTTCTAGAAGA
The DNA here is from genome assembly GCA_018398585.1 of Simmondsia chinensis. Taxonomy (NCBI): domain Eukaryota; kingdom Viridiplantae; phylum Streptophyta; class Magnoliopsida; order Caryophyllales; family Simmondsiaceae; genus Simmondsia; species Simmondsia chinensis. The sequence continues at coordinate 5,883,534 of JAGTTD010000021.1, read as the reverse complement.
AGGGGATGTCCAAACTCTTGGGTTTGGATTATTTAATAGCATACAAGAAGGGCAAAGAGAATAAAGTGGCTGATGCATTGTCAAGGAATTTTACTAAGTCTTGTTTAGCCATTACTGTAACTGTTGTTCATCTCACTTGGGTGAATGAACTTGTCAAAAGTTATGAAGGAGATGATGCTTGTTCTCAGTTAATTGCAGAGCTTCTAATCTCCCCTGACAACAACCCTGATTATGTGCTCAAGAATGGGGTTCTGCGATTCCATGGGAAGTTGTATGTCGGTCAAGGCCAAGACCTAAGAGGCCAACTAATCTTTTCAATTCATACTTCTCCTGTGGGTGGTTACTCAGGTATGAATGCTACTTATCAAAGATTAAAGAAACTCTTCTATTGGACACAACTTAAAGCTGATGTTTGCAAGTTAGTGGCTAAATGTGATGTATGTTAACGAAGTAAATATGAACACATAGCTTCACCAAGGTTGTTGCAGCCCTTACTAGTTCCCAAGCAGTGCCGGTCTCACATTGCTATGGACTTCATTAAAGGTCTTCCCCTCTCAGAGGGAAGGGATACCATATTTGTAATAGTTGATAGACTAACAAAGTAATCCCATTTCATGTCCTTGTCCCACCCCTTCACTGCTACACATGTAACAAGGTTATTCATGGACAATGTCCATAAACTACATGGCTTACCAGAGAGGATTGTCTCTGACAGAGACAAGGTATTCCTCAACTTATTCTGGAGAGCTTTTCAAGTTACTGGGTAGCTCCCTTAACATGAGATCTTCACATCACCCTTAATAAGATGGGCAGTCTAGGAGGGTGAATCAGTGTTTGGAGACCTTCCAGCGTTGCTTCTATTAGGATAAACCCAAACAAATGCAACAAATGGCTGTCACTTGCTAAGTTGTGGTACAACACCAGTTACCTTAGTAGCCTAAAACTTACCCCATTTGAGGCCTTGTATGGGTATGAGGCTCCCCAACTACATCTGGAATCCCTTTTAGGTCTGAATTCTGATGTGGCCTCAATATAGGACTGGTTTAAGGAAAGGGAATCCACCCTGCAGCTGCTGAAGTTTAGATTGGAGCAGGCTAGATCTAGAATGAAGCAATTTGCTGACAGAAACAGAAACAGAACAGAAAGGGTGTTGAAGCTAGGGGAATGGGTATATTTAAAACTACAGCCATATAGACAGAGCTCCCAGCTGTTATCAGACGAAGCCTCAAGCTGTCCTCCAAGTATTATGGGCCCTTCTTCGTGCTGCAGAAGGTTGGCCAGGTGGCTTATAAGATCCAACTTCCTCAAGGATGTCTCATCCATCCTATATTCCATGTTTCCCAGCTAAAGAAGATGATTGGGACACAAGGCATGGTTACTCAGCATCTTCCCCAAACCACTCTGCAAAGAGAATTGAAGATATACCATGAGAAGGTGTTGGCCAGAAGGATGGTTAAGCGCCAGAATGTAGCAGTGAGTCAAAGGCTTATCAAGTGGGCCAACCTAAGTGAAGAAGAGGCTTCCTCGGAAGATTACACAGTCATCCAAGCGCAGTTCCCTAACTTTGTTTATCATCCTTGAGGACAAGGATGTGTTGAGAGGGAGCTAATGTCATGATCCTACCTAAGATTTATATTATGCTCATACTTGTACTTAGTAAGATTGATACTTGTAATAAAGGTTGAGGTTGTTATAGGTTGTAACATACTTGTTAATTTGTTGTTAAGGATTGTAATTAGGTTGAATAGCTGAAGCATTATTTGTAATAAGTATCCAAAGAATAATACTAATTTTCTCTCTCCTACTTTCCCAATTCTCTCGTCTTCATCTCTCTCTCTCTATCTCTCTCCCTTCCTCTTCTCAATCTCCTTTCGTAGCTGATTCAGTCTATTATCTCCTTCTTCACTAAGGTTAACACCCTGAAAGGGGAAGGCTGCGTACATCCGCCCCCCCCCCCCCCCCCCCCCCCGACCCTGCGTAGGCGGGAACCCTTGAGGCACTGGGTATGTTCCTTTCTATCTCCTTTTTCACTAAAATCCCAGGTTAACACCTAACAGATTTCTGTTTTGGGGTACGTTTGGTCATTTACCATTCTGCCCCTGCCCGATTTCTCTTTACTTGCTCTGCCCCTATCCGTGGTTTCCCAAATATGAATCTTGCCTGGAAGTTGGGGCGTCCCTGGACATGTGTTGCTCATCTGTGATGCCAGCTTGGACGCACATGTCATTCTCCTATTAGCGCATATTGTATTTCTTTTGGTTAATCTAGACTGTTAGATATAATGGTGTTGAACGGTGGAGATTTTTCCATGTAAGGGCTGATAAGGATAGAGGGGACTTGGTAAATGAAGGGCACATTTTGGGGTTTCTGCATAGTTACGCTATTTTTCTTTGTATTTTCTCCCAAAACACTCTCCCTCTACCTCTCCAAGCTGTTCTCCTCTGGAATCCTAGACATTTGGCCTTCTCCATCTTTCTCTGAGCTTTGTTCATGAAGATGTTGTAAGATCCCTATGTACATACATCTCTAGTAAGGTTTTTTATCTTAAAAACCTAGAGTCTTGTATTTATATTTTGTTCACGCATTGATCTTGGTATGTAAATTGTAAATATAATCCCTTATTATAGTGAGTAGACTTTTCTAGAAATAGGAGATTGTGGATTAGTACCATCTTTTTGGGTCTGAACCACGTTAAAAATCTAGTGTTCTTTTTTGTTTTTCAATCTTTACCTCGTATTCTTTCATTTGCACTTGTAATTTTCGTATTTTCACTCGGTAGTTCTTTATCTTAATATTTTCTTGAGCCATTTTGAATCACAACACATGATTTCAAACGTTTACTAATTTTGCAAACATTTAGGCTCCGTTTGTTTTGACGGAAAAGTAGAATCTAGGAATTGATTTTTCTTCGGAAAAGGTTTTCCAAGGAAATATAAATTCCGAGTGGGGTTTTCCATTGTTTGTTTCAAAAGAAAACTTAATTTTCCATTGTGATGTCTTTGAGTATCTTTAAAAAAAAATATTTTTCACCAATCATTTTATATCTTTTTATAGGACAACATAACTAATAATATAACATATATAAAGTAACAAAATAAAAAGTTAACTATCAAAATTGTATAAATTAGAAAAATTATTTCTTCGGTATTCTAAAATTTGAGCATTTATCATATAAATACTCTGTTATTTTATTATGTACAATGAGGTATCATGAGATAAGAAATTTTATCACTTGTGTATATACTGTGTCAAAATCTGGTGAATTTTCATTAAAATTCGGGTAATTTCTGCCAAAAAATTGATGTAGTATAAATATCATATTATCAAAAGATTGTCCACATTCTAACAAAAATTACTTATATATTATCAAAAAATATGTCATATTACCATTTTCGGACAAAAGAAATTATTACATTATGATACAGGATACATATAGATTGCTATTTTCATTTAAAATATACTAAATTTTAGTAAAAGATACCTGATTTATGAGAAAATTTTTAAACTTCAGGATATATTACTGTATATTACTGAAATATCACATAACCTATATAATAAATGCTAAAATATTACCTAAATAATTTCCTTTTATAATATTATGTAACAATTCAACTTGATTAAAGTTGTTCTGTTGTAACAATAACAAAGTAATATCGAAGCTACTTTTAATTATTCAGTCTAATTTTTATCCGATGTTGACATTAAATATTTACAGTGCAGTCTTGTTTATTTTGATTCGATCTCGATTTGCATAATAATAACCGTGAAGGTTTTTGAGTCACTTAGAATCACGACTTCCCCCATTTTAAAAGGGAAGTCATTTTCTCTCATATTAGGGAAAAGGTTTTCCGTCGAAAAACCTTTTCCGTGAGCTAATGGCATGCCAAACAAAAGAAAAGGGGAAAACCACTTCCTAGAATGTGGTTTTCCCCTGAAACAAACGGAGCCTTAAATACAATAAAAGAAGAACTTTATGGATACAAACACGTGATAATTCGATAGAGCAAAAATTTGCACAAATGAAGTGAGGCACACTTGTGTATTTCGATCATATATATATATATATATATATATATATATACACACACATACATACTAGAACAATTAAGGTAAACAGGCTTCAAATATTATTGCATATAAAAAGCAAAAAATGGTATAGAAGAGTCAAACATATCGCGAACATTGCTTGCTCTTTTAATGAAATGATCTTTTCTTGGTGGCTCTTGGTGATGGTGCCAACATTGGTGATAGTAGTGTCAGTGACGATGTCGGTGGTCACGGGGGAGGTCGTGGTAGCGACGCTCGTAGTGGGAAGAGAGCAAAGGAAAGCCATTGAAATGCAGTCTTCATCTTTGTCTACGTAGATTGGCCTTCCTATCACATGCTTATATTCTCCGTTACTCCGCAACTGTAAAGAAAAGTTAAGAATTAATGCATCTAATAACTAAAATCATGTTTCACCTTTTAAAATGACATTAAGAAATTCTATGCTCCAAGTTTCTTCTAATATATATATATATATATATATGTTAGGTGCTCAATATTAAATATTAGGAAGATTCTTACTTAAGTATCCTGAGATTTGAAATTTTTATCACTTAAGTACTCTTTGTCATAATTAGATGAATTTTTGTGAGAATCAGATCAATGTTATACAAAAGATGCTAATGTAATACATGATTACAATAATTTGTCAATGTTTTAAGCAAAAATTCAATGAATTAAGATAAAAAGTTCATAGAATTTGGATATAAACTACCTATATTTTTGTTTACTGTTGAAATCATGTTCACTTGGGTATTTTTTAATGAAAATCCATCAAATTTCTTAAGAATGGTGCTTTATTGATAAAATTCTAAAACTTTAGGGTAATTAAGTGATTAAATTTTTAAACTTTAAGATACACATTATGTATTTTAAAAAGCAAGGTTACTTAGATGATAAATAGTAAAATTTTAGAGCACCTAAGTGATAATGTTTTTAAATATTAATTTGTTTTTCTCAACAAAAGATAATTTTTTAGTTAATATTTAATTTTTTTAAAAATTAATAGTAACTCTAGTGTTATTACATGAAAGAGTATCCATCCACCACCACCACCACCAATAATAACAGGCCCAGTGCCTCAAAGGCTCCCATGTGAACAGGGTCTGGGAGGGGTAGGATGTATGTAGCCTTACCCCTTCAAGGTAATACCCTGACGAGAGACCATTTCCAAGGACCCCCAACTTGAAGAGCATGGAAAGCATAGAAAGCATAAGAAGCATCGAAGCATGTAATCATGGAAGCATAGAAGCAAAAGCAAAAGGCAAAAAGCAAACAAGCATCTCGGGGAAAGATCCTATATACTACACAATGCATGCGTATAGAAAGAATAGAGAGTATAGCGAGTATAGAGAGCAAAGACAGCATAGATAGTATCAGCAACAAGTAACAAAACATCACAAGGCAACAGACCCGAGAAGCATTAAGCGCACTAGAACTAGCTTAGAAGTGCTCGATGCTCCTAACCCGCTATATCGGTGACACCCATACTAATCATCCACTGAGCTCTATCTAGGGCCATCTCCTCATTTAGATTGAGATAGGGAGGTCTTGATAAATTTTCTCCATCCAACTTTTCTTTGGCCGGCCCCTCCCTCTCTTCCCATATGCAACATAGAGTTGTTTGCATCTTCTGACATGGGCAGTGGTTGGTCTCCTCTTAACATACCCAAACTGCCGCAGATGTTGCTCCCTCAACTTCTCTTCTATTGGGGCCATGCCTAATTCACTTCTTATAATGTCATTTTTTTTATCATATCCTTCCTTGTGTGCAAATACATCCATTTCAATATCCTCATCTCCACCACTTTCAACTTCTGCATGTGATGACACTTAACTGGCCACCACTCTGCCCCGTAGGACATAGCTGGTCTCACTACAGTCTTATAGTGTTTGCCCTTTAGCTTTAACGGGAATTTCCTATCGCACAGTACCGCAGAATCCATCTTCCATTTATGCCAACCCACTTTAATCCTGTTGTTGACATCTGTGTCCACTTCGCCGCCTTGTTGCACTATGGAACCCAAGTATTTAAAGCACGCTTTCTGTGTTATGTACTCTGATTTAATCTTAACGACTTCTATGCTTGGCATGGTAGAAGTACAGAACTTGAGTTCCATATACTCAGTTTTAGATCGACCGAGTCTTAGACCTTTTGATTCTAAGGCCATCCTCCAAAGTTCAAACTTCTCATTCACCTCCTCCCGAGAATCTCCCACCAGGACTATGTCATCCGTGAAAAGCATGCACCAAGGCATGTCCCCTTGAATGTGCCCAGTGAGCTCATCCATGAAAAAATGTCCATCCGATCCCCATAAAACAACCATGAGGTGCACTAGGGCCGAAAATAATAATTTGAGGAAAAAAAAAATATCTTAAAAGACAAAAAAGAATAATTTTCTGTATACATAAATATGGAAAGCAACATATTTTAAAAGAAACAAGCATGCAGGGAATTACATTTTAAAAAGAAAAAAGGTATTTACTTTTTAGGTAAATTACGCATTAGTATATGAAATTTTGGTGAATTAATTTTTAGTTGACTCCATTTTTGAAATAATTTTTTAGTTCAAAAGTTATATATATTTAGTAAATTGTCTAAATTGTAGTTTGTATGAGTGTAAATAGATCTTTTATCCAACTCTTTTTCATTAGAATTATCATAATAATATAATTAGTGTGTGAAATGAAGAAATAGGTGGGTTTAGTAAAAATAACGGCATATTTAACACTCTCTCACACCGTTTTTCACACTACTAATAAATACATATAAATTTTGGACCAAAAAATTATTCCATAAAATTTATAGACTAAAAAATTAATACATCAAATCCCATTTTCTAATACATAATTTTCCTTACTTTTTCACTTGTTGCGACTTCATTAGTCATAGAATTTGTATGGCTATCACGTCTTCTTTTTAGTCATCACATCATTATTATTGTCGCATATAATGATATCGGTGCCGTTCTTGTTAAACATATTACATTCTTTATTCTTTTTCTCAAAAGAAGTTGTTATATATAGTAAACATTAAGGGCTTGTTTGATAGTAGAAAATAATTTTCCTTTTCTATTTTCAGTTTTCTTTCTCATTTCTGTTTTTCTTTTTCATCTCCGTTTTTCCTAATATAACAAATTATAGAACTTTTAATCATAAATATAAATAATTAATATTTAAAAAATTTGTAAGCTCGAAAATTTTGAGACCCTAAGTTGTTGCTTGGGGCTATATTTCGCCCTAGATTAATATCATAATATGTTATATGGTACAAATCTGCAAAATACTTTGCATTAATGCAACCCATGAGGCGATTAGCCCTAAGAATCAGGGAGAGCTGCTCACGCCATTATATGATAGTGGTGGTGGAGAGGGAGCTACATGGGGAGGCCGAGACGGGTGGCAAGCCAGAATAAAGCCGGTAGTGTGAGATTGAGCGTCGGGTAGGGGTTGAGGGAGGAGGGGACTAGAGAGGGCAAAGTACTATAGGTTCCAAATTGCGGGCATAGAGGATGGTCGGGCGACGAGAAGTGGCAGTGATTGACGTCGGAGATGTGGTTGGGATGGTGAGCCACCGATTTGAGATAGAGGTGCAGCGGTGGGTTGTGAGGCAAAGGCGACTAATCCCTTTGCAACGGCAAAATTACAAAAATCCATATAAAAAATATTGGAAAACCTTGATGAGATTGAAAAAAGATACAAAAATAAGGGTAAATCATTACAAATTACTTTATCAACAATAGCGGTGGTAAAGGTTCGTCGAAATCAGGTAGTGCTGTTCTAGTAATACCAGAGCCATCACCTCCGACTTGAATTAGGGAGGAGGTTATTTGGATGTATAGTATTAGGATAGTCCAATAAATTGTAAAGTGGATGTCACCAGGAAGGAGGTTATTCTATAATATAAGAGGGGCGTGTGTCAAAATTATTAATAAAGTCAAAAGGCATATTTTATATTTATTTTCTTTTATTCCTTTCCTTTTAGTATTTTACGATCTTCCTTTAGTTTTAGTATATTTATTTTAGATTGTATCAGGTTGTGCTGCCATTGAACCTTGACCCTAATTGGGGTGCACCTTTGGGAAGGAAGGCAAACGGTTAAGAGAGAGAAGGAAAAGAACGATTAGACTTCATGATTTTTGCAGAGACTTTATTATAGATAGATGAATATACAAGAAAGATTATATAAATGTTTCTAGAAAATATTACGGAAAGAATCAGACATAATCACAATTATTTTATAATGTAGGACATTATATTAATAAAATCCCTTAACTTCTTCACCTGCTCAAAAAATTAATTTTCTTGACTGTTTCCATATAAATTTCTCTTCATGTTATTTTCCTTTTTTCTAAGTGTAGAAAAATGTGTCCTTTATTTTATAATTATTGAGGATTTAGCAACTCTTACCACACGATAAAGGACCTATTATCTTTAAACTGATAAAAAAGAACCTATTATCATCATTGTCCTTCGTCAGCATTGCAATTTAATCTGGCCAAGAATGATTAGCCCCAGGGGGACGCAAAATTAAGAAAATATTAAATGTATCTAGTTTAAATATTTAAGTTTAATTTAATAATATAGTAAAAATTGTTGGATTATAAAAAAATGTATAAAGTTAGCCATTTTTGGTAAACTAATAATCTTGTCATTCATATTAAATAAATAAATTTAATAATTATTTAAAATATTTATGATCGGTTAGAGTAACCAATCTTGTGCATTCTATCATAATTTTTAAGCTTGTGAAAAAGTTAATTTTTTGACATAATATTAAAGCCTTGATGACAAAAAGGTCATGACTCATGAGTTCGAACCTCAACATCTCTACTTTTAATATCAATCTATTAACATAATTTAAGTATAAGTTATAAGAGGAAGGGACTTGTGCAATATTTATGCTTTAACCCTAATAAACATTTGCTCCAAATAGATAAATTAGAGTATAAAATTAATTTTGAATCTTAACCCATTAACTTAAATTTAAAAAAAAAAAATTAATTTCTTAGCAATATAAACAATATAAAATAAAGGAAGAGGGAAAAACATGACAGCTCACAAAGGCAAGTAAGAATGTTTAAAGTGTTATGTTTGGTCATCATTGCCAAGGGGGACAACCGTGGATTTCACTGTCAAAAAAATGTTATGCATGTGAAATTCAACATAATGTGGAGTATCTTTATAAGTTACGATCTTTTCGTTTGAAAAGTTATTAAGGTTTAGATATTTATCACCTATATATTTTAGTATTTTAATATATATAATTAGATACTTCGAGGTATGAGAATTTTATAATAAATGTACTTTATGTTAAAATTTGATAAATTTTTATAAAAATCTACTAATATTTTACAAAAAATTTAATATAATACATAATTAAGATAATATATATAAGTCATGCCAATATTTTTATAAAAAAATTCAGTAAATTGTGTTAAATTATTTATCAATGTTGATATGAATTAGCTAAATTTTATCACAATCATGTGCCGTTTTTGTATTTTGGGACAAAAAATCATCAAATTATAGTCAAGATACTAATATAGTGTCGAAATTATGTTTAATTTTTGCATTTTTCAACGAAAATTCATCAAATTTCGGTACAATTGTATCTGCTTGATAAAACTTTAAAATTTCAAGATACCTAAGTGATAAATTATTTAAAACTTAAGGTACTTCTTTGTATATATTAAAATGTGCCGAAATGATAAATTATACATTTTATTTTGAATGAAATCAGGGCAAAATAATGAGAATGAATGCGCAATTTGGACTTACAATACTATTAAAGACAATATTGAAACTGAATTAATATAATCAACTTACATGACTTAAATTGATACAAATAAGATATAATATAGTGTGATAAAACTATTGTTTGTATTTGCTTAGAGGTATAATATAGAGAACTTTTTTAAAAGATTTAGAGAAAATTGAAACGACAGAACAAACTAGTGTTGCTTATGAATATGCTTATTTTATTTCAAGCTATAGAATAATATGTGGCAAAAATTTATTATATGAAAATTTTGAAAACAAAATTATTTTTCTTCAAAAATATAAAACCCCCCCTCACAAATAAAACCACTTAGTAAATCACCTCACTGTTCAAAAATTATTAATTTACCCTCAAACAACTTTTTTTTTGACCATTTTGCCCCTCAAAATAAAATAGTTAAGTATTTAATTTTATTTTTAGGTAAAATTTTATGTTTTGAGAAAAAATAAAAAAAAATTTCATATTTATAGAAAGAAGGGATTTTCTATATTTATACGAATTATTATTTTAATTAATTAAATAGTAGTAACATTATAATATTAACAAAAATATTATATTTTATCTTATAATAATTTTTATAAAAATTATAAAAATATTTTTTATCTTCTAAACTTATAATATTATTACTTTAATTAACTAAAACAATTATATCTTTTATAAATATATAAAATTCTCTTAATTCTATTGCAAAAATCATAATTTTTTTTTCCAATTTTTGCCTAATGATATAACTCCCTCACTTTTGAAGAATAAAATCGTCAAAAAAAAGTTTTATAGGGGTTAAGTGATAATTTTTTTAAAAGTGAGGAAGTTTTGTGAGTGCTTTTATTTGTGATGGAGTTTTCTATTTTTGAAGCAAAAGACAGGGAGGGTTTTTTTAATTTACCCTATAAATTTATAAATAATTAATCTAAAAGTAACCCAACTATATGTCAATATATGAAAAAAAAACCTAACTCTATTTTCTAACAAAAAAATAATTCAACTCTAACTTTTCCACAAAAAAATAACCAAATTCTAACTTTACTACCAAAAAATAACCGAACTCTAAAATCAATCTAAAAATAACCTGACTCTAAAAATTTGATTTAAAAAATACTGAATTGTGATGCTCCGACGGTAAATTTTTCTTCTACGAATTTTTGGTTTGGCTTGTTTTTTGTGGTTTCATTTAGTAAACAAGCTAAGCTAGCACAGATATGCCGCTCGGTTATATAAATGATACTAATATCGAGTTGGTCTCATTTAGTTAACGAGAGCTAAGCCGAGCCAGGCAAACTGTGGTTCAGCTTGGCTCATTTGCAATCCCGATTCTCTTATTGTATTCTCCGATTTTTTTGCTTATTCTTTGCCCCAAGATGTTTCCTTTTTGTAGGGTTGTACGATTATTGAAAAGACGTATTTTTAGTTTGGTTAGGTGAGAAAAGAAATCAAGCCAAACTAAAAATATATAGAAGAAAAATATATTGTCGGAGCGTCATATCACACGCTATACTTAGCCATTAATTCATTATTTTTTAATATTAATTTTAGAATTTTATTTTTTTCTAGTAGAAAAGTTAGAGTTGGGTTATTTTCTGATTAAAAAATAGAGTTGGATTATTTTTTAGTAGAGAAGTTAGAATTGTGCTATTTTTTGGTTAGAAAATAGAGTTGGATTATTTTTTAATATATTGATATATAATTGGGTTATTTTTAGATTAATTGTTGTAAATTTATTAATCTTTTTATTTTCGATGTGAACAGATTGTTTAATATTTAATTTTGGTGGTACAAATTAGATGTGTCTGATATTGTTTAATATTTAATTTTGGTGGTACAAATTAGATGTGTCTCATTTCTTCTATTCCTTTATTGATTACTGTTTTTTTTGACTTTAACCATCAAGAGAACATAGCTTCTCTACTCGTGCATAAATTTGTCGCCTAATTATTCTTGAGTTCAGTCAAGTCTAAGCTCATTAGGTTAGGGGGTTCGTCAACATTTAGTTCAGCTCGGGCTCCACTCGAAGCTCACCGAATTCGGAAACTTCAAGCTCGAGCTCAGGTCGATAAAGCTTCAAGTTTGGGCTCTGCTCAATGAGATCCAAACTAAATATTTAATTTTTAAGTTCATTTAAGCTTAATCTAGATTTATTTTGGCTTGAGTTTGGCTCATTTAGGCTCGGCTTGGCTCATTTATGCTCAAATTTGACTTGATTTGACATATTGAAGCTAGTAAGTTATATTAAGATAAGGCTCACTTAGATTCGTTTAAGCTCGTGAGCCTAGAAGCTCGAGCTTCAACAGGTTCGCACTCGGCACAGAGCAACTCGAGCAAAGAGTCCAGCTTTTCGAGCTTTATAATGAGTCTTGCGGGCCAACTGGACTCACTTACACCTCTAGTTTGAAGGATAAGAAAGTATGTATATGCACTGAAACATTATAATTGAAAGTCAAAAGTATACAAACTATTTATTTATTACATATTTTTATGATTTTTCGTCATATTTATTGTTATGATAATTTAAATGTACTAATAACAAAAGTTTTAGATAAGGTATTAAAAGGAGTCTAAACCTAAGTTTAAAATGTCTATATATTAAAGCAATAACCTCACTATACTTCGAATCACTAGTTACGATTGTGAGTGCCCTTGGTAGATTAAAACTATTATTGAAGATATATGAGATATGTTACAACATCAAGTAAAAGGTTGAACTCTTAGTCTCCTAGCTACCACAAGATTCTGTAACTTTTTAACGCCATCATATGAATTGTTGGGCCCCATTTTACTCTATTGCAGGTTTAAAAGCTTCTAAATTAGTCAGTGTATAATACAACGATGCTCAAGATGCTCATGTATACATTGGTAAGTACCCGTTGTTGATAGATGTTTACATTAGAAGTGGCTCCATATTGGAGCCTTTTTGTGATTGATGTCTTTTCTCCTTTCGATAATCAGGGGCGGATCCAGTATTGCTGGACTGGGGGCGTGGGCCCACAGTGCCCAAAGCCCATGTACCATCATTTTTTATTAAAAATTGTAATGATTTAGTTGGGCCCCCACCCCCCAACCCCAAGAGAAACACACGACAGGCCCCCCACGTGACCTAGCCGCCCCCCCCCCTCCCCCTACCCTCTCCCCTCACGTGCCCCCAACCCCAATTTCTCCTGTCACCCCCAAACCCTTAGCACTCTCCCGACTCCCTTTCTCCCCCTCTATCTAACTTAAACCTCACTGAAACACTCTCTCTCGACCTGCTAACGCCGCTCTCTCTCTCACTGACTTTTTTTCACTCCCCGCCATGATTTGTGATCGGTGAACCCCTGAAGGCTGAAGCCAATCGGTGCCGGTATATTCCTCTCTCCGACTCTCCTTCCTCGTCATTAAAGGTCTTCGCTTGCTCTTTCTCTCTCTTACATTTTGGTTTCTTCTTAATTTATTATACTTTTCATCTTCCTATATTGGTTTAGGGCTTTATTTGCACATTAAATAGGAAGAACTTTGATGTAAAAATTGTGTTCTGGGGGTTGGATATTCAGTGTTGATATAAAAATTAGAGATTTTATCATTTAGGTACCATCCGGTTTAAACATTTCAATATAAATAATGGTGTAGCTTGAGTTTTGAACACTTTGTATTAAGAAGTTCTAAATATGTGCCCCCAGTGAATGTATTTTCTGGATCCGCCATTGCCCATAATTATTTAAATATTTTTGTTTCATATCCTTTTTTTTTTTTGGTTTTGGATGGTTATTCAGACATTCAGTGTCTTTACAACCCACTTTGATCGTTTCTTACTTTAAATTAAAAAAAAAAAAAAATAGAGAAAGAGATTTATTTTCAGTTACCCAAATTTGATTGCCTTTAGTGACAACCAAAGATGGCTCACAAGTGAGGGAAAGTGTTAAATACCACACATACAATAATCTAATAAGAATCTCGTATAAGAATTGTGAGAGGAAGATCAATATATAAATCTAGTGTGCTATTTCAATTAATGGCAATCAGTTTTAGGATGGAACGTACATGAGCTTATATATGGACGTTAGGTTATGTCTCAAATTTCTTGAATTTATGAGGGGCTTGCCGTGAGAGCACCAAACGATTGGGGTTATTGCCGATTGTTCGGGAAGTACGCAGAAAGCACAAAGCTACAGAGAGCTCGCCGATCGATTGAGACCGATCTACGCACTATGTATAAATATGACGTGAGGGTTTCCGTATTAGACATGCAATCAAAGTGAGCGCCGTCATTAGAGAGAGAGGAGATGTGAATTGTAATTCTTCCATTATTTCGATCAATATCTGTGGTTTTCCCCCCTCTCGATTGAAGAGGGGTTTCCACGTAAATCATTGTCTCCTTCGTTTATTCTCTTTTATCTTATTATTTACTTCTCGTATTGGTTATAGTATTTGAATCGAATAGAGTTTTTGGATATTTTATTCTTCACAAATTGGTATCAGAGTCGTAGTTATTCGATTTGGTACTATGACATCAGTTGTGAAATCTGAAGTTGAGAAATTTGGCGGTCAAGGGAATTTCAGTTTATGAAAAATTCGTATGAAGTGTCTCTTGACGCAGAACGGCTTGAAGAAAGCATTGGACGGGAAAGAGAAGAAGCCTGAGAGCTTGTCAGGAGGACAATGGGAGGAGTTAGACCAAAAGGCTCTAACCGTTTGACAGAAGTTTTGGAAGTGAAGACCTCTAAGGAGTTGTGGTAGAAATTGCAAGAGATGTTTAGCGTTAAGTCTGTCTCCAATAAACTTACAGTTAAGTACTGGTTGTTCACCTTTCGTATGTTAGAAGGTATGTCACTTTAGAATCGTATTAATAAATTTACCTCTATTATTCAAGAGTTAAAGGAGCTTGATGGTGCTCCTGAAGATGAAGATTAGGCTATGTTATTGTTATATTCTTTCTCTACCTCTTATAAAGGCTTTGTTGAAAGCATAATTTATGGTGGCAGAAAATCTATCACAGTTGATGAGGTTAAGAAAAAACTTACTGAGTAAAGAAAGAGTAGATAAGGAGTTGTCTGACTCCGTTTATGACTCAGAAAGTGGTTTGTTTGTGAGAGGAAGAACTAAAACAAAAGGATCTGATAATGGTGGAAACAAGTCTAGGTCCAAGTCTAGACATAAAGACCTATCATGTAATTACTGTTATAAGAAAAGACACATTAAGAGGAACTGTTATAAGCTCGAAAAACTAATAACAAAAAGGACCAGAAAAGAAATGATAAACCTGCAGAAGCTAGTGTAATTGAAGATGAGAGTGATGTTGATGTTCTGTTAATGACCGAATCTCAGTCCACATCTAAAGACAATTGGATTTTGGATTCGGGTTGCTTCTATCACGTTTGTCCCAATAGAGACTGGTTCACCACATATGAGTCAATTCAGGGTGAAGTCGTTCTAATGGGTAATGATGCAGCCTGCAAAGTTTTGGGTATAGGAACAATTTGAGTTAAGATGTATGATGGCACTGTTAGGACATTGAGTGACGTTCGTCACATTCCAGATTTAAAGAAGAATCTTATCTTCTTAAGTACCCTTGATTCTCATGGGTACAAGTACTCAGCTCAAGGTGGAGTTACGAAGGTCAGTAAGGGTGCTCTGATTGTGATAAAAGGCAGACGGGTAGGAACTTTGTATGAACCTGTGGGTTCCACAGTGACAGGATCAGTAGCTGTTTCTTTTTCATCTGTTACAGGTCCAGATATCACTAAGTTATGGCACATGAGGCTTGGCCATATGGATGTAAGGGGTTGTCTGAGCTCAGTAAAAGGGGCTTGTTATGTAGTCAGTCTACATGACTGATGGAATTTTGTGAGCATTGCATTTATGGGAAGCAGAAGAGAGTCAGCTTCAAACAGGCAGCGCACAAGACTAAGGGAACGTTAGATTATATACATTCAGACTTATAGGGACCTTCCAGAGTCACTTCCAAAGGTGGTTCCAGGTATCTTCTAACGTTTACTGATGACATTTCCAGGAAAGTTTGGGTATACTTCTTAAAACAGAAGAATAAAGTGTATGATACTTTCAAGAAATGGAAAACTTTACTTGAGAAGCAGACAGGGAAGCAGATTAAGAGATTGAGGACAGACAATGGCCTTGAATATGTTGAGGGTGACGTCACCAAATTCTGTGAATATCAAGGCATTGTCAGGCATAGAACTTGCACAGGTATACCTCAGCAGAACGGAGTTGCAGAAAGGCTAAATAGAACGTTGCTAGAGAAAGCTTGTCGTATGCTTTTGAATGTAGGTTTGGGTAGAGAATTTTGGGCAGAGGCAGTGAACATGGCATATCACTTGGTGAACCATTCACCTCAGTCGTCTCTTCAGATGAAGACACCGGAAGAGGTATTGTCTAGGTCCCCTGTGGATTATTCTCATTTAAGAATCTTTGGTTGTCCTACTTATGCTTATGTTAATGAAGGAAAGCTTGAGCCTAGAGCCAAGATGTGTATCTTTCTTGGTTACACTTCAGGTGTGAAGGAATTTCGTTTATGGGATTCTAATTCTCATAAATTTCTGATGAGTAGAGATGTAATGTTTGATGAGTCTTTATTACTCCATCCACAGAAGAAGTCTTCTGTTATTTGTGATTCTAATAAGGTGCATATGCCAGAGATAGTTCAGATACAGTTGGGTAGTCCAGTTCAGCAGTAGACTGAAACCAATCAGCAGGTGAAGCAGTATACAAAAGCTAGTGGAAGACAGAAGAGACAAACTAAAGCACCATAGTGTTATGGTTACAGAGAGATGGTGGCTTATGCTTTCTCGGTGGCTGAGACTATGGAAGACAGGGAACCTTCCACTTATTCAGGAGCTGTGTCTAGAGCTGATTCAGAAAAGCGGTTGATGGCAATGCACGAAGAGATGGAATCTTTACAGAAGAACCAGACTTGGCATATTGTTAAGCCTCAAACGGGGAAGAGGATCATTGGTTGTAAATGGGTCTTCAAAAGAAAAGAAGGCATTCCAGGAGTTGAAGATGCAAGGTATAAGGCTCCCTTGGTGGCCAAAGGTTGAGTTGATTTTCATGATATTTTCTCACATGTTGTTAGACATACTTCCATTCAAGCACTACTTGCTTTAGTAGCCATGCATGATTTAGAGTTACAGCAGCTTGATGTGAAAACTGCATTCCTGCATGGTGAGCTAGAAGAGAGTATTTGCATGCATCAGCCTGAAGGCTTTATTGTTGAAGGAAAGGAAGACCATATTTGTTTGTTGAAGAGATCTCTGTATGAGTTGAGGCAATCTCCAAGACAGCGGCACAAGAGATTTGATTAGTTTATGACAGGTCATGGGTTCTTTAGGACTAAATATGATAGTTGTGTCTATATCAGACAAACTAGTGCAGGTTCATTCATTTATCTTCTATTATATGTTGATGACATGTTGGTTGCAGCTAAAGATATGTCTGAGATCGATAAGTTGAAAGCTATGTTAAAGAGTGAATTCAAGATGAACGATTTAGGAGCAGCCAAGAAGATACATGGTATGGAAATCAAGAGGGGCCGAAAAGCAGGAAAGTTATGCTTGTCTCTGGAGAAGTATATTGAGAAGGTTCTAGATTGTTTTCATATGAAAGATGCTAAACCAGTTAGCACTTCTTTCACAGCTCATTTCAAGCTTTCAGCATTAGCTTTGCCATAGATAGATGAAGACATCAGAGAGATGTCACATGTCCCGTATTCCAGTGCAATTGGTAGCATCATGTATGCTAGGGTGTGTACATGTCCAGATATCGGATATGCTGTTAGCAAGGTGAGCAGATATAGGTCGAATCCAGGTCAAGAGCATTGGTAAGCTGCTAAATAGAATCTCAGGTATTTACTTGGCACTTTTGGTATGTGTTTAGAGTTTGGGAGGAGTCGAAACTGTTTAGTTGGTTATGTCAATTCAGACTATGGTGGTGACCTCGATAAGAGGAAGTCTACCTCAGGTTATATCTTTTGCCTTGGTAACTAGGCTATCCGTTGGAGAGCTTGTTTACAGTTACAGCTCAATCGACTATAGAGACAGAGTCTATGGCAGTGACAGAGGCATTTAAAGAAGTTGTATGATTAAGAAGCAATCATAGAAGGATTGAGAAGAGGTTTTACAATACCAGCGTGAGCACGAGTCACCATGGGATGAATAGAGGAAGTAGAGGGAGCAGAACCTGGCGCGGGCAGATGTGCAACCACGTTTGGTGGCACAGTTGGAGGGGCTGCAGGCGTAGCTGGTGGTACCGAAGCCGCAAGAGGTGGTGTGGCAATTGCGGTGGGTGGCGCTGTAGGAGGCGGCGGCAGCGGTGGTTGGAGGCCCGCGAACAGTGAAGACGTGAGCGGAGGAGAAAAGACCTGATGAGGCCGGGTCATTGTATCTTGAGAGAAAGTGCCCAATCGTGCAAATAGAAAATCTGCTTCATAAAAAATAACATGCCTCGAAATAATGACTTTATTAGTAGAAGGATCCAAACATTTATAACCTTTGTGATTCTGTGGGTAGCCCAAGAAAACACATAAGGTAGAGAGCGAATTAAGCTTATAAGACGTGGTGGCACTCAGATTCGGACAGCAGACACTATCAAAAACCCGAAGATGATCGTAATTAACTTGCTTCTTATACAAACGTTGAAAGGGGATCTTTTTCTTAATAGAAGTTGACAGTAGAAGGTTGATAATATGAGCTGTAACAGAAACTACTTCAACCCAAAATTTCAAAGGCATGCGTGCTTGAAACAAGAGGGAAAGCATCATGTTACCAATAGTACGATGCATGTGTTCAACTTTCCCATTCAGTTGGGAGGTGTGAGGGCAAGAAACCTTACTAAGAATGCCACTTTGCAGAAAAAGACTATTAAAGTCACGGTTGATATATTCAGTCCCATTATCACATTGAAAATGTTTGATTTCCACTCCAAATTGATTCAACACAAGATTACAAAACTGAAAAAACAGGTCAAAAACCGCAGATTTGGCATGCATAGGATAAATCCACACAAAATGAGAATAATCATCCAATAATAGCAAATAATACTTAAAACCACTGAAACGGATAACAGATGATGTCCATACATTGGAATGAACGATACCGAAAGGACGCGTAGTACTAGTGACAGACTTTTGAAAAGATAAACGACTATGCTTACCGAGTTGGCAAGCATGACACAAATTGGACTTAGAAGAACTCGAACAAGAAATAAATTTTTTTTTTTGACTAAAGTGGACAAGACTAACTCCCTGGGATGGCCAAGTCGACGATGCCAGAGAGATTGTGTGTTTTTGGAAGCAACTAGGGAAACATGTGGGGAGGATGCCACGGGATGCTCGGGTTGACCAAGTCGACTAACTGTGTTTGGTTTGGGAACAACGAAAGAGGCCCCGAGCTAGCACAACGAATAATGAGGGACATCGTTTTAGCATTTTTAATGGAGAAACCACCCGAGTCAAATTCTAAAAGGCAACAATTATCTTTACAGAATTGACGAACATAGATTAAATTAGTGGAAAGACCAGAAACATAAAGGACATTATGCAAATTGAAGGGACAAACAGGTGTAATAAGAGAACCAGATCCAATCCCAACAATCGATAAACAAGCACAATTACCAACTAATATTTTATCATAGCCATGATAAGGACGGAGAGACGTTAGCAAACTGGGGTTATTAGTCATATGAGATGATGCACCACTATTTATTATCCAGGGAAAATCAGTCAAAGGAGTAGAATGAGCAGTAAGAGATTGAAAATTAGTTGGAGGAGACGCAAACCCTAAATAGAAATTAGAACCAGTGGCATAAGTATTAATTGCAGAATGAAAAAGTGGTGGATATAACATATTCTCGCCATAAACATGAGCACTGAAGATAGTACGAACACCAAAGAAAGGTAGGCCAGGTTGGAAAGCAGAACCAATCATTGTGTTGAGCATAATCAACAACAACCACCTCCGAGAAATTTCACAAGCAGTTACGAGAAAAAACAGAATCAGTTTATTCTTCACCAGCCAAAATCTCTTTCTCCTTCATTGAAATCTTTGATTCCTCCACTCCACCTAGGGTTTTAACTTTCAAATTCAAATCCTCTTCATTGCCTTCAACAAACTCTCTCAAAACGATATTCAAAAATTCAATCTTTAGATGATCACTTTGTGATCTCACTCCAACAAAGGCTAAAAGAAATTGCTACTTTCAAGAAAAGAAAAGAAAAGAAGGCTGTTCGGGGGAGGCCAGGGTTAGCCGGGTTGGGGTGCTGACGGCGGCGGCGTGCTAGGGTTTGCTGATATTAGGGTTTTGAATATTTTGAGGAGGGAAGAGAGGGAGGCTAGGGTTTGCCTAATTTACGCGAGAGCTAGGGTTAGCTCTGATACAATGAAAGAGTGAGAAGCACACATAATGCGGTGGCCCTCTCGTATATTTATAAAACTTATAATTGGCTTTAGATCATATACAAAGTAAGCCAATTGGGCTCAGTTACATATAGTTATAACACCTATACAATATAGTCTAACATTCTTCATCTCCACCCGTGGTTTTTCTCCCTCTCGATTGAAGAGGGGTTTCCACGTAAATCATTTTCTCCTTTGTTTATTCTCTTTTATCTTGTTATTTACTTCTCATATTGGTTATAGTATTTGAATCAAATCGAGTTTTTGGATGTTTTATTCTTCACAATGGATCTTATGTACGTTAACTCTATGGATCAGGCTTAAACATCTGATGAAATTTAACAAGTAAAAGAAAGAGATTTATTTGCATTTTTACCTGAATTTGATCACCAGCAGTGACAAACAAAGAATGGGGAGTCGGAATAAAGGAGAGCCAGCCTCTCTTGGAGTACACATGAAACTCAGTGGATTCTTCACACAAGTGGAAGCTCAAAGCATGCGAGTAATCTGAGCCCTTGATCATCATCCTAATGACGTCATATCTCAAGGAGCTTATGCATCGGTCGGCTGAGATTCCTCTTGGGTGCTTGTGTATATAGCATACAGATGTGGGGCCCTTCCCATGCTTTGCTTTATTATTCATATTATTATTATCATTATGATCATCAAGAAGTACCAACATAATGTTTCTTGCCACTTTCTCTATTTGTGTTGATAAAATCTCCATTTTTTCACTGCATAATTTGTTAATGTGAGTCAAATATAAATTAAACATTGGGGTTGTAGAAAAGAAGAGACCAATATATATATGTCATATGGGTTACTTCACCTAATGTCGATTGGTTTTATGGTGAAACCCTACTTAGGTTTATATATAGATGATAGACCTCGTATATTCCAACTCTGTGCATCGTGCCTAAAGACCCGGTGAAATTTAACATAATATGTGTGCATTTTTTGTAAGAAAAGGTTTACACTACTATTGGTTTAGTTAGTAAAATTATTTCACTTTTACATGAAAGTCGTCGCAGTTTAAGTTTTATCAACAACTAAATATTTTTTTACATTGCTAATGAGGTAACAACTTTGTGCCACAAATATTTGAGGGGGAGATGAGCTCCTTTCCTTTAATCTTGTGCTTGCAATTTGATTAGTCTAATTAGTATATCAAATCCAATAGTTCTTATAAATAAGGGAAATTATCACTTAGGTACTCTAAAGTTTAATCATTTATTACCTATGTATCCTAACATTTCAATATATACAATGAGTTACCCTGAGGTTTGAAATTTTATCAGTTAGATACTCTAAATCGAAATTTGATGGGTTTTTATGAGAATTAGACCAATTTTATATAGAATATGCCAATGCAGTATATAATTATGATAACATTTACAAGTTAGTTCAATGTTTTCAACAAAAAATTTAACGAATTATGAGGAAAATGTTTACTTAGTTTGGATTCGAACTATCGTTATAGTGCCAAATTATGGGTCATATCCATAATTTTTAATAAAAAATTATTAAATTCTAATGAATATACTTATGTATTGTTGGAATCATATTTTATTTTAACATTTTTTAACGAAAATTTATTAAATTTCAGAAGAGAAGTACTTGATCGATAAAATTTTAAACCATCAGGTTGCCCAAGTGAAGAAAATTTTAAACCTCAAGATACCCAATTGTACATTTTGAAAAGTCAGGGTACCTAGATGATAAATAGTCAAATCTTAAGATACCTAAGTGATAATTTTTCTATATATATATATATATATATATATTTAACGTTAATTTGGCCAAGAATTGTGCATTCCACAATAATATTTGTTTCATAGAAGTTCTATCAGGATTTGCCCGTTATTAATTTAATATACCCTATCTTAGCTTATAATCTTACAAAGCCTTAAGAAAGGTTCAGATGGGTGATTACCTTTGAACTCATACTAGTCCCTGAGTTCTAACAGAGTAGTTACCACCATACCAATTATCTCTAAAAGCTCAAGTTTGACAATATACATATATACTGACAAAATATTCCTCTTGCTGAGCACAAAGATTTTTCCGTAAATAAGAAGCCTTTCCAATGAACATAATCTTAAAGTTTAGGTTATAACTGGCTTAATTCTTCTTGCGTAAAAGTTTATTTAATCCTTCATGTGGGTTGGACATAATAAAACATAAGAAGTGGTTTTTCAAATACATTTTCTAGGTGAATCTATCAACTCAAGCCGAATACATAAGGGAAAAAAAGCTAAATATAGGTAACTGTATAGGTACTAAAACACTATTGAACTTGAGACACTAAGATATGATGCTGCATGTACATACCCTTTTATCCTAAGGTTCGCTTACCTATATAAAAAAAAAAAAGTCATTTTTCATGTATTTAGATTTTTTAAATATGAAAAAATACATCTTTTTTCTGATTACATCCATTGTTTAAAAACAATATTCTAATTATTTTACAAAATATCGATAAATCATTAACCGCCAAGAAAAATCTACTTAATTAATTAGGAAGAACTAACTAAAAGCAAAGTAACATATCCAGTGCCCCAAGTGCTCCCGCATAAGCAGAGTTTGGGAGGGCAGATGTACGTGGCCTTTCCCTTTCAGGATATTACCCCTGAACAGATGCTGTTTCGGAGTGCCCCCAACATGAGGGTGAGGACTTTCTAGGACGTCACCCATCATAGTACTGCTCTCGCCCAAGCACGTTTAATTTTGGAGTTCTAATAGGATCCGGTGACGGCGTGTTGGTATTCTCTTTGGTATTATGAAGAACTAACTCCTTACCGAAAATGAAAAAAAATTTCAATAATTAAATAATGATTATATTAATAAATGACCCAATGATATTTAGTAAAATATATTTATTACCTACAAAAACAATTGTTTTTCAAAAATATCAATAAATCTCGGATTATTTGAAAAAATCAATAGTTAATATTGGAGGTTTTATCTATCCATATAAAACTACTTATTTATACAGAAATTATGCTACTAATTGTTCCTTTTTTATTTTAATCGGAGTGACAGAGGGTTAAATCTTAGTGGATCGTGGCAACAAGGCCACTCTACCACTTACAATACCCTAACACATATTTAAATGATTATACTAGCATATATTTTTGTAAATGTGCTAGTATATATACAAAAAATAAAATAATATTATATGCATATAAAATTATAAGTACGTAATTATGTACACAATTATATATTATAAATTTATCAGTTTATAAAAAATAATTATTTAATATTGTTTTAGGTCTAAATACTTAGCATTTATATGGAATAAACGTAGTATTCCCAATCAGAAATGACCGTTAAAATACCTGAAATTTGAATACCGAGGCCAAATCTCCTCCATTTTAATCTTAAACCCAAAATCCCTTCCCCACACAAACTCTTCACTCATCTCCTCTTCTTCTTCCTCCCCCATCACTTCATACCCATACTCCGCCTCCGGCGCCGCCCTCGCTGCCTTCCTCTTCCCCGCTGACGACACCCGAAAAACTCCACCCGCCTCCGCCACCATGGCCGCCTCGTGATTCACCAATTCGAAGCACCCAATACTAGCAAGAGAATCCCTGATCACCGTCCCTGCCAACGAATCCAACACCTTGAAATCGACGACAGGGATGTCGGGTGAGGGCCGGATTTGCTTGGGGAAGATCTGGTCGGGGAGGATGAGGTCAGGGACGCGTAGAGTGTGAGCAAGAAAGTCCGTTAAAATGTCATCGTTTGTGACGGAGGAGGAACGGCGGTTGGAGGGAACTGGGGATGGCGGCGGGGCTCGGAAATTGAGGGAGATTGATGGGTCCATTTGGGAGTGTTGAGGGGATGGAGATGCCATTTTTGGTGAGATTGAAGAGGTAAGCTATGGTGTAGCTAGGTAGGATATGTAGGGTTCAAGAGAATGTTGGTATTTTAAAATGTGTGCTCTTGATGATTTTGATTTTTAATATGTTGTTTGAGAGGCTGTAATGATAGCTATGTACCCAAAGGTATGGAACACTAGGAGAATCATTATGTTTGATGTGTTTTTCTTTCCTTTTTTCTTTTGGAATTAGTAAATACAAATTGAGGCAGACACAAGATAGACATAATAGGTATAAAATGCGGTGGAGTAGGTACAACGTTATACCCATACTAGCCCTACACATTTTTAAAAAAAATTTCTTTCCTATTTTTTCCAAACCTTTGCAACGACTCAAAGACTGTGTTTGGAGTATGAAATTTGGGCCTGGAATTGGGTTTAAGACTGGAATTGGGAGCCAGAATTCCAATTCTGTTGTTTGGTTCACGTGCTGGAATTGGAATTACAATTCCACTGCCCAATTCCATAGAATTTGATGTTCCTGTTGGTCTGTCCTTCTGTTTTGTGTTGTCTGTTTTTGGTCCCCATTTTGTTACGGTTGGACTCGGGCCTCGCCTAGCGAGTGGTCTGTTTGTATTGCGATTTTGTAGCAATTTATGGAAAAAAAAATTTCATAGAATTGGATTTTAACTGAAAATTATACTTTCCAATTTCTTGGGGTGGGGGTAAGGAATTGCAATTCCATAGTAACTTCACTTACCTGAAACCCAAAATGACCCGGCTTAATCGACCTAAAGCCAAGATGACTCAAAATCTAAAGATTTAGATACAACCTAAAATTTAACCCAAACCTCGAAATCTCCCAACTCGAGTGACTTAAACTTGAAATAACCGAAATCAGCTTAGCTCAAAAGTCCGAAGTAACCCAACCCGATTGACCTGAAACTCGAGAAGACTTGAGTCTAAAAAATGAAACTACTCAACTTGAATGTGATGTAAGTAAGATAAGTCAAAGTGGAAATGATCCCTCCAAATTGACCCAAAATTTAATACGACCCAAACCCAAAATGACCCGATTCATCTCAAGCTCAGCCTAAGATGACTTAAAATTTGTAATGATACAACTTGTTTGCCCCAATACTAAGATGACTCGAGCTTGACATGACCTAAATCAACCAACCCGATTTATTCTAGCCTGAATTCTGAAAGATCCAAACTCGATTAACTGAAAATCCGAGATAACACGGACGCTAATGACCCGTTGCGATACTTGAACTTCGAATGCAATGTGAATAATTCAAAGTAAATCGCTTATGACGCTAATGACTCGAACCTCGAATAATTCAAACTCAAAGTAAATCACTTCAACCATAATAACTCAAGGCAATGCGAAGGGCTTCGACCAAAATCCGACCGTTGTTGATTTAAAGCTCTAAATTGTCCAACTCGATTGATCGAAAACCCTTGTTGATTCAAATCATTATGTAATTATAATTCTGACTCTAATTCCTTTGATGAACCAAACAGTGGAATTTTAATTCAATCAGAATTCTAATTCTACCAGAATTGACATTGGAATTATAATTTCACTGTCCAATTTTAATTCCACGTGCCAAACAGAGCCTAAGCTTTTTTTGGGCCTATAAATAGGGCTAAATGCTTTGATAAATTCATCCAACTCTCTAGCTTTAATCAAAAGTTCTTATGTTCTACTTGCGTTTAACGTTTTAATCTCTTGTTTTTCTTGAACATCATTAGTTCTTTTTATTATTGAGTATTTTAGCTTAATTGGCATACCTTTGGCATTTACTAAGTTCGATTTATTATCAAACCACTCCTGAAAGAATGAGAATTTTATTGCTTAAATTTACTTTCTTATAATGGTTGGATCCTGAGCTACATTACAAAAGTATTGACTGTAAAAGGTTGGATCCAGAGCCTATCATTACAAAAACATCAGTTGTAAAAGGTTGATCTTGAGCCTATGTACAAAAAGTCGAGTTGTAAAAGGTTGGATCCTTAGTCCAAGTTTTAAAAAGATCATCGAACTTAGTGAAATGCTCAAATGACATATAGTAGTTACTTGGTAGAGGTAGCCAGTTGGCAGGGTCGGCCCGTATCCTGGCCAGGCCCACCCCATTTGGGTTGGGACAGGCCCCCGAATATGGGGGAGGCCCGGCCGTTGTCCCCCATTAAATATAAAAAAAATTTCTTATTTTTTCTATAAATACTAACCTCATTTTCTAATTTCATCACACAACAATCTCTCCAATTCTCTCTTCTCTGCTTACTTTACTTACAACTTGCTCCAAATTTCTCAAGTTTAAAGTTGCAACTATGTTCTGCTGGTAGAATCTTGTAGAAGTTCAACTTTCAGTTTTCGCTTCGGTAAATTTAGTATCCAAATTTTATTTGATTGTCATTTTTATTTACTTAACTTGCATTCTCACTTGCATTATATAATTAAAAATTAACAATATAATGGTACATAATTTAGCTTCATCTGGATACGGTTAATCAAGTTTCAACTCTTGTTGACCGCCTAAAATCTCAAAGAGAGATATAATAGTCGAGCTTAATACCCCGGAATGAGCTTTTTTAGAACCTGATCTGTCACCTCTCTACACTGACACATTAAATTGGGAACAAGAGTAGCACTATTATGACCAGGATTATCATGAATCGGGTGGTGCGAGATCTTCTGAAACCGAACCCATACCCACCGTCACTGAAACTGAAACCCACACCACCACTAGTGGTAGGCATAGTACTAGCGATGTATGGAAGCACTTTACACTAGATTGCGAAAATAATTATTGTAAATTATGTGATTGTGCGAAAGTTTTTAGTCATGCACGTGGTGGTGGGGACATGCACGTTAAAAAGGCACCTAATAAAAAGCCACCCTGAATTAAATGCAGATAAAACCCAACAAACTCTAGTACAGCAAGCGAGTGGTGCACTTACTAACTTTAAGTTTTCATAGGAAAATCATAGAAGCGAATTAGTAAGATATGTCATTGGGGCTAAAAAGCCATTTAATACCGGTGAAAACCCTACATTCGTTTGGTACTGTCAAAACATGTGAAACCCCGCCACTGTAAGGATTCCTCGGAACACTTTCAAGCTGAACGCATTTAAAGAATTTGTAAATATGAAAAATGAGCTACAAGATATTTTAAGGATGAACACAAGCATGTTTTCATTAATGTCCGACATGTGGAAATCGAAACCCGGTGTCCCTTTCTTTTACATAACGGCCCATAGGATTGATTCTTCATTTGTCATGCAAAAATGAATAATTACTTTTACAAAATTTAAATATCCCCACACTGGTCCGACAATCACAGGTGCTATTATGGAGGCATGCTATAAGTGGGGGATACAACGCAAAATTTTTAGCATTACTTTTGATAATGCTTCAAACAACGATGCATTTGTAAAATAATCAATTAGGCATATCAGACCCATGTTATATGGGAAATGTTTCCATTTACGTTACGTATGCCATATTTTGTATTTAATGGTAATGAATGGTTTGGACCTTATAAAGGCTTCTCTTGCGTCTTTAAGAGAAGTAACCATAGCAATTAAATCATCTGGAACTAGAAAAAGAAGATTTAAATTCTTTTTAAGGCACACGGTATTCCTTTAAGACAATTTAAATTAGATACACAAACTAGGTGGTCATCTACGGTCGAGATGTTGGAAAGAATATTACCGTACAAAGATGTTTCAATTGAATTTGTGCAGGACAATCATTCAGATCTAAAGAGTTTTAATTTACTTAACATATATTGGAATACAATCAATGAAATCTGTAAATTTTTTATAATTTTTAAAGATGCTGTGACTTTTTTATAAGGTGTTATTATCCTACCATTCCATAAGTAATATCTAAACTTGTAGATATTGTTGCTCAGATGGCAGAAAACGAATCCAGTCCTGTGTTGATGAACTCTATTGTTGCCATGAAGCTAAAATTTTATAAATATTGCTCTAAATTACCACTAACATATTGTTTTACCACCATTTTTGATCCCCGCTGTAAACATACGGGTTTACAATTATTTGTACAATTTTTTTTACGACAAACTAAATCCAACTTTTAATGTAGCATCTTTTATTTTGGAAGTTGATACACATTTACGTGAATTTTTTTCCTTGTATTCTTGAAGATTATCATCTGATAATCCACATGTTTCTTCTACATCATCCTTTATATCCTATGGTAAAGTAAAACCATATGCGTGGGATTTGTTGGACCGATTGAAGCCCACGTCATATGATGAACTAGATTTTTACTTGCGTTCTCCTATGCTCGAGTTCTACCCGACGCAGGCAACTTCGCACTTTGATATTTGACAATGATGGTGTTCTAATCAAACCCAATATCTCGTGCTTTCCACCATAGCCTGTGATACACTAACGTGTGCGGTGTCTTCAGTAGCATCAGAGTGTGCTTTTAGTACAGGTAGCAGGTTGATTGGATCCAAAAGAGCGAAGCTAGCACCGTCCAACTTAGAAATATAGATGTGCTTGAAGGACTGGTTGCATGCAGCGGATAGAGAGTAAGACCAACTAAAGTTGGGTTCATTAAGCGAAGAAGAATATGACCGTACCATCGATACAGCAAGTCCCGCACCAAATGCTACTAGTTTAGGCTAAGTTAACTTACCTATATTGTTGTAATTCTATTTCTTTATAATATATTTTCTTTCATTGAATATATTTGTAATTTTAAATAGTGGGATCATATTGGTAGTTGTATTTGTTTACAATTTATGATACATTTTATTTTATTAGATATATTTATAATTATGACTGTGTTGTATTGTATTTCTATGTTATATTATTCATTAATAAATTATAATTATTTTTTGGTCAAAACAAATGTATATTTTTATAATTTTACAAGGCACTGTTATAATTGTATCACATGTTATATTATATGATGTAATACATAATATATATAATACATATATAAAATTAAAAAAGGGGGGAGGGGGAGCTGGGCCAAGCTCAGACCCAGGCAAGTTCCTAGGCTGGGCCAGCGGGCCAAGGCCCAAACCCAGCCTTGCCCGGCCCGTGGCCACCTCTATCACTTGGGGAGAGGAATGACTTCCAAGTTGAAAGTCAACCACTATAAATATCATGGTGCATTTGTTCTCTTATTCCCTTTACTTTATTTCTAGCATTTATTATTTGTCTTTCCTTTTAGTCATTGGCTTTTAATGTTTAGTTTCCAATTATCGCAAAAAACCTAATTCATCCCCCCCCCCCCCCCCCCCCCCCCCCCCCCCCGGCCCCCGGTTGCTCTTTGGGCATTCAATTTGTATTAGAGCGAGTATTCTTCTTTTATTTTGTTTAAGAAACTTAGAGTGATCTTTATGAAAACCTTTGAATCTATTATGGCTAAGGGTCAATCGACCAACGAGCCTCTAATTTTCGATGGTAAAACTTTCGCTATTGCAAACTTATTATGAGACTTTTCATTAAATCTACTGATCATGACTTGTGGTTTATCACTAAAACTGGTAACTTTGTTCCTTTAAAAA
Organism: Simmondsia chinensis; assembly: GCA_018398585.1. Taxonomy (NCBI): domain Eukaryota; kingdom Viridiplantae; phylum Streptophyta; class Magnoliopsida; order Caryophyllales; family Simmondsiaceae; genus Simmondsia; species Simmondsia chinensis. The sequence continues at coordinate 5,853,951 of JAGTTD010000021.1, read as the reverse complement.
AAAAAAAAAAAGGAAACGAAATTTGTGAGAAACTAAAAACTGAGCTTGTCCAACATGACAAGACAAAGCTTGAGAAAAATGTAAAGGCTCAATTCCAATTGTTATGTGTTATTACTCCCATTGTGTTTGATTATGTTGAAGGTTGCAAGACCATAAAGGAGACTTGGGACAAATTTGAAGCCACTTATGAAAGAAAGAAGGATGAACTGTCCCTTGATATAAATGAATCCTTGTCTCATGGCCCTTGAATCTGAAGAAGAACTTGAAGATGAGGTAAATCATTTATCTTATAATGAGCTCATGGATGGTTTTCATGCGTTATATGGTGAATTTGAAAATTTTTAAACCAAATACTCTTCTATGAAACAACCTATACGGTTGGGTCGGAAATAGCCTCTCGGTAGGGTGGGTAAGGCTGTGTACATCCACCCCCCAGACCCTACTTAGGCGGGAGCCCTTGAGGCACTGTGTCTATTGTTGTTGTTGTTGTTGGTAATCTTCAATGAAAAATGAGCTAGAAAAATCTTGGTCAAAACAATATTCAGCGCTTAAGCTTGAAAATAAATCTTTGAAAACAAATATAGTGTCATTGAATGATCACGTTGAAATGTTAATTAATGAAAACAATCATGAGAAGAAAACCTCTTCAAACCAAAATAAACTGAAGAATTCAAGAAAGATGAATTATTGCTAAAAGAAATGGAATCTTTGAAAGAACATGAAGAAGAACTCTCGCAAATTTCAAGTGAGGTTTTTCAAGGGGCAAGAAACACTTGAAAGAATACTCTTTCATCAAAGACCCACTTCTAATAAAGAGGGAATCGATTATAATGGATTGTCAAAAGAAAAATTTGAATATACTTTTTTTTATTAAAGCCTCCTCACCACTGACGAACTCTATAAGATGTAACTATTATGGTGATCATGGGCATATTGTTCACCAATGTCAATTTAAAAAGAATTTGAGAAAAACCAAGATGGGTTTGGTTCCAAAAGGATCTCGACCACCTAACTTTAAGACTAATAACGAAGGATCCAAGAGATTAAGTACTGAAAGTATGTTAAATTTGTAAGTATGGTTGAAGATTGAGAATAAAAATTGAAAGTGATGCTTGGATAGTGGTTTCACAAGTCATATAAGCGAAGATAAATCCAAGCCCACTTCCATCAATTTAAGGAAAGAAAATCTTACTATCGACAAGGAGAAAGGAATAATTCTTTGTATTAGTATTATTGCCCCTAACTCTACTTCCTCATAGATAATGGTTTACTTGTTAATTGTCTCATGCATAATCTTGTAACATGGCCAGTCCTACCACTTTTGGGGTCCCAAGAAAAAACTTGAAATGGGGCCCTTCATATACAATAAATTATAAAAATTTTTATCATAAAACTTGACAATATTAATAATTGATACTTTAAAAATCACAACTCCAAAAAATTGGAGGACCCTAAAGTTTGGCGGCCCCAAGCAGTTGCTTGGGATTACGTCTGACCTTGTCTTCTAAACATTAGTCAACTATATGATAAATATTATTATGTGCAATTTTGAGTCACCTAAAGGTATAGTGGTGTATGCTTAGATGAATGAAGTATTACTTGATCAATTAGGATGTGACAATGTCTTGTATAGGTTATTAAAAATGTTTTAGTGTCTTGGAGATCCTTGGGTTGGCATAGAAGCTTTAGACATGCTAGCATGGACTTGATTTAAAAAAATTCCGAAAAATGATCTTGTTGGAGGAGTACTGAAGCTTAAATTTGAAAAAGATCATATTTGTGATGCATGTCAATATGGAAAACAAACAAGATCTTTATTCAAGTCCAAGAATGTAGTTTCAACCTGAAGACATCTTGAACTCTTGCATGTAGATTTGTTTGGTCCTACTAGACATTTAAGTCTCGGTAGAAAGCCATATAGACTTGTAATTATTGATGATTACTCCCGTTTTACTTGGTGCTTTTTACTTTCTTATAATAGTGAAGAGTTTGATAGGTTTGAGGAGTTTTGCAAACGATTACAAAATGAAAAAGATTTGAAAATCGTTTCAATTAAAAGTAACCATAGAAGGGAATTTGAAAATGATGATTTTGAAAAATATTATGATTATTTTGGAATTGCTCACAATTTTTGGCCCCCTAGAATTTGTCTACAAAATGAAGTGGTTGAAAGAAAAATAGAACTCTTGAAGAAATGATTAGAACCTTGCTTTTTGAAAATAATTTGCCAAAATATTTTTTGGGTTGATGTTAACACCATTTGCTACATTTTAAATTGAGCTTTAATAAGGCCTATTTTGAGGAAAACACCCCATGAACGTTACAAAGGAAGAAAACCGAATATTGCGTGTTTCAAACTATTTGGGTGTAAATGCTTCCTCCAGAACAATGGTAAAACAAATCTTTGTAAATTTGATCTAAGAATGGATGGAGGCATATTTATTGGACATTTTCTTACTAGCAAAGCATATAAAGTTTATAATAAAAAGACAAGCGTAGTAGAAGAGTCTACATGTAAAAAGTAATATGAACTTTTAATTATTGATAATATAGCCCGTTTTACTTGGTGCTTATTACTTTCTCATAATAGTGAAGCCTTTGATAGGTTTGAGGAGTTCTGCAAATGATTACAAAAGGAAAAAAAATTAAAAAATTATTTTAATTAAAAGTAATCATGGAAGGGAATTTGAAAATGATGATTTTGAAAAATATTATGATTATTTTGAAATCAATCACAATTTTGGCCTCCTAGAATTTCTCACCAAAATGGAATGGTTAAAAGAAAAAAAAAATAAAATTCTTTAAAAAGTAATAAGAACCTTGCTTTGTGAAAATAATTTGCCAAAATATTTTTGAGCTGATGTTAACACCGCTTGCTATATTTTAAATCGAGCTTTGATAAGGCCTATTTTGAAGAAAGCACCATATGAACATTACAAAGGAAGAAAACCAAATATTGCGTTTTTCAATCTATCTAGGTGTAAATGCTTCCTCCAGAACAATGGTAAAACAAATCTTTGTAAATTTGATCTAAGAATGGATGAAGGCATATTTATTGGACTTTTTTTTACTAGCAAGCACGTAAAGCCTATAATGAAAAGACAAGGGTAGTAAAAGAGTCTGCAAGTAGTATTTGATGAAACTAACAACTTATCCTCTAAAATTCCTTGTGATGATGATGATATAATGATAAAACCACGAAACATCGCACCCTAATCCGAGAAGTAAGAAAAAGCTTAACTCGAAGCTCCAATGGATAAACAGAAAGAAAATGATGAAAATGTAGAATCTAAAGATTAAGACATACCAGGTGATTGGAAATTCTTGAAAAATCACTCAACAAGTCAAATTATTCATGATCCCTCTCAATGTATAAGAACAAGGCATGCCTTGATTGAGTATTGTCATCTAGTTGCGTTTATCTCTCTTGAAGAACCCAAGAACATAGAAGAGGCTCGTAATGTTAAAAATTGTATCATGGCAATGGAAGCAGAGATCAATCAATTCAAAAGAAATGAAGTGCCGGAATTTGTGGATAGACCCAATCATCAAGTCATCTGTACCAAGTGGGTTTGTTGCAACATGAAAGATGAACAAGGTAGTGTGGTAAGAAACAAGGCAAGTTTATTAGCCAAAGGCTATAACTAAGAAAAAGGCATAGACTATGAAGAGACCTTCACACCCGTTGCTTGATTAGATGCTATTAGAATCCTATTTGCCTTTGCTTGGTCTAAAGATTTAAACTTTTTCAATGGATGTAAAAAGTGAATTTTTCAATAGTTTTACTGAATAATAAGTTTATGGTAAGCAATCAACCGATTTTGAGGATGATAAATTTGCTAATCATGTTTTTAGACTCAAAAAGGCCTTTTATAGATTGAAACAAGCTCCTAGAGCTTGGTATGAGAGATTAAGTTCATCTTCAAAGCAAAATGGATTTTTAAAAGGGAACGTTGACACCATACTTTTTATCAAACATCATAGAAGTGATATTCTCATTATTCAAATATATGTTGATAAAGTATTTGGTGCTACTAACCCATCTATTTGTGAAGAATTTACAAATCTTATGATTAGAGAATTCAAAATGAGTATGATAGAAAAGCTCAACTATTTCTTTGAATTGCAAATCAAGCAAAGTAAGGAAAGAATTTTCATCAACCAAGCCAAGTACACCAATAAAATACTTAAGAAGTTTGGCATAGAAAATTTTAAAGCAATTGCAGCTGAAATGAGCTCAACACTTGTTCGCCCTAAAGGCCATTTATATTGAAATTTTAATAATAGCAATTATTTAGTGAGTCATTAAGTTTAAATTATTCTAATTTTGTTTAAAAGTGATTCATAAGAAAGTTAGAAAAAATCAAAGCTAATCATATTGATACTGAGCTTTCTAAGATGATGGATCAAGAGAAAAAGAGATCAAAGTTGAAGAAAAGATTAATCCAAAATGATGAGAATGAGATCTAAGTCCAAGCACCTCAAATTATTTATTTTTATTTTTTAGGACTTGGGATCGGGATATATCTATTGAGTTAAATCTCAATAATGACATATTGTGCTCTAGCAATAATATTTTTAAAAATATTTTTGAAATTTGATTTTCAAATGTTATTTGAAAAATACTTAAGTCAAATTCAAACCAATCAAGTTTTTTAACAAGGATATTATAAATTGGAATTATGAAAAGCATGCCCAAAAATAACAAAATAAAAAATTTTATTAGTGTGATATTTTAGCTTGGTTAAATCAACCATTCATTCAAATGAATAAGCAAACATGGAAATTAATTCAAAAAAAGCTAATATGGTAAATCAATCAATCTATCAATTTAGCTTAGCTAATATGGTAAATCAGTCATTTAGTCAAGCTAAATGATCAAAAACGTTGAAATCCACCTAGGCATACTGAGTGTCAACACACAGACATACAGTAGCTATCTGAAGAGACTGTGTGTCGACACACAACCTTGAAAAGGCTCTAAAGGGATCTTTTCTCAACCTTTTCAACTGTCCCGTAACCCCTCATTTTCCTATAAATAGGGCTTTAATACTTTGGTTTGAATCATCCATTTCTCCCTAAGAATTCTTTGATTAAAAGCTCTTGTTCCTTGTGCTTTAACATTTTAATTTCAAGTTTCTTTTAAAGTTTTATTGAGCACCACTAGCTCTCTTTATTGTTAATCATTAAGCTTAGTTGGCATATCCTTAGCTTTGGCTAAGCATGATTTATTGTGATTTCACTCTTGAAAGAGTGAAAAATTTCATGAATTCATTGCAAAGGTTGGGTCTCGACCCTCCTATTACAAAAGGGTCAGTTGTGAAGGTTGGGTCTTGAGCTTACGTACAAAAAGACCAGTAGTAAGAGTTGGATCCTGAGCCTAGTTTTAAAAAGGATTATCAAGCTTAATTAAAGACTTAAGTGACAAAGCGTAGTCACTTGAGAAGTGGACTAACTTCCATGTTGGAAGTGAACCACTATAAAAATCCGTGTGTATTGTTTTTCTTCTTGCCTTTATTTTTTACATTTCATATTCATTGTTTAGCTTTCAATTTATTTTTTGTTTCTTAAAGTTTAAATTTTCATTTTATCTCGAAAGAACCTAATTCAAACCCCTTCTTAGGTTGCTCTTTGGGCCTTTAACTGGTATCAGAGCGAGTGTTCCTTTTTTTTTTTGGTCTAACAACCGTAGAGTGATCTTTATGAAAATCTTTGCACCTATTTTGGCCAAAATTCAATCAACCGACGAGCCTCCTGGTTTTTGGCGGTGAAAACTTTTGCTTCTGTAAACTTAGAATGAGATTTTTTTTATTACATCTACTGATTTTAACTTGTGGCTAATCATAAAAACGGTGATTTTGTCCCTTCGAAAAATGAAGAAAATGCAATTCCTGATAAATTTGAAAATAAGCTTATTCAATATGACAAGACATGAGAACAATGCTAAAGCTCACTTCCAATTATTATGTGCTATTACTCCCAATATGTTCAATCATGTTGAAAGTGGCAAGAACGCAAGATAAACTTGAAGCCACATTTGAAAGAAAGTTGAAGGGAGATTCTCTTGATGCAAGTGAAGAGGGGTTAGTTAATTCACGTCTCCAGCCATTGATGATGAGAGTATTGAAGAGATGAGGTAACTGATCTATATTATGATGAACTTGTTGTTGGATTTCATGAATTGTACGAGAAATATAAAAAATTAAAAGAGCAACACAATGCTTTGATAAAGGATCTAGAAAAAAGGGGCCCAGAAAAGGAGTTAAAACAACATTTATTGTTTGAATTTGAAAATGAATCTTTAAAGAAACAGAATGAGTCTTTGAATGATCAAATCATAAAACTAACTAATGAAAAATAGTTCATGGAAGAAAAGCCTCAATCATATTAAAATGAACAAGGAAAGTCCAAGGAAGATGAATCACTATTGAAAGAAAATGAGTCTTTAAAAAGAAAGGGTAGAAGAACTTTCAAAAATCTCAAACAAAATTGTCAAAGGGCAAGAAACACTAGACCAAATACTCTTCTCTCAAAAACACGTTTACGATAGAGAAGGAATTGGTTATAGTAACGATATTCAATAGAAAATTTTGAATGTACTGTTCGGCAAAGCCTCCTCACCTTCAATGAACTCTATATGATGTCACTATTGTACCGACCATGGGCATATTCTGTAAATATGTCCTTTTACAAATAATTTAAGAAAAACTAAGATGGTTTGGATTCTAAAGGGATCTCGACCACCAAAGGACAAGACTAACAACAAAGGACCCAAGAAAATTTGGGAACCAAAAGACCTTTAAGTTATGTAGGTATGCCTGAAGGTGAAGAAGAAAAATTGAAAATGATGCTTGGATAGTAGTTTCACAAGTTATATAACCAGAGAACAATTGAAGAACACTTCTATGAAACCAGGGAAAGCAAATCCCATTTTCGACAAGAAAAAAAAAATTCTTTGTATTCGTATTGTTGCTCCCAACTCTTCTCCTTACATTGAAGATGTTTTACTTGTTAATGGTCTTATGCACAATCTTCTAAATGTATAATTTTTTATATTGATAAAGGTTATTGTGTGCACTCTTAAGTCATCTAAATGTATAGTGGCCCATGAATAGGATGTGATAATGTCTATATGATTGATCTTGAATGTATAAACTTTGTAAAATGTTTTAGTGTCTCGAATTAAAATGATCCTTGGATTTGAAATAAAAGATTTAAACATGCTAGTATGAACTTAATTTCAAAACCTTCAAAAAATGGTATTCGTTGATGACTATCAAAGCTTAATTCGAAAAAGATCATATTCATGATGTATTTCAATATAAAAAACAAACAAGTTCTTCATTCAAACCCAACAATATAGTTGCTATCTCAAGGCATATTGAACTCTTGCACATAGACTTATTTGATTATACTAGACATTTGAGCCTTCGTGGAAAAAAAAGAGGTAAGGACTTGTAATTATTGATGATTGCTCCCGTTTTGCTGAGTCCTTGTTCATTTCTCATAAAAGTGAAGCCTTTGACAAATTTGAAAAGTTTTGCAAACAAGTGCAAAATGAAAAAGATTTGAAAATCGTTTCAACTAGAAGTGATCATGGAAGGAAATTTGAAAAAGACGATTTTGAAAAATTATTGTGATTAATTTTGAATCCACCACAATTTTTTGATTCCTAGAATTCCTCAACAAAATGAAGTGGTTGAAAAAAAAATTAGAACTCTTGAACAAATGGCAAAAAACTGTGCTTTGTGGAAATAATTTGCCAAATTCTTTTTGGCCGAAGCCGTTAACACTACTATCTACATTCTAAAAAAGACTTTGATAAAGCCTATTTCGAAGAAAAATTCCTATGAACTTTACAAAGGAAGAAAAAAAAATACTGCATATTTCAAACCATTTATTCACGACTATGGTAAAATGAATTATCGCTAATTTGTTTCAAGAATGAATGAAAGCATATTCATTGGATATTTTTTTTTTACTGGCAAAGCATATATTGTTAATAATAAAAGGTCAAGGGTAGTAGAAGAATGTATACATGTCATATTTGTTGAAACTAACAACTTTTCCTCTATAATTTCTTTTGATAATGATGATATAGTGATCCAACCTACAAACATCAAACCCTCATCCAAGGAGCAAGAAAAAGCTCAACTCAAAGCTTTAATGGATGAACAGAAAAGAAATTTCCAAAATATATAATCAAAAGAGGAAGACATATATGTGATTAGAAATTCTTGAAGGATCACCCAACAAGTCAAATCATTGGTGATCTCTTCCAATGTGGTAAGAAATAAAGAAAGGTAAGTAGCTAAAAAGCTATAACCAAGAAGAAGGTTTAGACTATGACAAAACCTTTGCTCCCCTTGCTAGATTAGAAGCTATTGGATTCCTATGTGCATTTGCTTCATTTAAAAATTTTAAACTTTTTTAATGAATGTAAAAAGTGCATTTTTTAATAGTTTTATTGAAGGAGTTAATGTTGAACAACCACTCGGATTTGAGAACAATAAATTTCCTAATCATCCTCTTAAACTCAAAAACTTTCTCCTTGGATTGAAACAAGCTCCTAGAGCTTCGTATGAGAGATTGACTTCTTTTCTAATGCAAAATGAATTTTCAAGAGGAAAGGTTGACACCACACTTTTTATCATACCTAAAGTGATATTCTCATTGTGCAAATTTACGTTGATGATATAGTGTTTGGTGCTAGTAATTTATTTCTTTTTGAACAATTTACGAATCTTATGAGTAAGGAATTTGAAATGAGTATAATGGGAGAACTCAATTACTTCCTTGGATTGCAAATTAAGCAAAGGGAAGGACTGAATTTTCATCAACCAAACCAAGTAAATTCCAAGGCAATTGCAACCCCAATGAGCTCAATACTAAAGCTAGACATGGATAAAAAAGGCAAAAAAGTCGATCAAAAGCTATACAGAGGTATGATTGGATTCCTTCTTTACCTTACAGCGAGTATACACGATATTTTGTTTAATGCGTGTGTATGTGGTTGATTTCAATCATGTTTTAAGGGATCTCATTTATGTGATGTGAAAAGAATTTTTTTTTGATACCTAGTTGGTATTTAGATTTGTTCTATCCCAAGTGTGATTTTCTTGATCTACCACGACATAGTCATGTGAACTTTTCTTGCTACAAAGTGGACTGGAGATCGAATTGTGTAACTTGCCTATTTATTAGTCATGCTTTAGTGTCACGGTTCTGAAAAAAAAAAAAAAACAAAAACCAAACAAACAAACAAACAAAAAGAAGGAATGATGCTCATCCATTGTTAAGGTCAAATACATAGTGCAAGTCATTGTACTCAAATATCTTGGTTAATGCGTGAATTTAATGATTAAGACATTCATATCGATATGCTCCTATTATTTGTGATAATGATCATATGATATGCCTAATCAAAACTCCAGCTCAATGTTTTAGAACCAGTCAAATAGAAGTAGACATCATATGATTCGTGATCATGTGCTTAAAGAAGTTGTCATTGTAAAGTTTGTCCTTACAAATGATCAATAATTAGACACTTTGACTACACCTATATGTGCAACTATTTGTGGACACTAAAAAAAGGATGGACATGGTGAATATCATTACTTGTGTGCATTAATCTCATATGCATGGTTATATTGAAAATGACTCTCAAAGATTGTACATGATGGCGCGCAATTGTCCTAGTATTCTTATTCAATCCACTGGATATTAGTGCTTGGAAACCATTTTTCAAGGAAACACTAAAATTGAGTTACCTTTGATCTCTATTTTGAACAAAATCTCTCCGATGTTTGTTTGACTTGAATATTCTCTCACATTCTTTTTCATAATTTACTTCAAAGTTGTAAATGTGTTATGAGAATTGCAAAATTTCGAGCAAATTTAAAAATCTAGCTTTGTAAAAAAAAACTTTATGTTCACCTTATCGAGACATACAAAAATATAAGTGACAAAAGAGGTGAAACTACCATTTAACATATCGAGCTATATTTGCAAATGCTACTTTTCTATTTTGACCTTTAATGTATAAATCCCCTCACTTGTTGCTTTTTGTTGATAACAAAGGGGGAGATAAGTTGTTATTTGCTTACATATGCCATGAAGAGAATGAGATCAAAGTTGAAAAAAAGTTTCATCTAAAATGAAGAGAATGAGATCCAAGTCCAGGCGCTTCAAATTGTTTATTTTTATTTTTTTCGGATTTAGGATCGGGATATATTGATTGAGTCATATCTCAATAATGATATGTGATTCTATAACAAAAATGTTTTCAAAAATATTTTTGAAATTTGATTTTCAAATGTTATTTGAAAAATACTTAAGTCAAATTCAAGTCAATCAAGTTTTTCAACAAGGATATTTTAAATTGGCATTATGAAAAGCATGCCTAAAACTAACAAGATCAAAAATTTTATTAGGGTGACATGTTAGCTTGATTATATCAACCATTCATTCAAATGAAGCAGACATGAAAATTAATTATAAAAAAAAGCTAATATGGTAAATCAATTAATCAATCAATTTAGCTTAGCTAATATGGTAAATCAATCAATCAATCATGCTTAATGAAAAAAAAAAGGTTCAAATCAGCCCATGCATGCTGAGTGTCGAGACAAAGAAGGGATGTGTCGACACACAGACGTACGGTAGCCATCCGGAGCAACTGTGTCAACACACAAAGGTTGTGTGTGGACACACAACCCTGTAGGCTCCAAACGGCTACTTTTGATTTGATTTCTTTCCTAATCTTTCCAAAAGTGTTTTAAACGTCACCTAGCCCTTCATTTGCCAATAAATAAGGCTTGAATGCTTTGGTTTAAATCATCCAATTTTTATGAGCATTCTTTGATTAAAAAGCTCTTGTTCTCTTGTGCTTTAATGTTTTAATTTCGAGTTTTTTTTTAAGTTTTCTTGAGCATCACTAGTTCTCTTTATTATTGATCATTGAGCTTAATTGGCATATCCTTAGTTTTGGTTAAGCTTGATTTATTGTCAATTAACTCTTGAAAGAGTGAATAATTTCACTGCTTTAATCTTTCATTGCGTCAATTCATGGTAAAGGCTGGATCCTGAACCTGATGTTACAAAAGGGTCTATTGTAAGGTTGGTTCTTGAGGCTAAGTACAAATAGATCGGCTGTAAAGGTTGGATCCTGATCCTCGTTTTAAAAAGGATCATCAAACTTAGTTAAAGGCTCAAGTGACGAATAGTAGTCACTTGAGGAGTAGACTAACTTGCGGATTGGAAGTGAACTACTATAAAAATCTTTGTGCATTATTTTTCTTCTTGCCTTTATTCTTTTACATTTCATATTCATTGTTTAGCTTTCATTTTATTTTTTTTTCTTAAAGTTTAAATTTTCATTTTATCTCGGAAAAACCTAATTCAACACCACCCCCCCCCCCCCCCCCCCCCCCCCCCGGTTGCTCTTTGGGCCTTCAACAGCTAGACATAGATGAAAAAGGTAAAATGGTGGATTAAATGCCATATAGAGATATGATTGGAACCGTTCTTTAACTTACAACTAGTCCTTGTGTAATGTGTGTTTATATCCTCAGTTTCAAGCATGTCCAAAAGAATCACATTTGTGTGCGTGAAAAGAGTTTTGTGTTACTTATTAGTACGTAGGCTTATTTTATCCCAAGTGTGATTTCTTTTATCAAGTGGAATATAATGATGCAGATCTTTCTGGATACAAAGTAGACTGAAAATTGACTATGTGCTTTTCAATTTCTTGGTCACAGTTTGGTTTCATGGTTTAGCAAAAAGCAAATTTCGTTGCCTTATCTACCACTATGGCTGAATATATTGCTTGTGGAAGTTGTTGTGCTCAAATATTGTGGCTAATGCATCAATTAGATTATTATGATATTCATATCGATCATGCTTCTATTGTGTGTGATACTACTAGTACAATATACATAACCAAAAATCGGGCTCAAACATCCTAGAACTAAGTATATTGAGGTTAGGCATCATTTTATTTGTGATCATGTATTTAAAGGAGATGGCATTGTTAAATTTGTCCGAACAAACGACCAACTAGCATACATTTTTTGGAACCTCTATGTGATGAGCTTCTTTACGATATAAAAAGTACAATTGACATAAACAAAATGTTTATTTGATCATGACTTCTTGTGTTATTTGTTGCATATGTATAGTGTTCTTGAAAATGAGGCTGAAAAACTAAAAATGACGGTGCTCAATTGTTTGAATATCATTATCCAATCCAATGGATATTAGTGCTTAGAAACCTTTTTTAAAGGAAATATTGAAATTAGACTAACCTTCCATCCGTTTTGAACAAAATCCCTCCAATGGTTGGTCAAGTTGAATATTCTCTCACATTCTTGCTCACAAATTCTTTCTGTGAGAGAGATGCAATGCTATATTGTATTAAGTAATGAAAGAAGTAGAAATACATAACCTATATATAGAGCTAATTCTATATGGTAAGAGAGTAAATCATGGAGTAAATCAAGGGATTACGATTGTAAAATTATTTGAATAAATCCTAGAGATAATATACTCTAATAGGCCCCCTCAATCTGAAGGTGGAGCAGCGACATGAAGATTGTTTTTGTGATAGTGAAACAGTGTAGCACCGAGTCCTTTGGTGAAGATGTCGGCTATCTGTTGAGTTGTGGGAGTGTAGCGAACTTGAAGATCTCCTTTGAGAACTTTCTCACGAACGTAGTGAAAATCAACGTCAACATGTTTAGTTTGTTCATTGGAGATAGGGTGGCTGCAATATATGAAGCAGAGATATTGTTACAGTAGATGATGATAGGGCCAGAGTGTGTGAGACCGATGTCACGCATGAGGTAGCGAACCTAGTCTGCTTCAGCAGCGGCTTGGGCAACAGCACGATATTCGGATTTAGTGGATGACTTTGAGACAGTAGCTTGTTTCTTGGCTCGCCAGGAGATGAGGGTGGACCCAAGAAAGACGGCATAACCAGTGGTGGAATGACGAGTGTCGGGGCATCCTCCCCAATCAGCATTAGCGTAGACGACGACAGATGTGCAGGCACCAGGAAGGATCGTTAGGCCGTGATCTGGGGTGCTTTTGAGGTATCGAAGTATTCGCTTCACAACCTACCAATGACTAGTCCTGGGAGCATGTATAAACTGCGAAACAAAATTAACAGCATAACATATATCGGAACGAGTCATGGTGAGATATTGCAGAGCCTCAACCGCACTGCGGTACTCAGTAGGGTTTGGCAATACGTCACCCTCAGTCAGGGATAGATGGGCCCGAGCCGGGAGGGGGGTTTTAATGGGTTTGGCATCCTCCATCTTATGTTTGCGGAGGAGGTCAATAGTGCAGCGATGCTGGGAGAGAAACATGCCAATGTTTGTCTTATGAGCCTCAATCCCTAGGAAGTAGTAAAGGGGACCGAGGTCTTTCATGACAAATTGAGTGGAAAGGGTACGAATGAGGGTGTTAAAAGAGTGGGGGTTTGATCCTGTAAGAATTATGTCATCAACATAGAGTAACAGGCATATGATATCATTCGTAGAGCGGAAAAGGAAGAGAGAGGTATCAGCTCTACAATAGGTGAAGCCGAGGCTGTAGAGGAAGGTACTGAAGCGGTGAAACCAGGCCCAGGGGGCTTGTTTGAGACCATATAGGGCCTTATGAAGGCGACAGACATGATTGGGGAATTGGGGGTGTATGAAACCCTTAGGTTGCTTCATGTAGACTTCTTCCTTAAGATGGCCATGAAGAAAAGCATTTTTAACATCGAGTTGTTTAATTTGCCATTTATTAGTGATCGCAAGTGTGAGGACAAAGCGTATGGTAGAGGGCTTGACGACTAGACTAAAGGTCTCCTTGAAGTCAATACCTTCGCATTGGTGAAAGCCTTGGGCAACAAGGCGAGCTTTAAATCAGTCGACGGAGCCATCCGCTTGTATTTGACCCGATATTTCCAAGTGCTTCCTACAATGTTATGTTTGGGATTGGGGGGAACAAGTTCCCAAGTGTTGTTTAGAATTAGGGCGTTAAATTCATCTGCCATAGCGTCTTGCCATTTGGGATTTTTAATGGCTTGGGAGTAACACGTAGGTTCTTGGATAACGGTAATGGATGATAGGGATAGGGGATATCGAGTTTTTCAATACCATCCTTGAGTCGAGTTCGCATGGGGTGGACAATAAGGTTGTTGTTTGGGTTGGGTGCGGCCGACTGTGAGGGCTAGGGTGGGGAGGGCATAGGGACCGAGAGGGAGGGGATAGGAGGGTCCGGTGGAGAAGGCCCCGACGGTTCTGCCGAGGCAGGAACCGAGACGGGAGTACGGGTGGGTTCGGGGAGAATTGCAGCCTCAGGTTCGACAATAGGGATATCGGGGTGAGGGCTAGGGTCTTGGTTATGAGTGGAGGGACCAGGGGCCATAGGGCTAGGGAGAGGAGGGCTAGGGGAAGCAGTAGTCTTCCGAAGAGGAAGGGGTTCAGTTGGCAGACTTAGAAGTGTGGTGCCTGCAGCCATGGTTACTACGAGCGGGAGAGGGAGATCAACGACAGTGGCTGTACTACCAGGTTCGGAAGCGTGAGTTGGGTTAACTAGTTCAGGGTAGGGGAAGCTAGATTCGTTGAACTTAACATGTCGATTGGTATAAATTTTGCCTATTGTGGGGTCAAGACATCGGTAGCCTTTATAGCGTGCCGCATATCCTATGAAGATACATGATAAAGAACGTGGAGCTAATTTATGAGGGGCACGGGGTGTGATGTTAGGATAACACGCACACCAAAAAACGCGAAAACTAGTGTAATCCGGAAACCGTTTGAAGAGTTTTTTCAAAAAGAGATGAGTTTTTAAGAACAGGGGTAGGGAGACAGCTTATAATGAAACATGCAGTACACGCAGCATCATCCCAGAAGGTGTACGGTAGGCGAGATTGGATAAGGAGCGTTCGTGCCATTTCAATAATGTGTTTGTGCTTTCTTTCCGCCACTCCATTTTGTTGTGGAGTATCAGGACATGAAAGACGAAAGTGAATGCCATGTTGACGACATAGGGTGTGCATACGACGATGATCGAATTCACGACCACCGTCGCTTTGAAAAATTTTTATTTTGGTTGAAAATTGATTTTCAACAAGTGTTTTAAAAGTTTCAAAAATGTCAAAGACCTCAGATTTTTGTTTCATAGGTTAAAGCCATGTGAAGCGAGTGAAATCATCAATGAAGTTAACATAGTATTTATAATAAGAGTTTGATGCTACAGGAGATTGCCATACATTGGAATGAATTAAATGCAAGGGAGAAGTAGCGAAATGCGAACACGTTGAAAAGGTAGTCTATGTGACTTACCCAAATTATAATCTTGACAAAAAGCAGTAAATCGTGAGCTAGGGATGAGTTTACGGGAGCAGAGAATGTCTAACATGGGACGGCCTAGGTGCCCTAAGCGATGATGCCATAAGTGTCCGGATAGGGTTTGGGCAATAAGTCCGAGTGAGCGAGGCGAGAAGCTGTAGAGTGCACCGTTACTGCGAACTCGAAGTAGAGGGGTCCCCGTAGCCTTATCCTTAACACAAAAAAAATTTGAGTCAAATTCAACTGTGTATAGGTTGTCATAGCATAAGCGTTTTATAGATAAGAGATTATGAGTTAGGTTGGGAACTAACATAACATTACGAAGTTGTAATTGGCGAGTTTTAGTGTTTAAAGTTGAAGAGCCCACGTGGGTGATGGGGAGAAGCGCCCCATTCCCAACTAAAACACGTTTTTGGCCACGATAAGGAAGAAGAGAGTGAAGCATACCTGCGTTTGGTGTCATATGATTGGTAGCTCCCGAGTCGGGATACCAACTGTAGTCTTGTGAGTCAGCGATAGACATGGCAGCAAGAGAGTGGGAGGGATCAGGGTAGGAGGAATGATCAAAGCGGTATGGACATGAGACAGCATTATGACCAAGTTGATTGCAGATTTGGCATAATTTAGGCCCGGGTCCAAGAATACCGTGAGAGATGGGTGAAGCATTACCAGGTGGGCGAGGTTGAGGCAGTTGGGGCTGGGAATTATGATGTCCCGATTGATGTTGTTGGTGTTGATGTTCTCCCCCGTTTTGGCCCCCTCGGTTACCACGGCGGCCTGAGTTGCGTCCTTTACCTCTACCACATCCCCCACGACCGGAGTTGGATCCTTGAGTACCTGCATTTGCAGCAACTAAAGCATGGTGCTGATCAGAGGTAGGGCGACCCTGATAACGATTCTGGGCGCTTTCCTCATTAAGAAGATCAGTCTTGACTTTTTCAAAAGGAGGTGTGGGGGAAGTATTGCGAGTTAGAGTTGCAAATGCGGCATATTCGCTCGGAAGCCCATAAAGGGCATAGCGTACTAGTTCTCAATTGGCTATGGGTGAGTCTATGGCAACAAGGTCGTCAGCAATAGATTTTAACTCAGAGAGGTATTTGTCTATTGTTTTGCCATCCTTTTTAAGATAAATTATTTGAGATCTCAGGTCAAACTCTTTGGCCAGTGAATGATCTCGGAATCGTTTGACAAGGGCATCCCACATGGCTTTTGATGTGGGTTAACGAACGATGTCGTTAAGAAGGGATCGGGATAAAGTAGCGGCGATACAAGAACTTAAACTTTGGTCAGTTCGGACCCAATTTATATAGTCGAGGTTAGGGAGAGAGGGACCATTGTTGGTTGTTATATAAGTGGGAGGACAGGGAAAGGTACCGTCAATGTAACCCATAAGTTGATGCGAAATTAAAAGCATAAAAAATTATTCTCGCCAAGCAGTATAGTCAGTAGCATTTTCCAATTTTATTGTAATGATGTTGGAAATACTTGAAAGAGGAAGTAATAAAGGGGTACTTGTGGTATGATGTAAGTTAGGGTTTATATTAGGGAAAGTAAGGGAAGGGAACCCAGCCCCCGCCCCTGCCCCTACTGCTGCGCCACCAGCAAGACCGGCCCCTATTACACCACCAGCATTGCTGGTGTGCGGGCTGCTGGTGGTGGCTGGTGCAGCACCGAGGGAAGGGACAGTGGGGTAGGGGTGGGAAGGGTCGAAGGGGAGGGAGGTGCGGTACCCACCAACAGAGGTGGTGGTACGGGCCGCCGCCGGTGGGGGGAGGGAGGAGAGAAGGGTAGGGATGCCCGAGCCAAAAGATTGAGAAAATTGTGCCCTCGTGGTTGCTAACGGACTGCCAGGAATGGCGACACCGGTACTCGTTAGACCATTGAGGGTTAGACCCGAAGATATGGAGCCGATATGGGGAAAATCGGACACAGCCATGGGTCCCACTACCCGAAAATCGACTGGGGAGCCGGCATTAGGGTGGCAGGTCCTGACAGCGACGGGGTGGTGGGGTAGTATTGTTGTTGTTAGCTGCCATAGACTTGAAGTAAAGCAAAAGATAAAATGATACTTGTAAAAAAAACAAGAAAGATAAGAAGAGAGGTAGAGGATAGTCAATCGATATACTAGTAAAGTAGAGAAAGAAAAGAATTAACGAACAAGAGAGAAGAGTTAGAAGAGAGTCTCCTTTGGAGGCTCTGATACCATGTGAGAGAGATGCAATGCTATATTGTATTAAGTAATGAAAGAAGTGGAAATATATAACCTATATATAGAGCTAATTCTATATGGTAAGAGAGTAAATCATGGAGTAAATCAAGGGATTATGATTGTACAATTATTTGAATAAATCCTAGAGATAATATACTCTAATACTTTCTATCCATCAAAATTGTAAATGTGTTATGAGAAATTCCAAAGTTCAACAAAATTTAGAACTCTAGCTTTGCGAAAAATTATTCATGTTCATCTCATTGAGTCATATGGAAATATTAGTGATAAAAGAGGTGAAACTATCCTTTAACAAATCGAGCTAAATTTGCAAATGTTACTTTTTGTTTACAGTTTGACCTTTAATGTATATGCGTCTCAATTTTCAGTATTGTCTATTGATAAGGGGAAATAATGTCAATGTTATTCCCTTCACTTATTTTTTTTTGGTGATGACAAAGTGGGAGAAAGCATATATATATATATATATATATATAAAGTGGGAGAAAGCATATATATATATATATTCTCTGTCAAAATAATAGTTACAAATCACGAAGGGGAGAGAAACAATAAAAACAGAGCATCAAGTTAATTTATTCACTTTTTTGTGTGACAAAAGGAATCTTTAGCATTGTGCAAATCATTGTAATGTCAAAAATAAATGTTATGTTTGACAAAAAAGAGAGTAACATTGAATGACACTGTTTAAAATTGATTTATATTCACCTTGTTGATGACATATGGCAAGAAATTCAATCAATAAAATGCATCATAATTGGGAGAGATAATGTTTCTTACTGGTCATTGAGTTTGAAATATGACTTTCTATATGACGAATGTATAGTTGACACTGTCCTGCATACATATGATTGCATGATTTGCTCTTGATTCGAAAGAATATAAAATACTTGTACAATACTCCAAGTTTCATATTTCTGAGGAAAACATGAAATGCTTGTCATCATAAAAAGAAGGAGATTGTTGGCCCTAAAGACCATTTATATTCTAATTTAATGATAATAATTATTTAGCGAGTTATTATATTTAATTGTTTTAACCTTATTGAAAATGACACTTGAGAAAACAAGAAAAATAAAGAATGATCATGTTGATACCTAGTGCCCAGAGATGATGGATCAAGAGAAAAATAACCAATGTTGAAGAGAAGATTGATCCATAATTAAGAGAATGAGATCCGAGTCCAGGTGCTTCAAAAAGTTTCTTTTTTATTTTTTATGACTTATGATTGAGATATATTAATTGAGCTAAGTATCTCAATATCGATTTGTGGTACTTTAACAAAAAAAATTTAAAAATATTTGAAATTTGATTTCTAAATTTTAACACTCAATTTATACCCAAGTCGACTCAATTTTTAAATAGAAATATTTTAAAAATTGGCACTATCGGAGGCATGCATAAAAGAACGTGATCAAGAAAAATTTAAGGTGATATTTTGGCTTGATTGAAAAATTATTATACCAAAAAAGTGAAGGTTAAAAATGGTAACAAATCAAGCCTATGGTAAAAATGGTTGAAAAACACCTAGGCATGCTAAGGGTCGACACATAGGAAGCATGTGTTGGCACTTGGAAAAATGGTAGCCAAATTTTGCTATTGTGTGTCGATACATAGCTTTGGACAAGTCCTAAAATTTTTTTTTTTTAAAATCCGATTTCTTTCCTATTTTGTTTCCAAAACCTCTTCAGTGCTTCTAAACTTTCTTTAGCCTATAAATAAGGCTAAATGCTTCGACGAATTCGCCCAACTCTCTAAGATTTAAATGATCAAAAGTTCTTGTGTTCTACTTGCAGTTTAGAGTTTTAATCTCTTATTTTTCTTTATGCATCATTAACTCTCTTTATTATTGAGTATTTGAGCTTAATTGGCATATCTTTAGCTTTTTCTAAACTTAATTCATTGTCAAATCGCTCTTGAAACAGTAGGAATTTCATTGCTTAAATTTGTTTTCTTGTAAAGGCTGGATCCCTAGTCTACATTACAAAAGGATCAATTGTAAGAGGTCAGATGCTGAGCTAACCATTACAAAAGAATTAGTTGTAAAATGATGGTCTTTAGCTTAAGTACAAAAAGACTCGCTATAGAAGGTTGGGTGCTGAGACTAAGTTTCAAAAGGATCATCAAGCTAAGTGAAAAGCTCATATGACAAAGAATAATAACTTGGGGAGTGGATTAGCTTTCCAAGTTGGAAGTAAACCACTGCAAAAATTGTGGCCCTCTCTTCTTCCCCATACTTTAGTTCTTGCATTTACTATTTGTCTTTCATTTTAGTTATTAGTTTTTAATGTTTGAAGTTTCTAATTCATGGCAAAAGAACCGAATTCACCCCCTCCCAATCTTATGTTGCTCTTTGAGCCTTCAGCAATCATTCTTATTGGGAATGTATTTTAAAAATTTTTTTCTTAATTGACTAGAGCGGGCATAGCGAAAAAATAATTTAAAATTCTTAATTTTATATCTAAAGCCATGATCTAGTTAAACTAATTAATTAGGTCTATACCTTACTCTAATAGGTTCACAATATAACAAACAAAAAACATCGAGTAAAACAAATATAAACATGGCATGTAGAATAAAGGAAATAAAGAAAAAATAAATTAATATCACATATTTAATTAAACATACCTGAAGCACAAATCCAGATTCTGTCTTAAAGATCTGAAATTGGAAAAGGGTTTCTTAACATCTCACGGTCTTCTTCGTAATGACCTCTTCTAATATCAGGAGTGTAAGCACCCAAAGTTATTTATTTTAGGAAAAATTTTGAAACAAAATTTTTCCTTCAATCTTTCTCAAAAATAATTTTTCAGGAAATATATGTTAAACAATAATTTAGAAAACCCTACAATAATTTTAGAATTTTATTATGGGAGAAAATCAGGTCCCAAAACTCTAAAGAAAAACTTATATTTTACACGGCTGGAAAAACACATATATTTATAATTAAAAATTGTGACACGTGTTGCATAGCGATTGTCTGAAATCATTGCACGAGGATAACTGACTTGCTTGCTAGTCACGGCGCGACATGCATCGTGAAGGCATGAATTGCAGGCCTGTACTTGCATTTGTTTTCTTTTTTTGTTTAAATTCCTACATGTATAAATTTATCTTATAAATATTATTTAGTAAAGGCATTAATGCACCGGATCTCATTAGAACTCCAAAGTTAAGCGTCCTTGGGCGAGAGTAGTACTAGGATGGGTAACCACCTAGGAAGTCCTCGTGTTGTCAACCCTATAAGGTTGGAGGTCCTCGGAAACAGCCTCTTGGTAGAGTTACAACCTGAAGGGGTAAGGCTACATACATTCACCCCTTCTCCCAGTCCCTGCTTAGGCGGGTGCCCTTGAGACACTGGATTTGTTGTTATTGTAATATTATTTGGTAAAATAAATTTATTTATCTCATGAATTTTGTCTAGCAAAAATTAATTTATTCATCTCATGAATAAATAGTTCACCGCATTAATTCATTTTAAATATTTTCAAACGATGCTTAAATTGAGGCTTGCGAAGAGATTTTATGAACAATCTAGTTTTAGCTCGAAATGGGTTAAATCTGATTCTATTATGAAAATTAACCCCTCTAGTAGATATCCGTGAGCAAAAGTAACTTTAACTACTATTGTTACTTATCTCACATCTCTCGACGTAGTTCCCAACTTGCTCTTCTTGAACAATTCATTAATACAGAAACAATTTTCGTATTAATTCCAAATGTCAATCATATGGAATACTCTGGCCAAAGATTCTAGAATCTGTTCGTATTCTTGAGAATTAACTAAGGGGCCATCTTTATTTCGTTAGAGAATATAGATTCCACATGCAACAACTGTTCCCACCGCACTTCATGCCGTTATCCAACGTACGTAAGATTCAAGTCAACACACTTTGACTAATCCTTCTAGCACATCAAAGTAATGAACAATCTATGCACGAGCTCAGACTGTTTCCTAGATTTATAGTTATCGTCATATAGAATTAATTATTTATAATAACAGTTAAAAAAAAAATTAATTGAAGTGGTCCTACTCAGTGTTCCAATCTTATTGACAACATCAACATAATACTCTTGGATCTCTATCCACATGACTAAGACATGTCATCAAATGTATCATATTATAGTCTTATAGGACAAGTTGTCTAAACTTATCACCGGCTATGAACATACTTTGACAATATTAGTTTGATTTAAGTCTAACTGTGGTTCAATTTTATTGACCATTTGAATCATACCTAACATGTCATTTTGGACTACATCCATCTCATGGAATATTTTAGAAAACAATCACACGTATTTTTAACCCATAAAGTATAATCAAACAATAAATAAATAAAACAATTTCGTTTATTTAATATTTAAAACTAACTAATCGAGTTTTTCTAGGACACCAATATCAGCAATCTCTCACTTGTCCTAAACCCAATTAGCCCTACGTTGCATTACTATCACATAGAAATCCATCAACTCTTTGACTGAAAACTTTATCAATACCATCCTTTCCTCACATGCTTTCATCTACAAGGAACCTTCTGAGTCAAGTAGTCTACTTATCAACTTCATAGATGTCAAGTACCCGACTTCCATAATGGAGCAAGCAATACAAGACTACTTCATTTTTCGCCATCTAATGACTCTCACTAAAAGGGTAAAAACGGATTTCAGACATCTAACTTCTAAAGCCCCTTTTAGAGCAAACAACCAGTGGCAAACTCACATTCTTTCTTTTGAATCTTGCATAAGCTTGTTCCTAATACTATTATGTGCTCATCTTAGGTCTTTAACTTTTAAACAACTAGACAATTAAATCTTAACAACTCATGATAATTCTACACCATTCTCAACGGGTAGAATCTTATCTATACACAACACTTAGAAAGTCTCTACTTTCTACTTATGTCACTCGTTCACTGATGGTTCGCTAACCATCGATCTAAATCCATAGGACTTGAAAGGTGTCATCGAATCTACTATTCAATTAACAAGATGCTTATTAAAGTCTACAAATAGACTACTTTAGTTTGCATACTACATGTTCCTGACTCTTGGAAACAAACTTATTTGATTGTATCCTGTACATGACTTTCTCAAGATGACCCATTTTCCATATCTTATCACAATGTGATACAATGATTAGAAGCATCTCTATGGACTTAAGCATAGCATTTGGCTAGAAAATATCATCAAAGGCGATTCCTTCCTTTAGGGTATTACCCACTACCATCGATCGAGCCTTGAAGGTCTCAAAACTTGCTCGTCCACTCAATTCTTTGTACTTGTAGATCCATTCAGATCCAATCTAATAGACTTAGTCTTTCGATGCCGCTACAAGTTCCCAAACTTAGTTAAAATATAATTACGTTAACTTAACTTTTATTGCCCTGATCTATTGGCCTGCATCTTTATATTTAAGAGTTTTATTACTGTTTAAAGGATCAGATTCACCATCATGGCTAACCATTAAGATTGAAGATATGAATCCGTTAGGTGACCTTGGCTATCCTCCCACTATACCAAAGCTCTCATCTACTTAGTGTGACAATTGTTGGGAATGTATTTCAAAAATTTTTCCTAAATTGACTCGAGTGGGCGTAGCGAAAAACCAATTTAAAATTCTTAATTTTAAATCTAAAGCCTTAATATAATTAAACAATTTAATTGAATCCAGACCTTACTCTAAGAGGTTCATAATATAACAAACGTAAAACATATAAAATGAATATAAACATGGTATATAGAATAAATGAAATAAAGGAAAACAAATCAAATATTATATATATAATTAGACATACTTGGAGCGCGAATCCCAACTCCGACTTGAAGTTATTAAATGAGAAGATATATTGACACCTTAAGGTCTTCTTCCCAATGACCTCTTCTAGCATTGGGAGGGTGGACCCCAAAAAACATTAATTGTAGGAAAAAGTTCAGAACAAAAATTTTCCTTTAATCTTTTTAAAAAGTAATTTTTCAAAAATATTATGCGAGACCATAATTTAAATAACTCCTAAAATAATTTTAGAGTTTTCGTTGCGGGAAAATCCTAGGTTCCAAAAACTTAAAAAATTATATATGTTTTACAGCTTAACACATGTATATAAATAGTAAAAATCTAGGTTGCAGATGTCACAGTGACATTAGCATGGTCACGCGTCAATGACATCAGCGACAGGCTGCCTGTTGCTTGCTGAGGTGGGGAAATGGGAATTTGAATTCCCACGCGTGAGCGCACGTGTGGGCCTGAGATACCACGATATTTTCGTCCATCTTTTTGTTTGAATAATGATATAATTTAGCGTATCATATATATTCATCTCATAAATATTTATTTAGCATAGAATTATTTATTATATAAATAAAAAATTTATCTTATGAATTTATTTTTTAAATATTTTTAAACAGTGCTTAAGTTGAGGCTTGCAGAGGGATCTAATATATAATCTAACTATAGCTCCAAATGGGTCAAATTTAATTATCATCTTATGATAACAATTGATTACCATTTAGTAAAACTTAATTTCACGAAATGAGTTTTACTGCTCTAGATTTAAATATATTCACTCAAGAATTTTTTAAATAACTTTTATTATGACAATTAACCCCTCTAATATATATCAGCGAGCAAAAGTAACTTTAACTACTATCGTTCCTTTTCTCACATCTCTCGCCGCAGTTCCCAATTTTCCCTTCTCGAACAATTCAATAATACAAAAATAATTTCCGTATTAATTCCAAATGTCAAACATAAAGAATACTCTAGCTAAAGATTCTAGAATCTGTTCGTATATTTGAGAATCAAATAAGGGGATATCTTTATTTGGTTAGATGATATAGATTCCATGTAAACCAACTGTTCCTGCCACACTTCATGCCATTATTCAGTGTACTTAAGATTCAAGCCAATGCACTTTAAATAATGCTTTTAGCACATCAAAGTAATGAACAATCTGCACGAGAGTTCATACTGTTTCCTAGATTTAGAGTTATTATCTTACAGAATTAGTTATTTTTGATAGCAGTTAAAGAAACAACTAATTCAGATGGTCTTGCTCAATGTTCCAATCTTATTGACAGCACCAATATAATACTCTTGGATCCCATCTACGTGACCAAGACAAGTCATCAAAAGTATCATATTATGGTCTTATCACACAAGTTTTCCAAATATATCACCAACTATGAACATACTTTGACAACATATCATTAGCTTGGTCCAAGTTTATCTTTGGTTCAATCTCATTGACCACTTAAATCAAACCTGACATGTTGTCTTGGACTATGTCTATCTCATGGAACGTTTTAGACAACAATCACACATATGTTTGACTCGTAAACCACAATCAGACAGTAAATAAGTAAAATAATTTCATTTATTAGTATTTAAAACTAACTAATTGGGTTTTCGAGGATAACAATTCCAACAACAATAACCTGGTTGAAGATATATCCAATACATCATCTATAATATAAATTGTAACATGCTGTTGAGACACAATAACTCATACTATCAATCTATCCAACACAAGCTATCTGCTATACTTTAGAACACTTTCTAAAACTTCTCATAAAACAAACCCTTTTGATATGTAGATATGACTCATCATATGAATCTTACCATATTTAATTACACATTATTGATCCTTTCTACAATTCTTTGTAATAAGGAAATATAAGAATTCTCTTTAAACCACCACTTTAATCTTATCAAAGTGACTTGATATAGTTATCTAACTGAATCCAACTTTAGTCTTTAATTCTTTGAACTTTTCAAAGGATTCAAGATTTTAGCCTGTATAGGTATTTCCATATGACGTGCTCTTGAACTGAACTTTTCTAACGCAATCTTGTGTCTATTATCTTTCTCATTAGTCGTTCTCATGCTACTAGCTCTCTAACCAAACACTTCTTTCGAATATCTGACTATCTCTAATGAAGTTGACAATTCAAGTATCTAATACTAGAATATGTTCGATATCTAATGTCTAAATCTTGCATTCGACTAACTCATTAGTCTTGTTTAATGTTCCCAACGTTCTTTTCAACTCATTGGATATACAATTAGCAACCTAGAGAGCTCTAAGCACTCTTAGCCCTCTGCATGTGCTAAAACATATCGTATCAACAGACAAGCAAGACATACCAGTATTGATCGCGATGCAAAAGTATAATAAACTAGTCTGAAATCAAAAAAATGCAAAACAAGTCATATGATATACAGGATTACTTTTCCTACTTTTAGCGAAGAATAAAAGTTTGAAGCTCACAATACGACACTTACATGTATGCCATGGAGACCCAACCAAACTACCAAAACTCCATGTCTGCAAGGCCGAATTGAGATATCAAAAGGGTGAGAACATCTCTCAATAAATATGTTTTCTTATAAACTCTTTACTAAACATATTTGACACACCACTTTTCCCTCGACCTTTAAGGTCATACAATAAAGCTCCTCGGGGAGGCGAATGTAGACCTTACTCAAGTGTACACCATTACCTAAACATCCATACAAGGTCTCATTATACTCCACGTCGGCGTGGCCGTACTCTATTGCTTGGACTTCAATTCATCCTAACATAAGTCTAACCTTGTATTCCATGGATTAACATCCTCCTCGGGGAGTAATGCAATCCACTACACTGTTAGACAGGCCATGAGCCTTCACTTAGAAGCTAGCTCCCACATGATATTTTAAGTCTTGTGAACCTTTTAATAATTTTAAAAACAAACAAAACATGGAATCCACAACACCATTCTCTGTGTGTGCACAATGATAAGCGAACCAATCTACCCATTACTAGAGAGGTAGTGTAACAAGTAATTAGTTAAGTGACAACTATTCTCAATTAATATGTTTTTTAAATATATTTAACTCACCGTTTCTCCCTTGGTCTCTAAGACAGTATCACAATGCTCCCTAAGAGACTATCATACTATCTTTGTCAAGTGTATACCATTATCTAGATATTAGTACAAGTAAAGAAGATACTCAACGTCAGCGTGGCCGCACTTGTTTTTTCTCGCACCTCTATCTAGGAAGTCTAACCCTGTATTCTGCGCACAAACACCCTCTTCAGGGAGTAGCACTTATCCATTATACTATCAGACTGGCAATAGATATCGTGAGGAATCAACTCCTGATCCTCGCTCCCACTGAAAATTTACAACGGCGGATCTTTCTTTTAAATTTGATTATCTCATACTCAATATTAGAATCACATTCTAAGTTTTATTTAACCATTAAATAAAATCCTAATCCAATTAGGTTCCTTTAATTATCCTACCAATGTAATCTAATCTCATTAGATTATTATGAGAAGTTTCCTTTCATATAATTCAACTATTAAATTTTCTAATCATGTTAGATCTATTTGGAAATTCTCCCACTCGATAAAATCAAATATTTAATCAAGTTATATGGCATTTTAACTTTGTTCACATCATACATAATATTTAACTCATTTAAATAAAATCAAACATGTGAACAAAATTTAACAAATGTCATGTTATCAAGCAATTTGAATATCAACACGTTAAGGGTTAGGTTGGAACGATTAGAGATTTTTCTACACATTTTTGCAAAATATTATCTTATAATCCTAATTAGAATCTCATTCTAATTAGTTATTTATTTATTTAATTATTTAAACAATAAAGATTTACAATTTTTTCATTAATTGAGAACGGGCGTGCCCAGCACTGGGCACCCCCTTCTTATATATATATATATAGGGCAGAGTGCTAGCTAATTAAGCACCATCACATGCAGAAGATGTTGGTAACAGAAATGAAGATGTTGAGATAGATGTGTGGACACATAAGGAAAGATAGGACCAGGAATAAAGTCATAAGAAGTAAATTAGGCGTGGCCCCAATCGAGAATAAGCTGCAGGAACAATGTTTGAGGTGGTTTGGGCATGTTAAGAGGAGACAGAGCACTGCACATGTCAGGAGATATGAACAACTCCATATTACAAAAGGGGAGAGACGAAGAGGCCAACCAAAGAGGAGTTGAATGGAAGAAATTTGACAGGACCTCGCATATCTCAACCTCAGTGAAAAAATGGCCCTAGATAGAGCCCAGTGGAGAATTAGTATAGAGATAACAGATATAGTGGGATAGGAACGATAATAACTTCTAGGCTAGTTCTAATGCCACCAGGCTTTTTGCATGCCTGGCTGCTATGCGCATATCTGTCTTGCTTCTTGTTGTTTACACGATTTATATGAGTGCATGTTGTTGTTAGGTAGGATCTCTTCTATAGATGCTTGTTTGCGTTTTTGCTCTTGCGTAGATGTTGCCATGCTTGTCTTGCCCTCTGTGCTCTCCGTGCTTTTCATGACCTCTCACTTTTCAGGTTGAGGGTCATTGGAAACAACCTCCAATTAGGGTATCCCCCTGATGGGGTAAGACTGCGTACATCCTATCCCTCACAAACCCTACTCACGCGGGAGCCCTTGTGGCACTGGGCCAGCTGTTGCTGTTTACTTTACTAAATAAATAAATAATCAAATCCGATCTTAATCTCATTAAATTGTAAACCGAACGTCTAATCCTATTAGACATTCATTGTTTTGGATTATCATAAAATATTCGACAATTGAGTATTTCACACCTTGGTCTGAAATCTAATCACATTAGATTAATAATCTAAATTGTTCATCTCCTTGAATATATAATCTCACTAGATCTGATTTAGAATTATACTTCTTGATTGGATGATGAATAAATAATTCAACTCATGAATTCATTTTAAATATTTTCAAACGTTAAGTTGAAGCTTGCAAAGGAACCATAGAGACAATCTAACTCTAGCTCTAAATGAGTTAAATCTGATTACCGTCTCCTGATAACTTTTGATTATCATTTAGTAAAACTTAATTCCACTAAATAAGTCTTATTGCACTCTAGAATTAAATATATTCACTCAAAAATTTCTCAAATAACTTTTATTATGAGAATTAACCCCTCTTGTAGATATTCGTGAACAAAAGTAACTTTAACTGCCACCATTATGTTTCTCACATCTCTCACCGTAGTTTCCAACTCGCCTTCTCGAATAATTCAAAAATGCAGAAACAATTTCCGTATCAATTTCAAATGTCAATCATATGGAATACTCTAGCCAAAGATTCTAGAATTTGTTCATATATTTGTGAATCAACTAAGGGGACATATTTATCTAGTTATAGAATACATATTTCATGTAAAACAATTGCTCTCGCCACACTTCATGCCGTACCCAACGTAGGTAAGATTCAAGTGAATGTACTTTGACTAATCCTTTTTGCACATCAAAGCCACAAACAATCCATGCATGAGTTCAGACTATTTCCTAGATTTAAAGTTATTGTCTCACATAATTAATTATTTCTAAAATCAGTTAAAAACACAAATAATTTAGGTAGCCCTGCTTAGTGTTCCAATCTTATTAACAATACTCACATAATACTCTTGGATCCCCATCTACATGACCAATATAAGTCATAAAAAGCATCATATTATAGTCTTATCACAGAAGTTGTCCAAACTTATCACCGACTACAAATATACTTCGACAACATATCATTAGTTTGATCTAAGTCTATCTATGGTTCAATCTTATTGACTAATTGAATGAAACCTGACATGTCATCTTGGACTAAGTCCATCTAATGGAACAATTTAGAAAATAATTACTTGCATGTTTGATTCGTAAAACATAATCAGACAATAAATAAATAAAATAATTTTATTTATTTAATATTTAAAACTAACTAATAGGGTTTCTCTAGGACACCAATACCAACAATTCTAATGAGAAGATTTTTACTTATAAATACAGTGCCTTGGATCATTGCTCAACGCACTAGGAAAAAAAAAAAAAAAAAAACCATACTCTTCATCTTTTTCTTCTTCTCTCTGAGTTTTTCTTCATACTCTAGTTCTTGAGCAAGTTGGGGCGTACTCCAACTCATCACCTGAGAGTACACACGTATGTTGAGTGCCGTGTTAGCCCTTGGTGTTGGAACACTTGAAGATCCTGTCTGTACCGTAGCAGGGTCATAAACAACATAGGGCAACAATGAACTCCACGACGGAAAAACTTCCTTTGGTTTAATATTTCCTCACTAAATTACATTCTTCCAGTCGTTTAATTATCTTGTCTCAAGTCCCTTTGTTCAAATTCGATGTCTATACTGTTCAGTTTGAGGCCTTCCTATTAAAGTTCCTCTTAAAGTTGGTTTAGTTTTTATTTTGCCTCTATCTCTAGTTAGCGAGTTTGGGATTTTGATTTCCCACTTGTCCTATTTTCTATAGTCTAAGTTGTTTAGTAAAGTGAGTGATCATAACATGGTTAATGCTGGTTTTATAATTCCAGAAATGTTAAAAACAGAACCTTTTGACGGGAAACACTACAAAATGTGGTCTGACAAGATGGAGTTTTTCCTCGGGCAAATTGATGTCTATTATACCCTCTCGAATGATAAGGCTCCTCCTAGGTCGAGTCGTGACTTCAAGAAAAATAATCGAACCTGTAGGGGAATCTTGCTGCACTATATAACAGCCTCACTGTATCATATTAATGGTAAGATGAAAAACACTAAGGAAATCTAAGAGGCCTTGCATAATAAATATGGAATGGACAATATTACCTCTCAGAAGTATGTCTGCTCTAAGTAGTTGTCCTCCACCAAGACTGATGATATACAAGTCGTTGACCAAATTCACGAATATGAGAACTTGTGTGTAAACAACCATATGGAAGGAATGAAAATGTGTGAGACATTCTAAGAAAACTATCTCATTAAGAAACTACCTCCCTTGTGGGACAACTATAAGACTCACTGAAACACAAGAAGAAAGACATAATCTTGTAAGAGCTAGTTCTCATATTAAATAAGAGAACCAGAACCAACAAGAAGTAAAACAAAGGTCCTTTGAGCACTCATCTTGGTTTGCTGACCTAGTTGAGTCGATGAGTTTAAAAAAGAGTTGTATGTTCAAGATGCCATGAAACAAAGGGCGTTCCAACCACCAGTCTGGAGCCCGAGCTTGAACACAAAGTAGAAGCAGTCTTGTGGGAAGAGGTTCTAGAATAAACCCGAAGTTGGCTAGAATAGTGTCAAGGGAACATGCTGGACTTGTGGCAAGTTAGGCTATATGTCAACAGATTGCAAGAAGGGATTAGGACCCAGAAAGCAAAAGAACACAAACCTTAAGCCTACCTCACTGAGAGCAGAGATGCCTTTGTGGCCATGATCTCTAAGATGAAGATAGTTGGGAACATGGTCGAGTGGGTTGTAAATACTTCTGCTACGAGGCACATCTTCTCCAACAAAGATCTGTTCCATGAGTATGAGAATGGCGCTGTTGGGGAGTGTGTGTTATGGGAAATTTATTTCAATCCCAATACTTGACAAGAGAAAGGTCTTTCTAAAACTCAACTCTAGAAAATATTTGTCCCTCCAAAATGTTTTACATGCTTCTAACTTGCGTAGAAATCTTGTTTATGGTGCTTCGCTTAACAAAGCTTGTTTTAAACTAACATTCGAATCTGATAAACTTGTTATCACAAAAAATACAAACTTTGTGGGGTAGCATTTTTATAATGGGAGGTATTTGTACCTGACGTGGAAATCGACATGAATAAATTTGCATCAACTTCTGCTTGTATTGTTGAATCTTTAGATTTGCGGAATGCAATGTCGGACATGTTAATTATAATTCGGTTACGATAATTAAGCTAATGAGTTTAATACCTAACTATAGTTTAATCGAACCTGATAAATGTGGAATGTGTCAAGGCAAAACACCCTAAAACGCCTTTTAAGGAATAAGTTGAACAAACATCTAGCCTACTTGAACTCGTGTATAGTGATTTGGGTAATTTTAAGAACACCGTGAGTAGAGGTGATAAGAGGTACTATATTACCTTCATTGATGACCACTCGAGGTTCATCAAGGTATATCTCCTGAGTTCATAACATGAGGTCGGGGAGATGTTACTCAAGTACAAAGCAGATGTCGAGAATTGAATCAAGAGGATTAGGTCTGATAGAGAAGTTGAGTATGATACTACCTTCCTTAAGAGACAATGTGATGAATATGGCATAATTCATGAGCTTGTGGCTCCATATACACCCCAACAAAATGGTATAATGGAAAAAATATAAAGCTCTTAATAAAATGACGAATGCTATGTTAATTAGCTTGGGCTTACCTTTGAGCTTTAGGGGAAAAGCTATGTTGTTTGCATGCCATGCGATTAATAGGATTCCACATAAGAAGCTAAACAGAAAACCTAATGAATTATAGAAAGGTTATGCGCCTAAGCTACAATACCAAAAGTGTGGAGTTTCTAGCTAAAGTTGGAGTACCTAAATTTAAAAGATGTAAGATAGGTCCTAAAATAGTAGATGTTGGGTTTATTTGTTATGCCATGAACAATGCTGCATATAGATTCATGCTATAACTCAAGCCCTCAAATCGATAAAATTATGGAATCTCGAGATGCTGATTTTTTTGAGCATGTGTTTTGCATGAAAGAATCTATTCATGTGCCATTCCCTGTTTCTTTGCTTGATGCATCTACTCCATCATTTAGTCATTTGCCCCTTGAACTGAGGTCAGGACCTTAGAAGAAATAAGAGGGCTCGTAGTAAGACTAGGTTTGGACCTGATTTCATTACTTCATTTCTATTTGAACACCCTGTTTGAGCATGTTGTCAGTACATTCATGTTAGAGGAAGATACCGTGACATATGATGAGGCCATGAGATCCAAAGATGCTCCACTTTGGAGAGAGGACATTAATAATGAGTTGGGCTCAATAATGAGTAGTAACACTTGGGTCTTGGTGGATCTTCCTAGGGGAAGCAAGCCCATAGGGTGTAAATGGGTGTTTAAAAAGAAATTGAGGGCTAATCGGTCTATTGGTAAATTTAAGCCCAAAATAGTGGCTAAGGGGTACACTCAAAAACAAGATATAGACTTCTTTGATTACTACTGACCCGTGACTAAAATTGTCACTATAAGAGCTTTGATTGCTCTAGCGTCCATGCATGGAAGAATTTGAGGGGTTGGAGGTTCCTGGCGTGGACCATAAAGTGTATAAACTTGAAAGTCCTTGTATGGTCTTAAAGAAGCTCTTAAACAATGGCACCAAAAGTTTGATTGCACTTTGGTCACACATGGTCTTTTTGCAAATAGTGGTGATGCTTGTGTGTACTTTAAGCATGATTAATGGTTGTGTGAATTTTTTTCTTGTATGTTGATGACATGCTTATTTTAGGTACAAGTGTGAATATTGTGAATGCTAGTAAGTCTTTCTTGAGTTCATGTTTTGATATAAAAGACCTAGGGGAGGCCGGTGTGATACTTGGAATAAAAATAACTAGATCACCAGACGGTTTAACTTCAAGTCAAGCCCACTACATGGAGAAAATATTAAGGAAGTGTGATCCTTGCGATGACACTCCTGCTAGGATTACATGTGACTTGAATGTTCACCTGAGAAAGAACATAGGTGATAATGTGTCACAAGCCGAACACCTAAGATTCTTGGTAACATAATTTTTTGATGAACTGCACTTGTCCAGAAATTGCCTATTCTGGTAGTAGATTGAGTCACTACACCTGTAGTCTAAGTGATGAGCACTAGGTTGCGCTAACTAGATAGTTCAGATACTTTCGGGGTACTGCGGACTGGGGTGGCTATTATAGAAAATTCCATTGGAGGGATATTGTAATGCCAATCAGGTATCTGACAGTGACGAAATTAACTCTACTAGCGGCTGTGTTTTTTTGCTTGCTAACGGTATTGTGTCTTAGAAATCGTGTAAACAGACCTACATTGCTAAATCCACGATGAAATATGAGTTTACTGCTATAGAGAGGACAAGGTTGCAAGGTGAACGGCTAAGGAATGTGTCGGAAGACATTCCATTGTGGGGGAAGCTCATGTAGTTAGTCTCACTACACTGTGACAAACGTGCAGCCATTAGAATAGCGGAAAATGAGGAGTATAATGGCAAATGCAAGCATATTTGGTTAAGGCATGGTGTAGTAAGGCACCTGATTGGAAACAATGTGATCTCGCCTGAGTTTGTGAGGAGTCTTATTTAAGGGCTTTTTTAGAAGGCGCGTGATATAGCATAGAGAATAGGGCTTAAGCCCACTTGGGTGTCTTGATCTCGGTGCATACTACTTTCAAGAGTTATTCTCATTGTTCAATGGGTCAAATGAAGCCAAGGTTGGGAGAATTGTGATTAAGCCACCCTAGCCCCTACCCAGATAATGTTGTTTGTAGCTTGGATCTGCCAAATCTGCCATGATGTGAGGGCAGACTTAATGTTTTTAACGATGTCCATAGCCCATTATAGTGGTGTGCGGCACACACTTGATGGACTCACCAACCTATAATGACGGTGAGGATGAGCTTAAAGCCCTTAATGTTGTCCATAGATTTTATGGTGGTGTGGGGGCAGCACACCTGATGGACTCACGTACAGAAATGTAGGGTTGGTAAGACATCCTTTGCTGAGAGTAAGGACGTAATCCCTAGAGTGTTCTTGTGTAATTAGGTATTGGAGTTGTTTTGTTGAGAAAGACTCCATACATCTAGATTGCGAAGTGTGTTTCGACCTCGAGAACCACATGAAGTGGGTATATGTGTTCTTCATAATAACTGCTTAGGTTCCGGACTATATTCACCTACGAATGTGGTGGGACATGCGTATTCATTAGGTGTTAATTCAAGTCAAAAAGACATTGGTATCGTCAGGGTCTCTTTGCTTGGTAACCTCTTCTCTTCCCTTTCTTAAAATTGAATCATGTGGAGGATTGTTGAATTTTTGGATAGTGTACTTCAATTTTGTTCTTGTTCTCAAACACTTGTATCCTACATAGAAAATCTGGTGTGGGGGGAACCACTTTATATACCCCTTGTCTTTGTACTTAGTAAAGTCTTGTGGGTCTAGAGTAATGCCTAGGGCTCCACAACTGCATGCGCCCCCCTGCATCAGGCTACATAGTGCGTCATTTCCAGGCGTAATGTGGACTTTTTCCGACCCAAACATTTATTTATTTTTTTTTATGGCCAGCGCACTTTTAATTGTCATAAACAAACTCGAGGCGAGTTCTATTCTTTGGACTAAGCTCGAGGGTGTATGCTTGAGCTGAAGTGGTCTTCTTTTGACCATCTTCGAGGGTATTAGCTTGAGCCTTGTTCGTTACTCTGACTTTGAGCTTGGGTCTACAAGCTTGAACTCGAGACGTGTCAGTTGATTGATTCAACCACCCACTCTGTCATATCTTTTCCTCCCTTATTTGAGGCAGTTTTTAGCTGCTCCATATCCTCCACGTTCCATAACTGACACTAAATTTCTTGTTGATTTTCCGTGTCTAGCACTCATTCTAACGGGAAGATTTTTGCCTATAAATACAGTGTCTTGGAGCATTTTTCAAAACACAGGAAAAAAAAAAAAAGAACCATACTCTTCATCTTCTTCTCTTCTCTCTGAGTTGTTCTTCCTACTTTGGTCATTGAGCAAGTTGAGTCGTATTCCAATCCATTACTCGAGAGTACAGTCTTATATGGGTGCCGTATTAACCTTGGGAGTTGGAGTGCCTAATGATCCCATCTGTACCGCAGTGTGAGCATCAACGACTTAGAGCAGTAGTGAACTCCATGGCATGGCAAGTTCCTATGGTTTGATATTTCCTCACCAAATTAACTTTGTTTTAGTTGTTTAATTATCTTGTCACGAGTCCCTTTGTTGGAAATCGAGGTCTATAGTGTTCAATTTGAGGCGTTCCTGTTGAAGTTCCTCTCACAGTCGGTTTAAGTTTTATACAGGCCCCATCTCAAGTTAGCAGAGTTTAAAATTTGATTACCCATTTCCCCAATTTTTCCAACAACTTAATCTGGGCAACCGCAATTCAAGTGGTAGAGATCAGCATCCAAGTCTTTGTTTCCAGATAAACTATAACATGCCATGACTTGATTTATGTCTCTTGTCGATCTTATTTGCATTCTAGGACTCTCATAAATAGCTTGGACTTCTAGATGCTTAATGTTGGACTTTACTGTTTCGAGCCTTTTTCTATTATGCTCTTGATTTGGGCAAGGCTAGACTGAATGTTTACACACTAAGATTGGTATAGTTGTATATATTCTTGCCTATGTTTATGAGGTGTAATGCAAGAGAAGAAAAGAAATTCTATTATACTCTGTGTAAAAAATAAAGAAGATCTCTACAACTCTGTCGATGTATACATAGTCAAATGATATAAAACATACATCTTGTTCTCTTTATTCGATTAAATTTTCACTATTCTTTCTTTTTGTTTCTCTAACACTATGCTGAACTTCATTTTTGGTGGGAAAATAATATGAATAATTTATAAATGGGGATTTTCCTTTTACTTTTGTAGTTGCTTTAGGAAACAGAAATGATGAATATGTATTGCTTTTTTGCTTTGCCATGTAACTTTACAGCTTCCCTTGTACTCCCACTGTCATCCTTGAAAGAAGTACTGGCCACAAAGCATGTCTGAACTCTAGGGAGTAAATGAATCGATTCGGCTAGTAATGGCTTGTAGAAAGACTCAATTCGTTTCAGCGAGTTTGGTTGGACTAACAGATCTAGCCCAAGCTAATGATGCTTGAGCTTGTAAGCCGTCGAATCTAAATGAGTATATCTTAATACAATTTATTAGCCTAAATAAAGAAATCATACCCTAAATAAGTTGAGCTCGGATCTAAACGAGCACAAATGAGCATAAATGACGCTTAATGAACCTAAAAAGGGAAAGCATAACTCAAAGCATAGAGCTGTATTCTTTTCCAGCTCAACCAAACTAAGCCGGGCCAAGCCTAATCTTGTGATGAACTGAGCTTGAGCTTGAAGTTTTCCATTTTGAAGAGTTTTAAGCCTAGTTGAATGTCGACAAGCTAAGTTTCAAAAAGCCTAATGAGTTTGTAATCAACTTTGTTCATAATTAAACTCCACAATTTGCGAAGTAATGCAACACATATAAGAAGTAATTGAGAACGAAAAGTTCAACAGCCTTCCTTTAAACTTTTACTGATAAAACAATTAAGAAGCAAAGGGAAAAATAGTTAACCATAATTCTCACAGTAAAAAAAAAAAAAAAAAAAATGGAGAAAACACTAAAACACATAAAAATCTAGAATAAATTTAATGAATAAAACCCTAATCATCCTCCTCTTTATATAAAGGAGCTATTTCACCTAAAATAAAAGATTAAAATTAAAAGAGATAAATAATAAAATCTACTAATCTAAACTAAGCTTTCTTAATTGATGTTAGCTTCTCAAGCTCGTTCGCCCTTTCCATGTCTCTCTCCCATCCCGCCAAGATTTCCTACTCGCCATGACCCGACCTGCCAAGTGGTGTGAAAACATGTCAAAAGTGCGGCAGCATCATCCTCCCTAGCTTGGAGAGAATTCGGCCTCGAATCCGTCAACGGATCGTCCGAATCGTTCCCTCATGCTTGTCCTCCATCTCGCCAAGCTCACCCAGACGTGGGCGGTTGACCCATCCTCCTCAGCTTGGAAAGAGTTCGCTCCCGAATTCTTGTCAAAGTAAGGAACATGTTGGAAGTCCTCCTTTGCACCATCTTGTATTTGGCACGTGCCTGAAGCAACCATGTATTGAAGTATGAGTTTTAGTATTCTTGTATTTACTTTGTATTTTTATTATTATTTTGTATTTTATATTTATGTATTTAGCTAATATCAATATAGATAGTAAATAGGTTGCAGTAGTTGCTCTTCCTCTCCTAATTGTGTAACCGGCCAAGGCCTATTTACCGCCATCAATGGTGTTTTGATTACATGTAATTAGTTGCATAAGACTCCTCTTCTTGCAAGAGTTAAGTAGGCTTTTAGTATTTATAGCTTGTATTATAAATAGGTGCTCATATATTCATCAATGGAATTTATCCAAAGTTTCAAGTATCTATTCTTTCCAAGCGTTTTGTTTCTTTTATATTGTTGATCCAACTTTCAGTATGTTTATCTAAGTCTCAATATGTCTATCCAAGTCTATATTTAGATCTCTCATGCTCACGTTCTTCCTCTTTTGGTTATGTCCAAAAGCTTCTTGGGTTTGATTACATATTTTAGTCTTGTTCTGCCTGCTTCCCATCTTTAGCTTACATCGTAGTAGTTTTGATTACATTTGTCGAAAGGCATACTTGTTCTGTCAGCTACATGGTAATTGTCTTGTGGTAATAGTCTTGAAAAAGCAACCCACTAGAGCCTTACTTAGAAGTAGAAGGCAAGTGAGGAGATAAAGTATTACTTTAGGCCAAAAGGATTAGAGTTCGATTCTCCTCTTGAACCTCTCTCTGAGGAATCCTTGACTTAACTGGTGCCTATGGCATATGGGTCACTGCATGAGCCAAAATTTATAGGATAACCGGATTCTTTGTTAGCAGAAAATAGTCCTGATAAAGCAAATTTATGTCCAAAAGCTTGTTTGTGCTGTGCTCTTTTTTTTTTTTTTTTTTTTTTTTGCTTTATTAATTGATATAATTTTATGCCACTAGTCTAAGTTTTCTTGTGGGCATAGCGTATGCATTCTTTCCAAATTTTGGTTTTATTTTGTTTCAACTACGATGTTGCGGGCGACCTTTGAATATAATTCTGCTCCAGTGTCTGTGACCGAGGGAGTCATTAACACTCACTCCTTGTTTTACTTTTACTTCGGGATGAATTTTATTACAAATGTTTTAACATATTAAGCTTCAATTTGTTTTTATTGGCATCACAGCTTAAACTTTTAGGAAAATTGGTTCATCGACTGAAGTTATCTTTCTTAACTCTGTTTTTGGTTTAAACCATGATTTTGGCTTCCTCTATTTTGGTTTCAACCATGAGCTTTTGGAATCAAAAATTCTAGAGGATTATCATTAAATTAATCAAAATTTTTGATTTCCAAGTTTATTTTTTGGGTTCGTTTTTTTTACTGAGAGTACCAATGTCTTCATATCAAAATTTGTCTTGTCTTTTGTCTTAAATTTTCTTCAAGTTGTTCTTGAATTATTTTATTTTTGAGTTGTTATCTTTTTTTTCTTTCTCACTGTTTGGTTCAAGACTGTGTGTTTTTGGTCCATCGTATTTGGTTTCAAGCAAGAGTTTGGGAATCATCATTTAATTTTAAAAGTTTGATTTGCTTAGTTCTTATTTTTTGGTTTGTTTTGGCAGTTGGACCTACGGCTTTGATATTAAAATTTTTCTTGAATTTTGTTATTGACATTCTACTTTGTTTTATTACTCAAGTTCCTTTTGGTCCAGAATTTGGTATTATTCTCATCATTTGAGGTCACTATATATCATGTTTCTATCCCTATTTCTGTAATAAGAAGAGTAGTTGATAATCTTTCTCCATTTTTCGTCATCCTAGGATGACCCAAAGGATGAATTCTAGTCTAAGTTTTGCCTTCTTAGTTGTGTTCTGCAAGTTTTGTTGCTACCCGTTTTCAGTACAATTCTAATTACCTTATGTATTAATGGTTTGTTTCGCTGAGACTTTAGGTTAAAATTTTAGTCTTCACTTGGTGGTTTTGTTCCACTTAAATTATTATTTGTTGTGTGAGGCTGGGGTTTCGGGGTTCAAATTTTTAGTCCTCGTTTGGTTGTTTTGGTGTGTGTGTGTTAGACAATGTTTAACACTATTTTTTATCAAGATTTTGTAGTGGTTTCCATAGCAAAGAAAGTGGTTGATTCTCATTCTCCATTTCATTTTTGCCCCTTGGATCACCCAGGGATGCATTTTTGTTGATGTACTTTGGGCGCGATTCGCTTCTGCACTTGTTGTTCAAAGCGTCATCTAGCTGATAAGCTCTCCATATAGCCTTCAATTCAGTGTTTCATGATAGGATTAAACACATAGGAATCGATTATTCAAGAGAAGTTGATGGCTAAGGAGATTATAACTTGTTTGTTCGTTCATCAAGTCAAATTGCCGATATATTTTTTTTCACAAAAGCAGTCGATTGTCCTTCATTTTCTGCTCTCCTTTGCAACTTGAATATGGGTTGGCTTCTTACATAATGCACAGGATTTGTGTGGATGAATATAACCCATTAATTTAGATGCAACACGGATTTTTGGTTGAGTTTTCTATTTTAAAATAAAAAAGGATCCAACACGCAAAATGCAAACTGCATCACAACATTATTAAGAAAAGCACGACCACATAAATGTCTAAAAAAGTGATGATCTACGGCCCTCGAAAGGTCCAGGAGGACCAGATAAGTGAGCCCTGCGTCAAAGCATAGTTCGTGAAGCCAATCCACACACTCAATCCATTTAATTACTTGAACGACCCAAGTATACTAGTTTATCTCATTAAAATAAGTTCAAATAGAGGTCCAGGAACTCATTTAAGACTTAACTAAAGCTCTTATTGCAATAAGACTTATCGAGCTTCTGTTTGAACAACGAGTGTTTAGCTTTACTTATTCGGTTACATTTAAGAGGTAAGGAATCCAATTTTTACCTTGAGTAGGCCAACCACTCATGGGGACCCAAGATCTCATGTTATAAAGTGGAGAGTTTTAACAACTACAAGTGGCGGATTTAGGAAGTTTTATCACTAGGGGCACATCTAAACGGTGATAGTAGGAATATTTTCGAGTACATAATTCAAGTAATAATTGATAAATGCAATATTATGATTTTTAAATGTATTTATAAATATTTATTTCTTTTATGTCACCAGAAAAATTACTCATTAAATATTTTTAAAGAATCTAAAAGCCTAAAAGAATTTAAAATATGGTAATAAACTAGTATATAGTGTAATTTTTTATAACCTACAATGACTTCTGAAAATTAATCAACAAAATATTGAAAAATGCCTCAAAAAACAATTTACTTTTTATGAAAATAAATAGTATACATACATATATATATATATATATATATATATATAGATATATATCACCAAAATCCACTGGGGCCATATGCCCCTTGTGCTAAAATCAGATTTGCCTATGACTATACCGAGCAATCATGCTCAAGTTTATTTACACTTCTATGCGTAGAAAATTGATTAACTAACTCAAATTTTAGTATAATTTTGTACAAGGTATAAATTGGGAACCTACACTAAGTCTAATGAGCATTCAAACAGGGCACCAAGACATAATTCATGATTTCCAAATGATCTAATAATAGGAAACGAATCCCCACTAATAGGATTACTTGTGCTTGAAATCTATCAAGATTCTTTAATATTTGCTTTGGGGCCTCAATAACTTATTGACCTGAGTTTGAGAAAATCCAATAAGTTCAACGAACCAAGTTCGAATAAGGGCTTACTAATAGCTTGACATTAGCTCAAAAATGATGTGAAAATTGCTAGATAGTAGCTCCAGGGGCTCAAGATATAGCAAGCTCAACTTAGTTATGACCTTGGCTAGCAACTGGAGCCCGACCAAGTATCGAACATAATAATATACCTTAAAAAATTGAATTTTGAACAAAGGTTCAAAAATTTGATAAAGAATTGTTTAAAACTCGAGCTTGATGAGCCTTATCCATGTCTTTTTTTTTTTTTTTTTTTTGGGAACAGGAAGCCCGTGTCTTTGATGACCCAAAACACTCGGTTAATTCCTGCTAAAATCTATTTTGTATTATGTATATATTTAATATTAGAATAATTAAATCATTGAATAGGTCAATAATGGTCAACAATGGAGTCCTTTCTTCTCCCCATAACAGGCCAACCCATGCTTTCATGGCCATCAATTTTGTTTTTATTTCTTTGTATACAGTTATAAGTATTTTAAGGCTTTCTAGTCTATTAGTATTCAAGTTGTATTATAAATAGGTGATCTTGGTAATGTAAATATCATCTAAGTTTCATTTGTTTTGTATGTGTTGGTACTTCTAATTGTACATTTTAGTTATGTTTATGTTATTAACAAATTTTACAATTCCATTGCTTAGTGGTGGCATGGGCCACAAACTTGGGTGGGCCAAACGCACCCTAGTTTGTGCCTATAGGTCAAAGTGGCCTGGATTGAGAGGATATGGTCTTTGCTCAAAAAAAACAAGAGAGGATATGGTCTTAGAAGCTTAGCTTTTTGGGCCAAATTGCACTCCATGTTGACAGTTAAATTATTAAAAAATGGGTATATGGGGTTTTTATTGCCCATGCTCTTCCCTTCTACCATCCCTTCCCTAGCTTGTTACTTGAGCATCGATCCAGGAAACTCGAGTAAACCACATCTTCCTCTCCCCTTCCATTGATCAAGAAAAATTTGTCCGTTTCACTGGGCCTTATGATCAGACAACTTTTTAAGAGAACCAAGTATGGGATGCCATAAGTACTCATAATGACTCGGGCTCCTCTAGGCCAGAGTACTGTTAGGATTATCCCGGTGCCACATTTAGAAGAATCCAGTAAGGTGGCAGAAAGAAGAAAAAAATATGGTAGTAGGAAGCCAAGTTTCTAATTATATTGCATTAAAAAATGGTAGAAGAGTGATGAAGCGCATGACTAAAGAGAAGCTAAGCAAGACCTACAATAATTCCTAAAGAATGTCACCTGGGAATATTGTAAAAGAAATCATTGAAGCCCTTTGGTAAAAAGAAAAATAGAAATTTGGTAAAAGGGGCGACAATATTAAAGATATGGATAAGCTTCTTACCATGGAGCATGTGAGGAAGTAGGGGCTGAAATTTGATGGAGATGAGTCAGTTGTAATCGAGTAGATTATATTAATGTTGATGTATTTTGAAAATAAAGTGTTTCGAATGTGTAAATGATATATTTTGGTTTAAATATTTAGTATATGTTGGTTTGTTGGTTTGCTTCCCCCCCCCCCCCCCCCCCCCCCCCCCCTCCTCCCCCCCTTGTGATCCTAGTTTCTTGGGCCGAAATGTTAAACTGTATTTTTTTGTCTTTTATTTCTCGATTTTATACTGGTTGACTCAGGCTGTAGGAGTTGCCTATTTTGTATTGCAACTTTGCTAATTATCGAAAAAGTTGTTCGCATAATCTCATCCAGCGTCCAAATTACTGTTTGTATTTTAGTGAGGAATATATTTTAGAGAGACTATCGATGAGAAGGCAAACCTGTTACCGGTTTGAGGAGGGTATTTAAAGGCATTGAGATTAAGACACATGAGAAATATGGACTCGTATTATATAAATTGAAGTTTGAACGGAGACATGTGTGGTTTCAAGTGACTTCATCCTTTTTACATGATCTGAGAGATTGTTTGAATTTGGCTTTTGGACGTCTTCAATCGTTGGTGAATTAGACCTTTAGGTTAGAGGTGAGCCGCTATTCGAGCGTCTTAGGTGTTAAATTTCACCATGTCTTTATAGGTCCAACCCACGGAGTTGGAACAAATGAGATCCACATATAAAGCCCAAGTGGGGTTCCATCATAAAATCAATTGGCATTAGGTGGAGCAGCCCACTAGACTTATAAATTGATCTTTTCACTCTTACAACTGTAATGTGAAATTCTTATACACGACTCACATGTGAAATACTTAACATTAGGCTTCCATGTCCAAAAGGACTTTTCCAATCTATGTCGATTTTGCGATCAGATTCTTTCGTGGGCTTCGGCCCTTTCCACTATAGCTATAAGAAAAAACTCCACTGTGATCAGGAACCGATTTTTTCGCTCAGGCAAGTTGTGTTAGGCAGCTTATGTACTTTTTGAGAAAGCAGTTTTCTTATATCTCTCTACATAAATATCCACATGATAGAGTGCACTTCGAGTTGGTTTTCAAGAAGTTTTGCTTTGTTGGGCCAAAAACTCCACTTCCTTGGTGTCATCCTTAATTATTGGGCCCGACTTACAAGCTAATTGAATATGAATCGAAGAAAATGTTCTCCGTTAGAAAGCCAGTCATTTCCTGTTGAAGTCGCAACAAGAAGAAAATCGAATTTATGTCACGAACGTAATGATTTGTGACAAGCTCTGATACCAAATTTCACGAACCTAAAGGTTGTAACAATGCTCGGTCACGGACCTTTTGGGCGGTGACCGAAAAGATAGAGGTTTAGAATTAGATGAGAAAGAGAAAATGAGATAGAGTATGGGATAAGGAAGAATTAGGGTTTAGATGAGAAAAGAATATAGTGACTATTAAGATGAGAAAACATATAATTTCATTGATATTCAAAATGGATTGGATGATGATTACATTGCTAGACACTCCTAATTATACTAAAATTAATGCTAGTACAATTCAAAAGGAAAACATCTAAAATATCTGAAATAAATTTGAAAGATATAGAAAACTACCAAAACAGAAAGTTCTGGAATCTTCACAGCTGGTCTGGAAAATCTGGTAGACCCAGGGGGT
This sequence comes from Simmondsia chinensis, assembly GCA_018398585.1. Taxonomy (NCBI): domain Eukaryota; kingdom Viridiplantae; phylum Streptophyta; class Magnoliopsida; order Caryophyllales; family Simmondsiaceae; genus Simmondsia; species Simmondsia chinensis. Next base: position 5,810,023 of record JAGTTD010000021.1, on the reverse strand, counting down.
GCTTGTGCGACCTGACTGTGAGCTGTGGAATGGTGACAGGCGTTCCAGTGTGCTGCCAACCCAGGCACTGGCTGTGACGCCGGTAGCTGACAGATGCTGCACAGGCAAGGGACTGGGATGAGGAACACAGCTTACATTGTCATGACATCGTCAGAAACCTGGGGTAAGTCATATGCAACCATGAGTAGCCCTTGTGCACCCATGCGCAACCATGTGCAGCCCTTGCACAACCCTGCCTACCAATGCGCAACCATGTGCAGCCCTTCCCCTTCAAATCTTCCTCGTCCTCAAGAATGGAATAACGGTATAACCTCCAACTTTCGGCTTCCTTCCGTATGCCTACCCATTTAACACTCGGGTACATACCCACTATTCCTGGGTCGAAAAGATAATCCTTGTCCCCAAAGAATAATTTCCAAAATCGGTATAAGTGTGTTGATTTTCTTGTACCAATCCCGGTTCTAGGAAAACATACCAATGCCCAATTCTTCTACGCCTTCTTCTTGTCACCATTCAACCCCATTTTTCTCTCGTGATACTATGTTTGACCCCTGTTTTCAAGGCTTGTGGTTGGTGGAGTCTTGACAAGAATTGTTATCTCTCTTTGTGCACTATAAAAAATGTGACCCATTTTTTTGTGGGTTGATGGGTTTAGTGCGCTTACTCTTGTTTTGTTTGGTTTTCAATTTCTTATGGAATGGTGCTTAGCCACTTTAAAATTTTCAAGTTAGCGTCATTATTTGGTAATTCTTCAATCTCGGTGGACACAAGGGTTTCTTGAAATTTTATTGGAACATTCGATATTTTTGGCCCAAATTCACGCAATCCTCAACAAGAGGTGACTTAAACATTTTTACCATGACATTACAAGGCCATTCTTGAAGTTGTGGTGGGTGTTCAAGCCTATTTTCTTAGCTGCACAAGAACCAATTCAAGGCCTTAGTCAAGGAACCAATGGAAGACTGAATCCCTACACGGACCTTGTTTTGATCGCATGTAGTAGATTCCAACCCGTCTAGCCTCTTCTTGATGGCTGAAATTTGCTCCTGTGACTTGGTTGTCTCCTCGGACGAAGACATGGTTCTAGCGGACTAGGTGTTACTTGTTACAGCTAGCTTCGAGATCGGAAGATGGCTCTGATACCAAATGTCACGAACCTAATTGGTTGTGACAAGCTTTGATACCAAATGTCATGAACCTAAAGGTTGTGATAGCGATCGGTCATGGACCTTTTGGGTGGTGATCTAAAGGATAGAGGTTTAGATTTAGATGAGAAAGTAAAAATGAGATAGAGTATGGGATGAGGAAGAATTCGGGTTTAGATGAGAAAAAAAATAGAGATAGTATTAAGATGAGAAAACATAGAATTTCATTGATATTCAAAATGGATTGGATGCTGATTACATTACTAGACACTCCTATTTATTCAAAAAATGCTTGTACCAATTCAAAAGGAAAATATTTAAAATATCTGAAATAAATCTAAAAAATATAGGAAACTTCTAAAATAGAAAGTTGTGGAATCTTCCCAGCTAGTCTGGAAAATCTGGCAGACAAAGGGGGTGCTGGTGTGACCTGGATGTGAGCTGGGGAACGGTGACAAGTGTTCCAGTGTGCAGCCAGCACAGGCATTGGCAATGACGCTGGCAGCTAACAGATGCTACACAGACATGGGATTGGGACGAGGAACAGACGGGCCCTGATATTGTCATGGCACTGTCACAGACCCGGGGCAAACCCTGCGCAATCATGCACAGCTATTGCACGACCATGCGCAACCCAGTGCAGGTCATACGCAACCCAACGCATGACACCATTTTTGTTACATTAAAGGCAGCCATTGTTAAGTCATGGCTCATGTGATGTCGTGCACATGACATTCCCTTCCCCTTCAAATCATCCTTGTCCTCAAGGATGGAATAATGGTATAACCTCCAACTTTGGGTTTCCCTCCGCATGCCTACCCATTTAACACCCGGGTACAGACCCGCTATTCCTGGGTCGACGGGATAATCCTTGTCCCCTGGGATTAATTGCCAAAGTTAGTATCAGTGTGTTCATCTTCTTGTACCAATCCTAGTTCTAGGAAAACATACCCATGCTCGAGTTTTCTGCCCCTTCTTCTTGTCATCATTCAACCCCTTTTTTCTCTTGTGGTATTGTGCTTGACCCCTATTTTCAAGGCTCGTGGTTGGTGGAGTCTTGCCAAGAATTGTTTTCTCTCTTTGTGCACTATCAAAATCGTGACCCATTTTTTTGTGGGTCGATTGGTCTAGTGCGCTTACCCTTGTTTTGTTTGGTTTTCATGTTTTTTTATTGAATGGTGCTCGGCCTCTTTAAAGTTTTTAAGTTAGTGTCGTTATTTGGTAATTCTTCAATCTCGGGGGACACAAGGGTTTCTTCAATCCGGCCCTGATCCACACAATTCCTAACAAGGGTTGACTTAACTGCTTTTACCATGACATTACAATGCCATTCTTGAGGTTGTGGTGGGTGTTCAAGCTAGTTTTCATGGTTGCGGAAGAAACTGGTTCACGGCCTCAGTCAAGGAATAAATGGAGGACTGAATCCCTTCATGGACCTTGTTTTGATCACGTATCATGGATTCCAACAATTCCAGCCTCTTCTTGATGGTTGAAATTCGCTTTTGTGACCCGGTTGTCTCCTCGGATGAAGACGTGGTTATAGTAGACCGAGTGTTTCTTGTTACAGCCAGCCTTATGATCGAAAGATGGCTTTGATATACCAAATGTCATGAACCTTATGGTTTGTGATGAGCTTTAATGCCAAATGTCACGAACCTAAAGGTTGTGACAATGCTCGGTCACGGACCTTTTGGGTGGTGACTGAAAGGATAGAGGTTTAGAGTTAGACAAGAAACAGAAAATGAGATAGAGTATGGGATGAGGAAGAATTAGGGTTTAGATGAGAAAAGAATAGAGAGAATATTAAGATGAGAAAACATAGAATTTCATTGATATTCAGAATGGATTGGATGATGATTACATTAATAGACACTACTATTTATATTAAAAATTCTAGTACCAATTCAAAAGGAAAATATCTAAAATATCTGAAATAAATCTGAAAAATATAGAAAACTACCAAAATAGAAGGTTCTGAAATCTTCGCTGCTGGTCTGATAAATCTAGCAGACCTAGGGGGTACTGGTGCGACCTCGCTGTGAGCTGGGGAACGGTGACAGGCGTTCCAGTGTGCTGTATGCGCAGGCGCTGGCTAGGACGCCAGTAGCTAAAAGATGTTGCACGGACACGAGACTGGGGCGAGGAACACACGGACCCTAACATTGTCATGACATCGTCATAGACCTAGGACAAGTCATATGCAACCATGCGCAGCTCTTGCGCACCCATGTTGAGCCCTTGCGCAACCCTGCACCGTCGTGCACTGCTCTTGCATGACCATGCGCATCCATGTGCAACCCAGCGCAGGTCATACGCATCCCAGCGCATTACACCATTTTCGTGACATTAGACACAACCACTGTTAAGTAATGGCTCATGTGATGTCGTGCACAGGACATTCCCTTCCCTTTCAAATCATCCAAGTCCTCAAGGATGGAATAATGGCATAACCTCCAACTTTCAGTTTCCTCATGTCTGCCTACCCATTTAACACCCGATTACATGCCCACTATTCCCTGGTCGAAGTGATTATCCTTGTCCAGAAAGAATAATAACCAAGATCGATATCGGTGTGTTGATCTTCTTGTACGAATCCCGGTTCTTGGAAAACATACCCATGCCCAACTCTTCTACACCTTCTTCTTGTCACCATTCAACCCCATTTTCCTCCTGTGGTACTGTGCTTGACCCTTGTTTTCAAGGCTCATGGTTGGTGGAGTCTTGCTAAGAATTGTTGTCTCTCTTTGTGCACTACAAAAAACGTGACCCATTTTTGTGGGTCAATGGGTCTAGTGTGCTTATCCTTGTTTCGTTTGGTTTTTATGTTTTTTTATGGAATGGTACTCAACCTCTTTAAAATTTTCAAGTTAGTGTCGTTATTTTGTAATTCTTCAATTTCGGTGGACACAAGGGTTTCTTGAAATTTTATTGGAAAATTCGATGCATCTAGCCCTAATTCACGCAATCCTCAACAAGGGGTGACTTAACCATTTTTACCATGACATTACAATTCCATTCTTGAGGTTGTGGTGGGTGTTCAAGCCTGTAGCCTCAGTCAAGGAACCAATGGAAGACTGAATCACTTCATGGACCCCTTTTTTATCATTTATCATGGAGTCCAACCTGTGCCGCATCTTCCTGATGGCTAAAATTTGCTCATGTGATGGCTACAGCGACCAGGTGTTACTTGTTATAGCCAGCTTCGTGATCGGAAGATGGCTCTGATACCAAATTTCACGAACCTAATTGTTTGTGACAACCTCTGATACAAAATGTCACGAACTTAAAGGTTGTGAAAATGCTCGGTCACGGACCTTTTGGGTGGTGACTAAAAGGATAGAGGTTTAGAGTTAGATGAGAAAGAGAAAATGAGACAGCATATGGGATGAGGAAGAATTAGGGTTTAGATGAGAAAAGAATAAAGAGAATATTAAGATGAGAAAACATAGAATTTTATTGATATTCAAAATGAATTGGATGATGATTACATTACTAGACACTCCTATTTATACTAAAAATGCTAGTGCCAATTCGAAAGGAAAATATCTAAAATATCTGAAATAAATCTGAAAGTATAGAAAACTGCCAAAATAGAGAGTTCTAGAATCTTCCCAGCTAGTCTGGAAAATATGGCAGACACAGGGGGTGCTTGTGCGACCTTGCTGTAAGCGGGGCAACGGTGATAGGCGTTTCAGTGTGTTGCCAGCGCAAGCATCAGCTGTGATGTTGGTAGCTGACAGATGCTGCACAGACATAGGACTAGGACGAGGAACACACGGACCATGACATTGTCATGACACTATCACAGAATTTGGGTAAGTCATGCACAACCATGCGCAGCCCTTGCACTCCCATGCGCGCCCCTTGTGCGATCCTTTGCAATCAATGCGCAACTCTTGCACAGCAATGTAGGTCATATGCAACCCAGCGCATGACACCATTTTCGTGACATTAGATGCAGCCACTGTCAAGTCATGGCTCATGTGATGTCGTGCACATGACATTCTCTTCCCCTTCAAATCATCCTTGTTCTCACAGATGGAATGACGGTATAACCTTCAACTTTCAGTTTCCTTCCGTATGCCTACCCATTTAACACCTGGGTACATACCCGCTATTCCTGGGTCAAAGAGATAATCCTTGTCCCCTTGGATTAATTGCAAAGATCAGTATCGGTGTGTTCATCTTCTTGTGCCAATCCCGGTTCTAGGAAAACATGCCCATGCCCGCCTCTTCCGTGACTTCTTCTTGTCACCATTTAGCCCCATTTTTCTTTTGTGGTATTGTGCTTGATCTCTGTTTTCAAGGCTTGTGGTTGGTGGAGTCTTGCCAAGAATTGTTTCCTCTCTTTGTGCGCTATCAAAATCGTGACCCATTTTTTTGTGGGTCGATGGGTCTAGTGTGCTTACTCTTGTTTGGTTTGGTTTTCATGTTTTTTTTATAGAATGGTGCTCAGGCTCTTTAAAATTTTCAAGTTAGTGTCGTTATTTAGTAATTCTTCAATCTCTGTGGACACAAGGGTTTCTTGAAATTTTATTGGAACATTCGATGATTTCGGCCCTGATTCACGCAACTCCTCAATAAGAGGTGACTTAACCGTTTTCACCATGACATTACAATGCTATTCTTGAGGTTATGCTGGGTGTTCAAGCCAGTTTTCTTGGCTGCGCAAGAACTGGCTCACGCACACAGTCAAGGAATCAATGGAAGACTGACTGCCTTCGTGGACCTTGTTTTGATCACGTATCACGGATTCCAACCTGTCCAGCCCCTTCTTGATGGCTAAAATTTGCTCTTGTGACTCGGTTGTCCCCTCGAACAAAGACATGGTTGCAGTGGACAGAGTTTTTCTTGTTACGGCCAGCTTTATAATCAAAAGATGACTCTGATACCAAATGTCACAAACCTTATGGTTTGTGACAAGCTCTAATGCCAAATGTCATGAACCTAAAGGTTGTCACAATGCTCGGTCACGGACCTTTTGGGTGGTGACCGAAAGGATAGAGGTTTAGAGTTAGACGAGAAAGAGAAAATGAGAGAGAATATGGGATGAGGAAGAATTAGGGTTTAGATAAGAAAAGAATAGAGAGAATATTAAGATGACAAAACATAGAATTTCATTGATATTCAAAATGGATTGGATGATGATTACATTGCTGGACACTCCTATTTGTACTAAAAATGCTAGTGCCAATTCAAAAAGAAAATATCTAAAATATTTAAAATAAATTCAAAAAATATAGAAAACTACCAAAATAGAGAGTTCTGGAATCTTCACAACTGGACTAGAAAACTGGCAGACCCAGGGGGTGCTGGTGTGACCTGGTTGTGAGCTGGGGAACGGTGACAGGCGTTCCAGTGTCTTGCCAGTGCAGGCACTGGTTGTGACGCTGGTAGATGACAGACGCTGCACATACATGGGACTAGGAAGAGGAACACACGGACCCCGACATTGTCATGACGCTGTCACAAACTTGGGACAAGTCATGCACAACCATACATAGCCCTTGCGCACCCATGCGCAACCAAGCACAGTTGATACGCATCCTTGGGCATGACACCATTTTCGTGACATTAGACACAACCACTGTTATGTCATGGCTCATGTGTTGTTGTGCACATGACATTCCCTTCCAATTCGAATCATCCTTTTCCTCTAGGATGGAATAACGGTATAATCTCCAACTTTCGGTTTCGTTCTGTATGCCTACCCATTTAACACCCGGGTACATACCTGCTATTCCTAGTTCGAAGAGATAATCCTTGTCCCTTGGATTAATTACCAAGATCTGTATCGGCGTGTTGATCTTCTTGTACCAATCCCGGTTCTAGAAAAATATACCCATGCCCGAGTCTTCTACGCCTTCTTCTTGTCACCATTCAACCCCATTTTTCTCTTGTGGTGCCATGCTTGACCTCTGTTTTCAAGGGTTGTGGTTGGTGGAGTCTTGCCAAGAATTGTTGTCTCTCTTTTTGGACTATCAAAAATGTGCCCCATTTGTGGGTCAATGGGTCCAGTGCGCTTGCTCTTGCTTTATTTGGTTTTTCTTTTTTTTTTTTTTTTATGGAATGATGCTTGGCCTCTTTAGAAGTTCAAGTTGGTGTTGTTTTTGGTAATTCTTCAATCTTGGTGGACTCAAGGGTTTCATGAAATTTTATTGGAACATTCGGTGCTTCTGGCCTTGATTCACGCAAAAGGGGTGACTTAACCATTTTTACTATGACATTGCAATGCCATTCTTGAGGTTGTGGTGGGTGTTCAAGCTTGATTTCTTGGCTGTGCAAGAAGGGGTTCACGGCCTCAGTCAAGATATCAATGGAAGACTAAAACCCTTTATGGACCTTGTTTTGATCACTATTGTGGATTCTGACCTGGCTAGCCTCTTCTCGATGGCAAAAATTCGCTCTTGTGACTCGGTTATCTCCTCGGACGAAGACATGGTTGTACTGGACGGGGTGTTTCTTGTTAAAGCCAACTTCGTGATCGGAAGATGGCTTTGATACCCAATATCATGAACCTAATGGTTTGTGACAAGCTTTGGTACCAAATATCACAAACCTAAAGGTTGTGACAACGCTCGGTCACAGACCTTTTGGGTGATGACCGAAAGGATAGAGGTTAAGAGTTACATGAGAAAGAGAAAATGAGATACAGTATGGGATTAGGAAGAATTAGGGTTTAGATGAGAAAAGAATAGCAAGAATATTGAGATGAGAAAACATAGAATTTCATTGACATTCAAAATGGATTGGATGATGATTACATCGCTAGACACTTCTATTTATACTAAAAATGCTAGTACCAATTCAAAAGGAAAATATCCAAAATACCTGAAATAAATTTAAAAAATATAGAAAACTGCCAAAATAGAAAGTTTTGGAAAACTGCCAAAATAGAAAGTTTTGGAATCTTCACAGTTGGTTTGGAAAGCCTGGTAGTCCCAAGGGTGCTGGTGTGACCTGGCTGTGAGCTGGGGAACAATGACAAGTGTTCCAGTTTGCTGCCACCGCGCACACTAGCTATGACGCTGCTGGCTGACAGACTCTGCACAGACACAAGACTAGGATGAGGAACACACAGATCTTGACATTGTCTTGACGCTGTCCCAAAATTGGGACAAGCCATGCACAACCATGCGGAGCCCTTGCCCAATCATGCGCAGCTCTTGCGCACCCGTCCGCTACCCAAGCTTGACCCACCGCATGACACCATTTTCTTGACATTAGACAGAACCATTGTTAAGTCATGGCTCATGTGATGTCGTGCACATGACACTTTAAGTCGGCCTCATTTGATTGACACAAACTAAAAAGAATGGAAGATTAGTCTTGAATCAAAAAGTACAGCCCCAATAACACCTTCAAACTTGCCGATTATAGCGCGTCACATTCGACTTGATACAAAATAGTAAACTTCTGGATATTTGCTTTATTAACATCTAATTTTGATAGTTAATAGTTAAGGCCCAACTTCAATAACGGTGTGATTTAAAAGGCGGACATAATCTGTAATTCCTCACATTTATCAAAAATATTAAAAATAAAATGGTATAATAAAGGTAAGGAATGGAAAACTAGCTTCAAAAAGTTTAAACATCCCGATGATGGTCCAAAAACTTATTTTTTTCGATAATTAGCAACAAAGTCATAGTATAAAACCGATCACTCATACAAGTGAGGCCCAAATGATCTCGTAAAAGCAGAAAAAAATAAACAAAAAGCAACAATCAACCAAGAAAACAGGAATATAGGGCAGAAAGCCAAAAACATTGTTTAGAGTAAGAACTCCATATGAGAATTAAAATGTCAAATCCCACATAGGAGTTGTAGAAAAGAAGAGGCCAACTTATAAGACAAGTGGGTTACTCCACTTATTGCTAATTGGTTTTAGGATGGAACCCCACTTAGGCTATATGTAGATATCACGTGTACCAACTTCGTGGGTCAGGCCGGCAAAACATTTTTTAAATGAAAGGTTCTCTCAAGGGAATGTCCCTCGAGTTTATGAAATTAAGCGTGAGATTCCATACCTAAAACAAGATAACATGTCAATATTTGACTATTTTTACCAAATTGAGGTCTTTGTGGGATGAACTTATACACTTGAAGCAATCCCTCCGTGTACTTGTGGTTTTGGGCAAGATTTTGTGGCCATAAGAGACATCTAGAGATTGCTTGATTTGTTAATGGGATTGGATCCATCTTTTGCTTTGGTGAGATCCTAACTCATGGACCCAAAGCCTCTTCCCAGCATTTCTAGTGCATATGCTACGCTTTGTCAGGAAGAAAAACAACAAAGTGTAGCTTTTAATAGCATTGTGATTCCTAAAGCTATGGCTCGCGTGGCTAAAGGAAATGTGGTGGCCGTAGGAGGGGATGGATCCAATTCTAATAAACAACCTCTTAGGCGCAATAATCATTTCACTTGTTCATATCGTAAGAGATAGTGCCATAGAAAGAATCACTGCTTTGAGTTGATAGTGCCAACAGTACTGCTACTAGCAGCCACAGCTGCTGCCACCAGCGGCAGGTGCCTCGCACGGGTAGCGCCTAGACAGCGCCAATATAGGGTTGTCAGCCTCGCAGTACAACAACTTTTGTCTCTACTCGGTCCGAAGAGTAGTTCTCCAAGTGTTAATCTGACAGGTCAGGTATTTTTTTAATACTGTTTCGATTGTTGATACCGGTGCATACGATCAAATGGTTTCATCAAATTTTGTTTTGGAAGATGTTTTAGTTAATAAAAAAGTTAAACCAGTACAAATCCAATGGGTCTATAGAGCGTTACAAAGCATGTTTGGTCACCAAGGGTTAGACGTAAATTGAAGGTATTTGTTGGAAAAGTGTCCTAGAAAAACCCAACTAGTTAGTTTTAAATATTAAATAAATAAAATTGGTTTATTTATTTATTTTCTGGTTATGTTTTACAAGTCAAACATGCGTGATTGTTTTTCTAAAGCGTTCCATGAGATGAATATTGTCTAAGATAACGTGTCAGGTTTGGTTTAAGTTGTTAATGAGATTGAACCATAAAATGACTTAGACCAAACTAGTGACGTGTTGTCAAAGTATGTTCATAGTCGGTGGTAAGTTTGGATAACTTGTCTGATAAGACTATAATATGATACTTTTGATGACTTATCTTGGTCATATAGATAGGAAGTCAAGAGTATTAGGTTGGTATTTTCAATAAGACTGGAGCACTGAGAAGGACCACCTGAATTAGTTATTCTTTTACTGCTATCAGAAATAATTAATTCTATAAGGCGATAACTCTTAATCCGGGAAATAGTTCAAACTCGTGCTTGGAATGTTAATTGCTTTGATGCCTAAAATTATGAGGTTAAAATTGAATAAATAGGATCTTATATCGTTGGGCAATTGCATCAAGTGTGGTGGGAGCGGATATTTTACTAGGAATCTACAAGGTAAGATGTCCCTCTAGTTAATTTGCAAATATACCAACAGATTCTAGAATCTCTAGCCAGAATATTCCATATGTTAAACATTTTGAATTAATATGAAAATTATTTTTGTATTATGAATTGTTCGAGAAGGGCGAGTCAGGAACGACGGTCATGAGATAATAACCAGATTTGACCCATTTTGAGCTAGAGTTAGATTGTTCCTGAGGTCTCTCAGCAAGCCTCAGCTTAAGCACTGCTTGAAAATATTTAAATTGAATTCATGGGATGGATTATTTGTTCATAAGATAAATAAATTAATTTTGCTAAACATAATTCATGAGATGAACTATTTATTCATAAGATAAATAAATTAATTTTACCAAATAGTATTTATAGGATGAATTCATACATATGAAAATTAAATAAATTAAACAATTAAAAATGTTAAAATATCCATGCGTTGGGCAACTTGCCTAGCGCATGAGATTTAGGTGGGCCTCATACGGGTCCCAAACTTAGATGTGTATATATATATATATATACATACATGTACGTAGGGTCCCAAACTTAGATGGGTTTTGTTATCTAGTTTTTTTCCTCCCATAATGAAAATCCTAAAATTATTTTAGGGTTTTTTCTAAATTAATGTTCAACATAGTTTTTCTGAAAATTTATTTTTTGGAAAGGTTAAAAGGAAAAATTTTGTTCCGAAATTTTTCTTGAATTAAAATATTTTGGAAACCCACACTCCAGTGTTAATAAAGATCATTGTGGAGAAGATCTTGAGGTGTCAAAAAGTTCTTTCTTCCAATTTCAAATCAATAAAGTCAGAGTTTGGATTCGAGCTTTAGGTATGTCAATTAGGATCCCAAGTATACACTTGATGCATCAATGTTAGGATAGCAAATTCACTTAGACATGTACCTGCACAAGAGTTAGTTAGGAGTTAGTTACAATTGGAGTTGTGTATATAAGTCTTTTGTTAGTTGAAGATGAGCAAATGAGAAATATAACAAAGTTTCCCTCTTCTTTCTTTCCTTTCTTCTTGCTTTTATCCTTCTTTCTCTTCTAATCTACTTCTTTCCTTAATCCCTATCTTCATCAAGAAGACCTATCATTTTGGAATCAAAGCCGGCTCGATTCATTCATGAGCAGAGTGAGACGTGTATGGGCAGACCTCAAAAGCAAGCAATTATGGCAGATGCACAACCAATTGAGAGTTCTTTAAAGGCTATGGTCACAGTTTCTATGGATTCAATCAAGGAGTCCATCCTATCGTCATTCAAAGAATTAGTGTTAGCATCGATTCAGGAACCACTTGAGTTACTGTCCGCAAGAAATGAACAACATGACCAGGAATTGGCTGGGTTGAGAGAGTTTGTAGCAGGGGTGACACTTCAACAGAACCAGATGGTGGCTCAGATGCAGAACAATCCATCACAAAACAATGGAAATATGGATAATGGTTCAAGTATAGCTGGATCTCTTCTTAAGTATTTCACTCTCTGGCTCACAAAATTAGATTTCCCTAAGTTCAACGGGCAAAGAATTAGAGGCTGGTTGTATAGGTGTGATCAGTATTTTGCATTGGATAGAATTGAGGAAGATAAGAAAGTACAGTTAGCATCGGTACACCTGGAGGGTGATGCATTGCAGTGGAATCAATCCTTAATGAAGTCCAAACCTAAAGATAGCTGGTCTACTTGGGAAGATTATGTTCATGAGGCTATAATGCAATTTGATGAAGCTCTCTTTGATGATCCCCTAAGTGAATTGAAGGCATTGCTGAAAACTGATAGTGTGAGGGAATACAAGAAAAGCTTTGATGAATTGTTAACTAGGATCTTGCTTATAGAACTTCAAAAACTTAGTTTCTTCTTGGGTGGTTTGCATCCTAAGATAGTAGTGAAGGTTAGAATGTTTGCACCAACAGCTGTGACACATGCTTATACATTGGCAAGATCGCAGGAGTTTGCTATGAGTTTATCCAAGGATAAACCCAGCATTCCTGCCAAGAAAATGCCTCTTTTGCCTAATCCCAAACAGCCTCAAGTTACCGCACTGAATAAACCCAATATGATGACTCTTACCACTTCACATAAATCAATACCTCAATCACATAACACTTTCAAAGTTGGCTTTCCCAGCACATACTCTCAGGCGTACAAGCACTTAACTCAAGCAGAAATGGAGGAAGAGAGCAAAGAATCTATATTTTTTGTACGATGCAAAGCACACTTCTGGACATAATTGTCGAAGAGCCAAGGCCTATCGTTTAGAGGTAATGAAAGAGGTACAAGGTGATGATAATGCCATCGAGGAAGAGATGGTTGAAGATATTGTTAGCTTGGAATCAGCCGAGGACTCGATCCACATTTTTGTGCATGCCTTGATAGGGATGCAATCTTATAAAATATTGAGGGTAGTAGGCTTTGCAAAGAAAAGACCTATCCACATTATGATGGACACAGGAAGTACCCACATCTTCCTTGATCCCTCTATAGTAAAGCAGCTGAGATGTGAAGTTATGAAAACCGTGCCCCTACCAGTGTCTGTTGCTAATGGGACTCAAATTGACAGTTCAGCAGTATGTGAAGGGTTTGAGTGGAGCCTATAGGGAGTTGCATTTAGTTCTAATGTGACGCTACAACCGCTTGGAGCTTGTGAAATGGTGTTGGGTGTGCAAAGGTTGAAGTCCTTAGGCAGGGTAGTCTTTGATTTTGAGTAGCATATCATGGAATTTTCCTACAAAGGAAAGTGTGTGACATTGCGAGGAACAACAGCAACCCCTATGAATTTGTTGGAAGAAGGGAAAATGGAGAAGTTACTCAAGAAGGTTTCGACATCTCAACTATGCTCTTTACATTTTTTAGCTTTACAAGTAGTTCCTTATAATCATTACATAACAAGCAATGGTGATTCTTCAATGATGACCTATGCATTCGAAGGTAATTCCCATGGTCTTGAACCCCAATTAGAAAGCCTGATAGCTGAATTCCAAGTCCTGTTTGATGAACCTAAAACATTACCTCCCCATAGATCACATGATTACCAAATCCACTTGAAGTAAAACACTCCATCTATCAATGTTAGACCCTATTCACTATCCATCTTTGCATAAGAATGCAATCGAAAAAATGATCTCTGAATTGCTCTTAACTAGTTTTATCCAACATAATATAAGCCCTTTTTCCTCACCCATTGTCTTGGTCCACATAAAAGATGGCTCTCTTAGAATGTGTTTGGGCTATCGAGAATTGCATAAACACATCGTCAAAGATAAATTTTCCATACCCATAATTGAAGAACTACTAGATGAATAACATGGAGCTCGCTACTTTTCAAAAATAGACCTAATGTAAAGGCCACTATGAATTCTTAGTTATGCCATTAGGCCTAACCAATGCTCCCTCTACCTTTCAAAGCCTTATGAAGCGTATCTTTAGACCTTTCTTGAGGAAGTACCTAATTGTCTTTTTTGATGACATCCTTATCTATAGCCCAACGTGGAAAGAACATCTGAGGCACCTGAGAAGTACACTAACTGTCCTTAAGGAAAGCAGCTTGTTTGCTAAAAGAAGTAAGTGTAGCTTTGGAGAGAAACAGTTTGAATACTTGGTCATCTTATTTCATGGGAAGGGGTGTCCGCTGACCCAAAGAAGGTTACAGCCATGAGAGATTGGCCTCAGCCTCAAACATTAAAACAATTAAGGGGGTTCTTGGGTTTAACAGGGTACTACAAGAGGTTTATCAAACACTATAGCCTGATTGCACAACCCTTATTTGCTCTTTTGAAGAAAGATGCTTTCCAGTAGGGGGAAGAAGCATAATCAGATTTTGAAAAGTTGCAGGTAGCCATGTCTTTAGCACCAGTTTTGGTGCTTCCTAATTTCACTGAAGCCTTCACGGTAGAGATAGATACTTCAGAAACTGGAATTGGTGTAGTACTCATGCAAAGAGGGCACCCTATTTCGTTTATCAGCAAGTGTTTGTCTCCAAGACACCAAGCATTGTCAGTGTATGAAAAGGAATTGTACGTAGTGGTGTTTGCTGTGGAGAAGTGGAGACCATATTCGATAGGGGCATACTTCACCATTTTAACTGATCATCATAGTTTGAAATACTTATAAGAGCTAAGGATCACCACTCCTGTGCAGTGTAAATTGTTACCTAGACTATTTGGGTACAATTACAATGTTTGTTACAAGAAAGGGAAGGAAAATGCAGCTGCTGATGCATTATCGCGTGTGACAAGTACACAACTGATGGCTTTATTCTTGTCTACCATATCCACCGATGTTATGGACCAGATCCACAATAGTGTGCTACAAGATGAAATTTTACAGCATCTAATCTCTGAGTTGCAGCAAGATCCTAACAAGCACCCTCACTATTCTCTGGTTGAGGATCATCTATATCAGAAAGGGAGATTAGTTGTGCATAACAACCACCAACTCCGAGAAGAATTGGTGAGAAATCTACATGGCTCGGCTGAGGCTATTCACTCAAGGGTCGGAGTCACTCGTAAGAGGCTGGCCAGCTCTTTTTATTGGAGAGAAATGAAGAAATTGCTGAGAAATTGCATTAGAGCTTGTGACATACATCAGAAGTACAAGTATGAAACGGTAGCTGCACCAAGACTTTTGTAGCTCCTACCAATTCCAGACAAGATTTGGGAAGACTTTGGAATTGTTTGAGTTGCTCAAAATGCAATTGCACCCATCTACTTCACATCATCCACAAATGGATGGTTAGATTGAGGTAGTAAACAGATGTATTGAGGGATACTTGAGGTGTTTGTGTAGAGATAGGCCTCGAGAGTGGTCCAGATGGCTGCCTCTGGCTGAGTATTGGTATAACACCAACTATCATACAACCATTAGTATGACACAATTCTAAGTAGTGTATGGTATAGAACCATCAATTCATGTGCCTTATGTCTAAGGGGACTCTGATGTGGCTGTAGTAGACAACATACTAAAGGATAGGGAGGCCACAATACGCTTACTGAAGCTTGGGAAGGGCTCAGCAGAGGATGAAGGTGCTGTATGACAGGCACCACTCTGAAAGAGAGTTTGAGGTGGGAGATTGGGTTTATTTGAAACTCAAGCCGTATATGCAGTAATTAGTTGCCAGAAGGGGAAATCAGAAGCTATCAGCTAAATATTTTGGACCTGTTCAAGTATTGGCTAGAGTTGGAAAGGTAGCTTACACATTGGAGTTGCCTGATAGTGTGAAGATACACAACACCTTTCATATTTCATTATTGAAGGGGAAGGTAAGCAATGATGTCTTGCAGCAGCATCTACCAGACTTCATCTCCAATGCACAGTGGAAGTGGGAGCCAGTAGCAGTATTGAATAGAAGATTGGTTAAAAGAGGAAATGTTGCAGCTACTCAAGTTCTGGTATGTTGGGCAAATTCTTTTCTGCTGGATGCCACATGGGAAGATTATGAAGACATGGACAAGGGGGGCGGGGGGGAGAGGAGGGAATTGTTAGGATCCCAAGTATACACTTGATGCATCAATGTTGGCATAGCAAATTCACTTAGACATGTACTTCCACAAGAGGTAGTTAGGAGCTAGTTACAATTGGAGTTATGTATATAAGTCTTTTGTTAGTTGAAGATGAGCAAATGAGAAATATAACGAACTTTCCCTCTTCTTTCTTTCCTGTCTTCTTGTTGTTATCCTTCTTTCTCTTCTAATATCTACTTCTTCTTCCCTCAATACCTATCTTCATCAAGAAGACCAATCAATGTCTAAATTAAGTATTTGATATTTAATTTGCATTTTTCCTTTATTTCGTGTATTCTACATATTATGTTTATATTTTTTTTATTTGATGTTTTGTTTGTTATATTATGAACATATTAGAGTAAGATCTATATCTAATTAAATAGTTTAATTAGATTAGGGTATTAGATTTAAAAATTAAGATTTTTTAAATTAGTTTTCCGCTGCACCTGCTCTAGTCGTTTAGGGAAACAAATTTTGAAATACGTTCCCATCAATTGATATCGGAGCAAAGGGATTTATAGAGATAACCCTATTCCAGGGAACTCTCGTACGTGAGGTGTCACGAAGCGTGACTCTCCGCCCGAGGGCTTAGGTAGTGAGAAGAGTCTCCTACTCAGAGTGCTTTGATAGGTGCCCTTTGTTGTGACCACAGTTGGAGAACTGTGAACCCAACAATTGATATCAGAGCCAACTCTGAATATGTTCATAATTGACATTAAAACATCAGGTTTTATAAAATTTAGAGTATGTAGAATTACGAAAATATGAAATTAGGAATTTTATTAAAGGAAAAAGACTATCCTAAATATTATTGTTAAAAGAGATTAATAACAAGATTGAAGGTTCATTAAAGTTTTAAATTGTTTAAAATTTATATAAGTCAGGATTTAATCAATGAGTGTGATTCTAAATCGGATCTAATTAGATTACATATTCAAAGAGTTGAACGATTTAGATTAGTAGTCTAATTTGATTAGATTTTGAACCTGGGTATGAAATATTCAATTGTTGAATATTTTATGATCTGAAACCAAGAATACCTGATTGTGTTATTAAAGAGTTTAATAACAAGATTATTATTGATCAAATTTAAATTATTTAGATTAGGATGAATTATAAATAAAGTAGTGGTTGTATATTTCTAAATAATCTAATAAGATTAGATATTCAAGTAGTTGAATGCTTTAGATATATACAATATCACAAAGAATATATAATATGATTAGATATTCGGTTTACTATTTAATGAGATTAAATTGGATTTATATATTTATTTAAATATTAATATAATAGTTAAATTTTTTTTTAAAAAAAAATTAAAGAAGTGCTGGGCAAACCCCTTCTTATATAACAAAAAAAAAAAATTTAATTATTTAAATAATTTAAGTAAATAAATAACTAATTACAATGGGATCCTAATTAAGATTATGTGATAATCTTTTTAAAAGAGTTTAGAAAAATCTTTAATTGCGCCAACCTTGAGGCCTTAAGTGTTGTTATTAAAATTGATTGATAACATGATAATTATTAAACTTGATTCATATATCTAATATAATTTAAAGAGTTAAATATTGTGTATAATGTAAATAAAGCTATGAGGCCATATAACTTGATGAAATATTTGATTTCATCTAGTGGGAGAATTTTTCCAAGTCTAATTAGATTAAATAATTCAAAAGTTGAACTATTTAAATGGTAAAATTCTCATAATATATGTAATAAAATTAGATTATATAGGTTGAATAATTAAAAGAACCTAATTGGATTCGAGTTTTATTTAATTGTTAAATAAAATTTAGAATGAGATTCTAATATGGATTATGACATAATCAAAATTTAAAAGAAAGATCCGCCGTTGTAAATTTCAAGCGGAAGCGAGGATCAGGAGTTGATTCCTCACGGTCTCTATTGCCAATCTAATAGTATAGTGGATAAGGAGGGTATTTGTTCACAGGATACAGGGTTAGGCTTCTTCATGATAGATAGAGGTACAAGAAAATTGAGTGCGACCACGCCGCCATGGAGTATCTTGTTTACTTGAACTAATGTCTAGGTAATGGTATACGCTTGACTAGGATAGTATGATAGTTGGCTAGAGAGCATTATGATATATCTTAGATACCAAGGTAGAAATAGTGAGTTAAATATGTTTAGCAAACATATTATTTGAGAACAGTTCTCATTTGACTATTTATTTGTCACGCCTCTCCCATAGTAACAAGTAGATTGGTTAGCTCATTGTTGCATACATACAGAGAATGGTTAGGTGGATCCATGCTTTGTTTGTTTGCTAAAATTATTAAAAGTTCAAAATACTTAAAATATGAAGTGGGAGCGTGCTTCTAAGTGAATGCTCATGGCCTCCGTTACCGGTCTAGTAGTATAGTTGGTGGGTGCGACTCCCTGAGGAGAGCTTTCATTTGCAGAATACAAGGTTAGATCTCTTAAGATGAACTAAAGTCCAAGCAATCGAGTGCAACCACACCGACGTGGAGTATATCGAGACCTTATACGAGTATCTAGGTAATGGTGTACATTTGACAAGGGTCTATATTAGCCTCCCCGAGGAACTCTGTTGTAGGACCTTAGAGGCTGAGGAAAAAGTGGTGTGTTAAATGTGTTTAGTAAAGAGTTTAGAAGAAAACATATTTATTAAGATATGTTCTCACCCTTCTGATGTCTCAATTCGGCCTCGTTAACGGGGAGTTTTGGGTGATTCGGTTGGGTCTCCATGGCATACATGTAAGTGCCGGAATGTGAACTCCGAACTTTGATTGTCTGCTAAAAACTAGGGAAAGTGATCATGTGTTTTATATGACTTGTTTTACTAGTTTTTGTCTTGAGACTACTTGTTAGATTATGCATTGCAATCAATACCGGTACGTCTTGTCCGTTCTATTTCGTGCATTATAATATGATATGTTTTAATATACGTAGAGCACTAGGAGATGCTCAAAGTTCTCTAGGCTGCTACTGGTAGATCTACTAAGTTGAAAAGAACATTTAGAACGTTAGACTAGACTAAAGAGTTAGTCGGATGCAAGTTTCGGACATTCGATGTTGAACTTTTTCTAGTATTACATACTTCAATGTTCAAATATAGTGGATATGATAAAATACTTGGGAGAAGTGTTTGGTCAGAGAACTAGTAGCATGAGAATAGTTTATGAGAAAGGCGTCATGAAAGCTAAGGGAAGAGTCCACTTAGTATAAACATCTATCTCAAGAATTAAGAACCTCAAAAGGGTAAAATAAAACATGATTTAAAATATTTTTGCCTCTTTTATAAAAGCTCTGGACTTTGAAAAGAATTGCCTAGGTACTTAGATACTACTGTTGCCAAGATTGAAAGCCGACATGACAAGATATTTGATATCATGTCTACTTGAGTTGTGACTAGTAGGTAGTTCACTAGTGTAATGGTGAATGAGTTTTCAGTAAGGTCATTAAAATGTAGTAGTTTAAGTTAGGAAATGTAATTTTTCATTTGAGTAACTATCTTGATGTACTTTAGAAATATAATTTCTATTCACTATATTTTTTAAAATAGGCTTTTAGTTATTTTTCTAAAGACTGATTATTATATAAATAAAGTGTTTATTAAAAAGGTACATTGGTAGATAGTTGACTTATTTTAATCAAAACTATATTAATGACAACTTAGTCTAATACAAGCTAGGCTATGTAACCATATAAAAGAAGAAATTTCAGAAACCATATAGCTTTTAATGGTACTTAATCTTAGGTTGCATTAATCAATATGATTCAAAACCGATTTGATTTGTCTTACGGATCAACAAGTAGTTGAATGATAACCAGTATGGGAATCATGTTCAAATTAATGATGACTGAAAGTGTCTTTAAGAGTAAAGATAGTAAGGACCACTAAGCTGCTAGGACTTATTCATAAAGTGTTTATGGACAGCTAAAAGTTGAGGCGAGCGGAAGCAATGAGTATTTCATAAAATGTTTATGAATGACTACTCAACTAGTTGATGTATGGATAACCTATGAAGATTGAAGTCTTGAATTCTTTGAAAGGTTCAAAGAATTAAAGACTGAAGTTGGAATTAGTTAGGTAATTACGTTAAGTCACTTTGATTAGATCAAAGTGGTAGGTTCAGGAGAGTTCTTAGTTTTCTTTATTACAAAGAGTTATAGGAGGGATCAATAATATGTTATTGGATATGGTATAATTCATATGATGAATCACGTCTACAAATCAAAAGGTTTACTATGTAAAATATTTTAGAAAGTGTTCTAAAAGTACAACAGATAGCTTGTATTAGATAGATTGACAGTATGAGATACCATGTCTCAACAGCACGGTACAACTTATAGTGTAGATGATGTATTAGATATATCTTCAACTAGGTTATTGTCATACAAGGTACATGAGAGTTTTGGTGTAGTGGGAGGATGGTCTGGGTCACCTGATGGATTCATATCTTTAGTCTTAACAGTTAAGAATGATGATGAATCTGATCCTTTGGACTACAATAAAACTTTTAAGTACAAAGAAGTACACTATTGGATCAGGGCGATAAAAGTTAAGTTAAAATTATTGTATTTTAACTAAGTCTGGGAACTTGTAGTGGCTTCGAAAGACATTTAAGTCCATTAGATTGGATCTGAATGGATCTACAAGTATATAGAGTTGAGTGGACGAGAAGGTAGAGACCTTCAATTCCATATTGATGGCAGTGGGTTAATACCCTATAGGAAGGAATCGTCTTTGATGAGGCCCTCTAGCCAGATGTTATGCTTTAGTCCATAAGGATACTCATCCATTGTGTTTTATATAATGAGATACGGCAAAGTGGAGATCAAGATGATGTTCTTTGAATGGTTATATTGAAAGGTTATGTATGTGATACAACCAAACAAATTTCTTTCCAAGAGTCAGAAGCATATAGCATGCAAACTGAGCTAGTCTATTTTTAGACTTAAATAAGCATCTTGTTCATTGAATAGTAGATTCGATGACAGTTAATCAAGTCCTAGGAGTGAACCATTAGTGTGCAAGTGACATAAAAAGAAAGTAGAGACTTTCTAAATGTTGTATATAGATAACATTCTTGTCATTAAGAAAGGTGTAGAATTATTATGAGCTGTTAAGTTTTATTGTCAGTCAGTTAATTAAAAGCAAACAACCTAAGATGAATCAACTATGTTCGTAGAGTCAAGCTTTGGCGAGATTCAAAAGAAAAGATGTCGGGTTTATCATGGATCGTTTATTTTAAAAGGGAGTTTAGACATTTTCCGTTAGAATTCCCATTTCCCTTTATGGTGGGAGTCATTAGATGGTGAAGAGTGGAGCACTCTTGTATTGCTTACTTCATTATGGAAGTCGGGTACTTGACAGTTAGAGAGTTGTTGAGTAGACTTGTCGGCTCAGAGAGTTCCTAGTAGATAACACATGAGCAAAAGAATGACATAGTGATAGATCAGTATTGGTTCAAGTCTATAGTCAAAGAGTTGATCGATCCCAAGTGTATAGTCATGCAATGCAAATTATTTGGGTTCTAGGACAAGTGGGAGATTATTGGAAAAGGCATCTAGAAAAATTCAATTAGTTAGTTTTAAATGTTAAATAAATAAAATATTTATATATTATCTTGTTATATTTTACGAGTCAAACATGCGTGATTGTTTTTTTAAAACATTCCATGAGATGGATGTTGTCCAAGATGACGTGTTAGGTTGGGTTTAAGTGGTCAATGAGATTGAACCACAGAAAGATTTAAATCAAACTAGTGACATGTTGTCAAAGTATGTTCATAGTCAGTGATAAGTTTGGACAACTTGTCTGATAATACTACAATATGATACTTTTGATGACTTGTCTTGGTAATGTGGATAGAGATCCAAGAGTATTAAGTTGGTATTTTCAATAAGATTGGAACGCTGAACAGGACTACCTAATTAGTTGTTTCTCTACGGCTATAAGAAATAATTAATTTTATAAGACGATAACTCTAAATTCGGGAAATAGTCCGAACTTGTGTATAGAATGTTAATTGCGTTGATGCCCAAAATGATGTGGTTAAAATTGAATAACCAGGATCTTACATCGTTGGGCAATTGCATAAAGTGTGACAGGAACCGATATTTTACTAGGAATCTACAAGGTAAGATGTCCCCTTAATTGATTCGCAAATGCATGAATAGATTCTAGAATCTTTGGCCAGAGTATTCCATATGTTGGACATTTTGGAATTAATATGAAAATTATTTCTGTACTATGAATTGTTCGAGAACGGCGAGTTAGGAACTGTGATGATAGAAGTGAGGAAAATAATGATAGTAATTGGAGTTGTCTTTGCTTACGAATATCTAATAGAGGGGTTAATTGTCACAATAACAATAATAAAGTTATTTGTAAAATTCTTGAGTAATTATATTTAATTTTAGAGTGCAGTAAAACTTATTTGGATGAATTAAGTTTTATTAAATGGCAATTGTTATCATGAGGTGATAATCAAATTTGACCCATTTGGAGCCAAAGTTATATTGTCCCTAGGTCCCTCTGCAAGCCTCCATTTAAGCACTGCTTGAAAACATTTAAATTGAATTCATGGTATAAATTATTTGCTTATAAGATGAATAAATTAATTTTGTTAAACATAATTTATGAAATAAATTATTTATTTATAAAATGAATAATTAATTTTATCAAATAATATTTATGGGTTGAATTTATACATGTAAGAGTTAAACATATTAAACAAACAAAAAAAATAAAATATTCATGCGCTGGGCACATGAGATTTATAGGGCCCACACTTATATATATATATGTACACATGTACATAGGGTTGCCGTGAGAATTTGCCGTGAGTGTGTTTTTTTTTTTTTTTTTTTTAGGTTTTGTAATCTAGTTTTTCCCCATCATGAAGAACCTAAAATTATTTTAGGATTTTTTTTTAATTAATGTTTAGCATAGTTTTTTTGAAAATTCATTTTTCGGAAAGATTAAAAGAAAAATTTTTGTTCCGAAATTTTTTCTAAATTAAATATTTTTGGAGTCCAAACTCCAGTGCTAATAGTGGTCATTGCAGAGAAGATATTGAGTGTCAAGAAGTTTCTTCTTCCAATTTCAAATCTACAAATTCGGAGTTTGGATTAGCACTTCAGGTATTTCTAAATTAAGTATTTAATATTTAATTACGTTTTTCTTTATTTCGTTTATTCTACATATTATTTTTATACTTGTTTTATTTGATATTTTATTTGTTATATTATAAACCTATTAGAGTAAGATCTAGGTCTAATTAAATAGTTTAATTAGATTAGGGCATTAGATTTAAAATTAAATTTAAAATTAATTTTTCTCTACGCCTGCTCTAGTAGTTTTGGGGAAAATTTTTTTGAAATACGTTCCCATCAAGATTATCACAATACCTTTGCCCCTATTGCAAAACTTGTTACTGTTTGTTGTGTCCTTGTAGTAGCAGCTTCTAAGAATTGGATAGTACATCAATTAGATGTGAATAACGCGGTCCTTCACGGGGCCCTCGATGAGGAGGTATACGTGAAATTGCCTTAAGGTTTTGAGAAGAAAAATGAGGGTAAAGTTTGTCGCTTACATAAATCTCTTTATGGTTTAAAACAAGCTTCCCGTAATTGGAATCAAAAGTTGGTGTCTTTTCTAGTAAGTGTGGGGTTCACACAATCTAAGTCCGATTACTCGTTATTTACTTTCACTCGTCGGTCGACTTTTACAAGTATTATGGTTTATGTTGATGACATCATTATAACGGGTAATGATTTAGAGCATATAGACAAAGTGAAATCATCTCTAAATAAATAGTTTGGCATTAAGATTTTGGGACACGTTATGTACTTTCTTGGCATAGAGGTTCCACGCTCTAAGGAAGGGATGGTTTTGAGTCAATGTAAATATGCTCATGACATTTTGGATGAAATAGGGTCGTTAGGCGCAAAACTGGTCTCCACTCCCATTGTTCGAAATCATCATTTGGCCGATGGGGATGGAGACCAAGTTAGTGATCCCGGGAGGTATCAGAGGTCAATAGGGAGGTTACTGTATCTCACCATAACCCATCCTGACATTTCTTATGCAGTTAGAATTTTTAGTCAGTTCATGCATGATCCACATGTACCATATTTAGAGGAAAATTATCGTGTTCTTTGTTATATAAAGGGGGTTACCGGGCCAGGGTATTTGTCTTCCTCATGCGTCTAATCTTGCTGTCCGTGCCTATTGTGATGCCAACTGAGCAGGTTGTCCTACAAGTAGGTGGTCAACCATAGGGTTTGTGGTGTTTCTTGGTGAGGCGACTATTTCATGGCGTTCCAAAAAACAAACAGATGTTTCTTATTCGTTCATGAAGCAGAATATCGTGCTATGGCCACAATGGCTAGTGAGTTGGTATGTGTACGTCATTTGCTAAGTGATCTTCACGTAGATATTGGTAAAGCGGCTCTTTTCTTTTGTGATAACCAAGCTGCTTTTCATATTGCTTCTAACCCAATCCTTCATGAAAGGACGAAGCACATTGAGATCGATTATCACTTTGATCGGTAAAAGTTGTTGTCCAAGGAAATTGCTACTTCCTTTTTTCGGTCTTTAGGTCAAGTAGTGGATCTCTTCACGAAGGCACTTGGGTTACCTTTGTTCTGATCGCTTCTTCCCAAGCTAGGCATCGTTAACCTACATGCTCTAACTAGAGGAAAACTGTTAAATTCAAATATTTAATATTCTTATATTGAATGTAATTAGTTAGTGATATTTTCTTTTGAAATTCCTTTGTATGTACATCCTTCTCATGTATTATTAGGGTAGTAAATAGCTAGAATTAATTGGGTGAATTGAAAAGGAAATTTACTCCTCTCCTCCTCTCTTGCTCCCAACGTCGGCCCCCTTCAATGGCCAAAAGGGAGTTTTGCTTGTTTTACTTTGGATTCTTGATTTTTATTATTATGATTAGTCTTTTCATTTTCTTGATTGTATTATAAATAGTGTGGAAATTTTGTTAATAATATTCATTCAAAATTTCTCATATTCATGTCTTGTGTTCTTGGTTTGTTGAGCTTTCTTTGTTAAGGAATTTTTCATGGTATCTGAGCGGGTTAATGATCCTGATCTCTTGTTTGTTGCACAGTATCCTTGTAAAGAAGGGTGCATTTGATTTTGTTGCACCATGGGCCTCTCTGATTAGTATTGGATCCAATTGGATGTAATCCCCCATTGGATCGGAGAAGGCAAGGGGTATGTTTGAAGTAGGCTCACGTGTAACGGGGAGTGTTAAGAGTAAAAACTCTACATGTGAGTTAAAATATCAAATCCCACATAGGAGTTATGGAAAAGAAGAGGCCAACTTATATTAGGATGAAACTCTACCTAGGTTTATATATGGATCTCATGTGCGCCAACTCTGTTGATAGGACTTAAAGGCCCTGTAAAAAATTTTTTAACAAACATCTTATTAAACCTAATCAATGACTACAGCGACCTTTATCTTGTAACGCACAAGTTGGCTACCAAAGATCACTACTGTATTCCTACATTTGACACGACAGTCTTATCTTCGAGTTATTTAATTTACTGCTATCTATTGCCATATTTTAAGGATGCAACACGTAAGTGGAAAACTGGAGAACTAGAAGGAGTCAACAATCTTCCCTTTAATTTTATTAACAAATAATCAAACTTCAAGAGGAAAATAAACTCGATTCTCACAACCCGAGAAAAGAGGATCTCAAATTGGAAATTAAATCTGAAAATTGAATGCCTAAAACACTAGATTTCCTCTAGTATATATAGAGGACCAATTTGAATTAGAATCCAATTCTAAAAGATAATTCAAAATTTAAACAGAGCTAAAATCCTAATAAAACTCAAATTCCTATTTAACTTCAAATTCGGCCCAGATCCGTCTGCGCTCCGCTTCCACCAACTGCTAACCACCAAGCCTGTGTACTCGGCCGATGACCCGCCAAGCATGGATTATGGGCTGCATCGTCCTCCCCGGATTAGAGAGAATTCACCCTCAGATTCGCCTGAAGATCAGCAGCATCATTGTCACCAAAGTAGGGAACAAGGTGCCTAACGTTGAAAACATCAGAAGTCCTCATACCGGTTGAAATTTGTAGACGGTAGGCATTGTCGTTGATCTTCTCAAGTACTTCCAATGGTCCTATCTTGCATGCTATCAGCTTGTTGTATTCCCATGCCGGGAAACTTCTCGTGTCAGGATGGCCCAAACTTTGTCTCCCATTTGGAACTGAACTGCTCGCTGCCCCTTATTCCTAGCTGTCTTGTACTTAGCGTTGACCTCCAGCAACTCAGCTCTAGTCTGCTCATGGATGTCCCTAAGGGAAGAGATGAAGTCATCTGCCTTCTTTTGAGGAGGAGTGAGATTTGGGACTGGCGCCAAGTCTATCGGAGATCTTGGAACAAAGCCATAGACAACCCGAATTGGCGCGAACCCTGTACTTCTATTGACGAAGCTGTTATAGGCGAACTCGGCCTGATGTAGCTTCATCTCCCATCCCTTGGCGTTACCAGCAACGAGGCCTCGGAGAAGATTGCCCAGTGATCAGTTAATGACTTTTGTTTGTCCATCCATTTGAGGGTGATGGATGGTGCTAAAGACGAGAGACGTATTCGCCATTTTCCATAATGTTCCCCAGAAGTCATTCACGGACTAAACATACTGATCAAAAACAATGCTTGCTGGAAACCCATACAACTTGTACACTTCTTGGAAATAGAGACCTGACACATATATGGCGTCAACAGCTTTCTTGCACCCGATGAAGTGTGCCATCTTGGAGAAACGGTCTATCACAATGAAGATGGAGTCGATCCCACCGGTGGTCTTTGGTAAACCTAACATGAAGTCCATGCTGACATCTGTCCATGGTTGACTTGGAACCGGTAACGACATATAAAGACCAGCGTTGGTCATTGGACCCTTTGAAACCTGACATACGCAGCATTGCTTGACATACCTTTCAACCTCCTTGCATATGGTAGGCCAGAAATAGTTGGTTGTATTGAGTTTGAGCGTCTTATCTCTGCGCACATGCCCCATGTTGTACTTATCTTCAACGATCTAAAGCCTCCAGCTTGAGTTCGGAATGAAAAGCTGGTTCCCTTTGAATAAGAAACCGCCATGAATAGCGTAGCCGAGAACAAACCCCAACTGTGCTTCCAGCCATAACTCGCCAAAAGTGGAATCATCACGGTACTGCTTCACCAGCTGATCAAACCTGGTAACCTCCATCCTGCTCTCCGCGAGGACAAGTTTCCTCTTGCTTAGTGGATCCGCCACTTTATTCATTACGCCTAACTTGTGCTTGATCACAAAGTGGAAGAGCTGTAAGTAGCTAGCCCACTTACCGTGTCTGTCTGAAAGTTTGTCTTGGATACTGATGTATTTGAGGGCAATGTTTTCAGAATACAAGATGAACTCCCGGTTGGCTAAGTATGACTTCTAGTGCAAATCGTAAGTTGAGTAATTCAACCTACTCCCATCGAGCTTCTCACTGAAATATGCAATAGGCTTCCCATCTTGGATGAGCACAACGCCAATGCCAATCTTAGAGGCATCCGTATGAAATTAAATCGTCTTATGAAAATCAGGAAGGGCTAACACTGGTGCTGTGGTCGGTTTCTCCTTGATTGTATTGAAGGAGGATTTGGCTTGAGGGATCCAAACAAAGGAGCCCTTCTTCAGGCAGTCAGTGATAGGCGCCATGATGGAACTGAAACTCGGACTAATGACCTGTAGAAAGACACCAGCCCATGGAAGCTACGAACTTCGCCAATCGTTCTCGATTGACACCAGTCACATATGGCTGCTATCTTCCCCTCTTTAGCTAATATACCGTCCTTGGATACAACGAACCCAAGGAAGATCACCTCGTCCCTCATGAGCATGCACTTCTGAAAGGTGGTAAACAAACTCTGGGTTCTTAAAGTGCCAAGCACTTCCTCCAAGTGCCGGATGTACTCAACACGATTCCGACTATAAATCAAGATATCATCAAAATAGACAACGACGAACTTCCTAATGAAAGGATGTAGAACTTGAATCATAAACCTCATGAATGTGCTTGGCGCATTGGACAATCCGAATGGCATGACCAACCGCTCATAAAGTCCCTCCCTAGTCTTGAAGGAGGTCTTCCACTCATCTCCTGGTGATATATAAATTTGGTGGTACCCGCTCTTCAAATCAAGCTTCATGAACACCTTTGAACTCTACAATTGATCAAGTAAGTCATCTAACCTTGGAATAGGGAATTGATATCGTACCATGATATTGTTGATTGCCCTACTGTCAGTGCACATTCACCGACTCTTATCCTTCTTTGGCGTCAACAGAGCTGGTATGGGGCAAGGACTCAACCTCTCCCTGATAAAGCCTCTAGTGAGTAGCTTCTCCACCTGGCATCTCAACCCCTCATGCTCTGAGGGACTCATCCGGCAATGGGGTCTATTGGCCAATGAAGCAACCAGCACCAAATCAATGCGGTGCTAAATGTCTCTTAATGGCGATAAAGCAGTAAGCAACTCATCCGGGAATACGTCCGCGTATTCCACCAGCAGGGTGGTAACCTCACTCAGTATCTCCCCGGACAAATCTTGATTTCCTTCCCAATCAACATAAACATGACCTTGGCGCCGCTAACCTTTTTGGTGAACATGGCTAGTCCCTGCATGTTTGGGTGTGGAGCTTCCAAAGTTCGTGGCGCCTCCTTCTTCTTAAGTAACAAGATAGTCTCGGTCCCTTTGAAGATGAAGCTATAGGTGTTCTTTCGTCTGTCATGCATGGCACTTCTATCATATTGCCATGGGCGCCCAAGCAATAGATGGCAAGCATCCACGGTGACAACGTCATACTAAACCTCATCCTTGTAGTTAGCCCTAGTCAAAAAATTAACTGAGAAACATTTGGAAACGGTTACCTAATTTCCTTTCTTGAGCAATGACAATTTGTAGGGACTAGAATGAGCGTCCATCTTCAACCCCAACTTGGTGATGGATTACTTTGATATGACGTTTTCACAGCTCCCCGAATCTATGACCATGCGGCACACCCTACCGCTAATTGTGCATGTGGTTTGGAAGATGTTGCTTCTCGACTAACAATTCCCCCGTTCCTCTCTAGGCGTGAAGCAAGCTCTCCTAACCACCAACAAATGCCCTTCATCGCCTGCCATGGCATCTACTTCTTGTGTCGCCAATTCTTCTTGGACTTCTTTTTCAACAACCTCGCCATCGTTGCCATAAAGTTCCTCAAAGTAAAGGCCCTTTCCAGGCCTGTCTCCTTTATGGCATTCAGCAGCTCAGTGCCTACTTCTCCACACTTGAAGCAACGAGTCCTTGATGTGCCCGCCAAGTCTTGGGTAGTAGGCCTGCCCACATTATTTATTGATGGTCTACTTTGTATGGCCTGGGTTGGCGGTACTCTTGCTTCGTCTCTGCCGCCAACTTGTGCTCCCTAGGTGCTGCCAACTAGGCGATGCCTTTGCTGACGTTCCATGTTCACGGCTCTTTGATTCACCTTAGAAACGGAAAAGATGTCGAACATGTTCAACACCTCTTGTATAGACTCCCTCAATCTGCCTATATATCGATTCGCTAATTGGTCTCCGGTTTTCGCCAAGTCATTCCTGGCGATCAACGAATAGATCTCTGCTGTGTACTCCGCCACAAACCTAGAGCCCTGTCGTAATCCTTGTAGGCGCGAGTAAATCATCCCGGCGTGATTATGAGGCAAGAACTCCTCTGGGCGTCCTCCACCGTTAAACTCTGGAATTTTGATCCGGAGGCTGGATTCCCACCTCTGATCGTCGCAACCGTGGGGGTTTTCGGTATTGAAGCGATGTCGCCTCGGCCTAGGATCCAGTAGCTCCTCGTTCGGGAACGGATTTTGGAAGCTCTCGTCCGTCTCCCCTTCTATAGCACCCGGTGTTAATGAGCATTGAGGCTGGGTTCCCGATGCATGATGGGGATTAGCCCCTAGTTGAATCAAGCAAAGCTCGATTCGTCGGAGTCTCTCCTCGAACTCATCCAATCTCTTTTTGGTCTGCTATTGATGATGTTGGTCATAAACATCCTCGACGACAGCGTATCTCTATCGCCCACGGGCCATCTTAGAAAACGTTCTGAGCTCTGATACTAACTGATGTAGCGCGTAAGTGAAAAATTAGGGAATGGGAAGGAGTCAATAGCCTTCCCTTTAATTTCATTAACGAAATAATAAAACTTCAAGAGGAAAATAAACTCGATTCTCACAACCCGATAAAAAAGGCTTTAAAATTGGAAATTAAATCTGAAAATTGAATTTCTAGAACCCTAACTTTCCTCTAGTATATATATAGAGGAGCTATTTGGAAAATAACCTAATTCTAAAAGATAATTCAAAATTTAAACAAAGCTAAAATCCTAATAAAACTCAAATTCCTACTTAACTTCGAATTCGGCCCTAATCCGTCCGCACTTCACTTCCGTCAACTACTATCCACCAATCCCGTGTAATCGCCGAGTGACCCGCCAAGCCAGGAATATGGGCTGCATCATTTAACATCTGTACGTATAAGATTAGAATAATGCGTGTGTTATAAATATTGGATATTTTTTGGGTACAAATTTTAGAGTCAAGTTTAGATATTATCAAATATTATAAAAAATTAAAAATTATGTAAAATACTTATTTACGTATATATATAAATACATATATATAAATGGGTATTGGGGTAAAATGTGAGTGTTAGAAATATAACCCATCATCTCATGATTCACCCCCCCCCCCCCCCCCCCCCCCCTCCTCTTTTGTACTACATATATGTACATCCAACAGAAGCAAAAACAAGATGGAAAAAGAAAGAAGAAAAAAGAAAAAGGAAAAAAGGAAAAAAGAACGAGAGAGAGAGAGAGAAAAAGAGATAAATAAAATAGTTTCGTTATGATATAAAATACTTGTTATTTTTGTTAATTATATTTGAGTTTATTTTTTTATTACCATCCTATAGAGTATAATATCTTTATAGTTTTACAACATGTTACCATCATGAGTCTCTACCCAGACAAGGTTTATATAAGCTTAAGGTAAGGCTTTTATTTTCTAACCTTTGTCATTTCTAATGGCTAATCTAACAAAGCTTGACTTTATTGATCTTGATATAAGTGGCAAGAATTATTTGCCCTGGACCCTTGATGCTGAGATTCATCTTGATACTATGAATCTTGTAGATACTATTATAGAAGGTAATAGCGCATCCCTGGAGGATTGCGCAAAAGCTATGATATTTCTCAGGCATCATATCCACGAAGGATTGAAAATCAAGTATCTTACTGTAAAGGACTCACTTGTCCTTTGGCACAATTTAAAGGAGAGGTTTGATCCCCAGAAATATATGATCCTCCCTAAAGCTCGCTATGAATGGATTCACCTGCGGCTATAGGATTTTAAAGCCGTCAATGAGTATAATTCTGCGGTGTTTAGTATTACCTCCCGACTACAATTATGCGGTGAAAATATTACAGAGGAGGATATGTTGGAAAAGACGTTTTCGACTTTCCATGTCTCGAATATGCTCCTGCAGCAGCAATATCGAGAAAGAAATTTTAAAAAATACTCATAGTTAATTTAATGTCTTCTTGTTGCTGAACAAAACAATGAATTGTTAATGAAAAATCACCAGTCACGACCGACTGGGTCAGAGCCATTCCCTGAAGTGAATGCTACTTCTCATGAAAATAATACATCTAACCGTGGCCGTGGCCGTGGCCGTGGTCGTGGTCACGGACGTGGCCACGGTCGTGGACGCAATCGTGGTCGTGAACGAGGTGGTAATAATGGACCAAAAATTAAGGGGTCCGGCAACAGTGAAGAGAACAATAAAAGGGAGAAAACCATTCAGCCAAATTCGTCGAAAGACGCTAAAACCTGTTGTTTCCGTTATGGCACAAAAGATCACTGGTCGCGTACCTGTTGTATGCTTGACCATCTAGTGAAGCTATATCAAGCATCATTAAAAGGAAAAGAAAAGCTCCCAGAAACAAATTTTGCCGAAAGATCATCCTCAACTTGATGTGACACATCTTGATGTCTCTGATTTTTTTAAAGATCCCAGTGGGAAAATTGATTACTTGATCGGCGATGGAAATGTTATACTGGGCTAAGGTTTTATGTTTTTCTATTATGTTTTTGTACTAAAATTTGGTTTACTTGTAATATAATGGTGTGTGTAAGTTGATGTAAAATATAGTTTGAGGATTTGTGTAATAAAATAATATATTTTGGTATTTTATCTTACTACTTTATTTCCAATAAAATTTTAAATGGAATCTCACTAATATAAATGTATTTTATAGAAATATGAATTTGATCAAAGATGGAGATTTATGTTTAGCAGACAGTGCAATGGCACATACTATCCTCAAAAGCAAAATATATTTTTCTCAACTACAATTAGCTGAAGCAAATGTCAATACAATATCAGGTATTTCAAATTTGGTTGAAGGCTCTGGAAGAGAACATGTTATGTTCCCTGAAGGGACAAACTAAACATAAGCAATGCTCTGTTTTCAGCAGATCACAGAGAAACTTGATCAGTTTTTGATATATTCGTCACAACGGTTATCATATTGAGACAACAAATAAGGGTGAATTGGCTCCTCGAGGGTATTAAGTATCTGAAAATGTCGAGAATGAAGAAGTCTCGATAAACTATGCTGTTACTGGCATTCGATGGAATCGAAATGATACGATTCTCGATCAAGTGTTCGCATATAATGTGGCCGCTAATTTGACCATAGAAGGTGAAGATCTTGAACCTAGATCTCTTCAAGAATGTCAAAGAAGAGATGACTGGCCGAAATGGAGAGAAGTAATACTGGCGGAGTTAAACTCACTCGCTAAACATGCAGTTTTTGGACCTGTAGTTCAAACGCCTGAAAACACGAAACCTGTAGGCTACAAATGGGTTTTTGTATGAAAAAGAAATGAGCAGAATGAATTCGTAAGATATAAAGCACGACTTGTAGCTCAAGACTTCTCACAAAGGCTAGGAATTGACTATGAAGAGACATATTCACCTGTAATGGACGCAATTACGTTCAGATTGTTAATAAGCCTGGTAGTCTCTGAAGGACTCCACATGCGTCTTATGCACGTAGTACTAGATTACCTATATGGATCACTTGATAATGATATCTATATGAAAGTCCTGAAGGGCTACAAATGCCAGAAGCATATAGCTCAAAACCTCGAGAGTTGTGTTCAATTAAATTATAGAGATTACTGTATGGATTGAAACAATCAAGGCGAATGTGGTACAATCGTCTAAATACATACCTTCTGGAAGAAGGATATGTGAACAATCCAGTTAGCCCATGTGTTTTTGTTAAGAAATCGAATTGTGGATTTGCTATAATAGAAGTCTATGTTGATGATTTGAACATCATAGGAACACCTGAAGCCATTAAACATGCTGTTGCATATCTAAATAAAGAATTTGAGATGAAAGATCTCGACAAGACAAGGTATTGTCTTGGTCTGCAAATAAAGCACTTATCTGGTAGAATTTTAATCCATCAATTTGCTTATACAGAAAAAGTGTTTAAACATTTTTATATGGACAAGGCACATCCGTTGAGCACCCCAATGGTCGTCCGATCACTTGATGTGAATAAGGACCTGTTTCGACCTCGAGGGGATGATGAAGAAATTCTTGGCCCTGAAGTGCCATATTTAAGTGCAATAGGTGCATTGATGTATCTTGCTAATAATACGAGGCCAGATATAGCCTTTTCAATTAATTTATTGGCAAGGTATAGCTCAACGCCTACCTAGAGACATTGAAATGGAATTAAACATATCTTTCGATATCTCCGTTGTACATCTGATATGGGATTATACTATCAGAGACAATCAAGTCCGAGATTGGTTGGATATGCAGATGAAGGATATTTGTCTGATCCACATAGAGGCCATTCAGAGGCAAGATATTTATTCACCTATGGTAACACTGCTATATCTTGGCGATCTACCAAGCAGACAACAGCAACAACTTCTTCAAATCATGCCGAAGAACTTGCACTTCATGCAGCAAGTAGAGAATGCTTGTGGCTGAGATCCCTTATTCAACACGTTCAAGAAGAATGCAGTCTTCGAACAATCAGGAGGAGTCCGACAATACTATATGAAGATAATGCTGCATGTATTGCTCATGTCAAAGGTGGATACATTAAAGGCGACAGAACTAAGCATATCTCACCAAAGTTCTTCTTTACACACGAGCTTTAGAAGATGGGTGAAATATATGTTCAACAAGTTCGCCCAAGTGAGATCCTCGCAAATCTGTTCACGAAAGCTTTGCCAACATCAACTTTTGAAAAGTTAATTCATAAGATTGGTATGCGTCGACTCAGAAATGCCTCTTACTAATATGTTCTCATGAGGGGGAGTTAAATATAAGCTGTACTCTTTTTCCCTTCACTATAATTTTTCCCACTGGGTTTTCCTAGCAAGGTTTTTAACGAGGCAGGCGTATTTAGCTTGGACACAATGTTCCGTTATGACGGAAAATATCCAAAGGGGGAGTGTTGTAAATATTGGATTTTTTTGGGTATAAATTTTAGAGTCGAGTTTGGATATTATTAAATATTATAAAAAATTAAAAATTATATAAAATGCCTATTTATATATATACAAATACATATACATATATATATATATATTGGAGTAAAATGTGACAAGTGTCACAAATGTAACCCATCATCTCATGACTCATCCACCCCACCCCCCCCCCCCCCCCCCCCCCCCCCCCCCCCCCCCGTACTCTATATATGTACATCCAGCAGAAGCAAAAACAAGAACAAAAAAGAAAGAAGGAAAAAGAAAAAGGAAAAAGAGAAAAAAGAACGAGAGAGAGAGAGAGAGAAAAAGTGATAAATAAAATAGTTTTATTCTGATACAAAATACTTGTTATTTTTGTTAATTATATTTGGGTTTGTCTTTTTATTACCATCCTATAGAGTATAATATCTTTATAGTTTTACAACAGCGTGCAATTTATCATATATATTGCATCTTGAAGAAAATCTCTTTTTTGAGTTAAATTGACATCAAGATCTTTATTATTCTAAAAGATTAATAGATAAAAGTCAATGATGACAGTTCATAATCTAATATATTTCTTCATGCAAATACCGTAGCACTTAAAATTTTAAGGGTTATTTACGCTGTTAATTTAGCTCTAAAAAAATTATTTTAATAAAGTTTAATTTTAAAATTAATATTAATTTATGATTGAAATTATACTTTAATTTAGTACTTGCATATGCTAAAAATTAGCACTTGTATATTTGGTAACCAGTTTCTTATTAAAATTGTAAATCAATTATTCAAAAAACTAACATTAGTCTTAATTATACTTTATTGAAAATATTTTAATCATACTAGAATTACGCCTTAATTGGTATGCAAAAAGTAGACAAGGGAAGTTTCAATTCATGGAAAGTGTTGTTTTTAAATCTTGTTGGGTATGCAGGAAATAGGCAAGATATGAAAAGTTAGAATTACTAAATAAGTTTCAATTACTTCAAAATAGAGAAAGTAACTTACCTAGCCCCTCATAGGTGAAGTCTACTTCCTTTATGATTTTTAATCTATATGACAATTTCACCCCCTTTTGATTTGTGATTATGGCAAGTTTACCCATTCCTCCTTCTATCAATGTCGTTAGAATATCGGATATGGGCATAATAATAATTTTAATTGTATAAGTGTTGTGTGAACCAAACGAAATATAGGAATTGAATTCCCAGGAAATTCTATTTTCCATATAGAAACCAAACACTTTTAAACCACTTTTTAGAAAGTTGACAAGATAAGTAAATTCTTAAAAAGTATGATTTCTTGTAAGATTTTAATTCCTTCGACAACCAAACGAGACCTTAGATTGGTATAATCTAAAATCAAACAACTAAAATAACCCAATAAGCGGCGGGTTTGAGGATGGGCTCAAGCCCCCGGCTCAATTTAACTTTTTTTGTAGTTTTAGATTAATGTATATTATTATTGTTAAATAATATAAAATTAAAATTAAAATAATTTGAAAACATCTTGAATAATACTTTAGACAAAACACAAAATAAAATAATTGAAGAACATTTTGAATTAAACAATGACAAGAACAGACAAAATAAAAAAAGACTTTGGATCCAAAATTCACTAAACTTGGATAGACATATTGAGACTAGGGTAAATATTTCTTTTGATCCAAAACTTTGGATAAACAATATAAAAAAAAAATAAAACATTTAGAAAGAA
The DNA here is from genome assembly GCA_018398585.1 of Simmondsia chinensis. Taxonomy (NCBI): domain Eukaryota; kingdom Viridiplantae; phylum Streptophyta; class Magnoliopsida; order Caryophyllales; family Simmondsiaceae; genus Simmondsia; species Simmondsia chinensis. The sequence goes on along the minus strand of JAGTTD010000021.1, from coordinate 5,773,632 downwards.
AAGATACTTGAAGCTTTGGATAATTTGCAAGTAGAAAAAGCAACAACTTAAAATAGAAAATTATAAGGGAAAATGTAAAGCCAACTATTACTAGAATCCTAAGCAAAAGACTAAGTAAATAACACTATAATGGTAGAGACAAATCCATAATAGCCGGTTACAATAGTAAGAGAAGAGGAGGTACTTTCCTACTAATTGCAATAGTAGATGCTAGATGCTAGGGAGTATGCTAAATACTAAGAATATTCTAAGTGCTCGAAATACATGTAGAAATACAAGAAAATATACTAGCATTCAATAATTTTAAGTATGTTTTTATTTATAAGTCCAATCTATTTTATATTTAAATGTACCAAATATAATTGGTATAATTTTAGATCTTCTAAAAATTAATGACCGTGTGATACCTAAGATTCTTTATTCTTCAAAAATAATCAACTAGTCATCACTTTATATGACTCTAATATGTATGAGGAATATATAGTTTGAATTGCATCGTTACTTGAGAAGTGTATATCATGCCCTAGTTTTTAGTGACTTTATTTTACAAAGTTAGCTATGATAATTTGCCTAAGACTATTCTCAAATTCAATTTTTTAGTACAAATACAACATAGAACTATAATAATTTCTTAATATGTATATATTTTTAAAGAGGTTTACTTTCAATGAACTAAATTTTATTAACAAAATTGCTTTATGTGACTCGTTAATTTAGAACATAAAATCTAAAATTTTAACTGGAATTGAAATATTAGCACAAAACTAGTAATCAAATAAAAACAAATTAAAGGAAAATAATCAAAAAGTATAATAAACATACTTTGTCAATCAAATCTGCCCTCTTCTAAAATTATAGATCCGCCACTTAGTACAAATTGGTGTAAATAAATCAAATTTTAATAATATGCATACACTCAACTCGTGCCTCGTAAAAAAAAATCTCATTGCTTAGTTGATGTGATTCGAAGTGCGATTAAATATTCTTTTTCTTTTTAAAATGGGATTAAATATCCTAATATTTCCATTTGCGCACTAAAAAAGAATGATAAATAATCCTATTTTGTATATTTAATTTGTATAATTAATTGTTATGGTATAAAAATAATTTTATAATTTCACTTATCAGTTTAAATTTTTAGAAAAATTTGTTCTTTCAACACTAATAGGGTAATTAAAATATTAAATTATAAAATATAAAATAAAAATAATTATTTTATATGACTAATAACTTATACGTATGGACATATAATTAAATATATTTTTAATATTTATGATATTAGTCTAAAATAATTTATATTAGTTATTTCCAAGCAATACACGGAGGCCGTTACATGTTAAAATTTTAAGTTTGGGATTTTTATTTGGAATTAAATGTCAAATAATTATTCTAAATAAAATAATGGCATACAGCCACTTTCAGCTTACGAGCAAGCAAGATATATACACGGTGATGTAATCGATAACATTAGAATAATGGTGTGATACAGGTTTATTTTGCTCCATACAAACATTACGCTTAGGCCTAAATTATTGATCTTTTTGGTTTAGTTATTACTTCCCTTTTTTTTTTTTTTTTTTTTTTTTTTGAGACTGAGAGAGCAAAAGAGAAGAGGAATAATGTTTTCACCACACACTTTATAGTAAAGGGCTTTTTTTTTTGGGGGGGGGGGGGGGGGGGGGGGGGGGGGGGGGGGGGGGGGGGGGGGTGTGACAAATTATAGTATTCAGGTTGAAGTTCAAGTATAGTACAAAATGTATTAAAAGAAGATTACAAAATATCAAAGAATATTACAAAAGATTACAAGAAATAATGGGTGATACGTTGATCAAATTATATCTCATGAATCATTGAAGATAAGAAGTGTGCTATTGGAATGAATCAGCGCAAATCCCATTGATTTGAGCAAATTGGCAACATTGAAATGAATGCGTGCTAATTTCACACTAAGGTCTGATAGTCACAAAAAGAGGGGAAAAGGGCTCACAAAGGGTGGTACAATGCGTTTGTTTCTATTGAACGACATTTCCCACATACTTTTGAGGTTTTTATCCTTTCAACTATATTAAAAAAAAAAGTGAAAACTACGGGTGATACAAGTTTCTACAGATGCTAGGATAAGAGAAAGACAATTTCATGTGGTTTTAGAACGTGTCAAAACTGTACACTCGCAAGGGTACGAGCAAGTTTTAATTATGCACGGGAATACAAGTGTCGTATCCACGAGGAATTAGTATTAAGTCCGATTTGGTAATATTGAGTAGTTAAAATCTATTTAGTTGGGAGGGTTTAACAATTAACAAAATTAGTGGAAGAAAACAATAAGTTTAAGTAGTGAAATCAGTCAAGGGTATTTTAGGGAATAAAGTTAGGTTAGCCTATCTCACATCCAAATATTATATTTCACCACGGCAATGGCTTTAAGAATACAAGCTCTAGATCCAAATTAATATATAGTTATAGTTTAGAGTAATAAAATAGTCTAAATGCATAATCCATCTAACTACTTTAGGTGTTGCAAGGATTATCTCAACAACACTATATTATACTTTTGTCACATCTAGTTTAATACTAATCCATTTAACAGATTGTGTTCAGAGTTAGGTACAACCTCAACCTTAATTACTCATGAAAAACCCATTACTCTTTACTTTAGAATACAAGCACAAGACAAAACGCAAATAAATTGAAAATTCAAATCATAGCTACAAGCACATAAAAGAAAATCCAATCTAAAAATTAAAACTCCTCATTGGGTTGCGAAAAAAGTGCAACACAAGTCATTATAGCAATAGAAACATAAATCCAGAATTTGGACGACTAACCGTCCTTCACCACTAAACTGATAGTGTGGGAGTTCTATAAGTCAAAAACTTTAAAGAGTAAGAGAAGAGAAAACTCATGAATAAAGACCCCCTTGATTATGTTAAAATGACTCTTGATGCAATTTCCCCAATACCCCAATCATTTGTGCTTCAGCCTTCATGAAAATCTAGTGTCTTAAGGCAGCTCGGGGAAGAAGAAGAGTAGAAAATAAAGAAAAACTTTCAAAAACTAGGAGGGCCCCACTATCTACGTGTGGCGTGCCCTAGGAGCCTAATATGGAAGGACCCATTCGATCAGCTGAAAATTTAAATGATCCGATCACAAGTGACCATGTAACTTAAAACATGCATAATTTTTTATTCGTAAAGAGCTAAGAGGCAAACTACATATTAAAATGAAGCATTCGAAGAGATTTACATGATCCCTTCATTATCATTAGTAGACTGTCTACTACAGGGTCATAGATAATCTTCATTTATCCTTTTTCTCATTTTACGCTTAACTGGTTGCAAAAATGCTTGGTTGATTGATTTGCCCACCCGAGGGGAAATTTTTCTTGGCCTAATTTTGATCTGGTTGGCCTATTTCTCACATGTGATCAGGTTTCTCTTCATTGGCTCCAAATTAAACTATTTTCACTAGTTCTTCACCGCTTTACGAGTCCCTTACGTTCCAACACATTCCCAGCCTAAATAAATATCAATTACATTAAAGTGCACATGGTATCACCAAAAATTTTCATGGTAATGGGGAATAAAACACATAGAAATACAACACATCAACATCATCAAACCTAAACTTCGTTTGTCCTTAAATAAAATACCCTTGACAATGGAATGACGTGCGCAGGGTGATGCTTGGCATTAAGGCACATCACATCTTGATCATTGTACAGACAAAGGGGACCTGGTGCGCAAACCTCTAGTACACAATTGATGTCAACGCCTATGCTTGGTTGCGACATGGTACATAACAGACTTTGACCCAAGCATGACCCTATTAGGGCATGTGCGCTTGGAGCAGCGCATTAACTTAGTTAAGTGGTACTAGCCAAGCTCATGATTATGCTCAAGCGTGTGCATAAGAATGAACCCTTGACTAGGTGCAATGCATACGATGTGCTAATGTGAGAGGCACATCGATCAAGCACAAGTATATGCACAATGTGCATCCTTTGAACAGTTGAACTGGGCCTAATGGACATGAGCTTGAGCATGCCATTGACCAACTGAGGGCCATGTACTTGTTGCACAGCGCTGACTCGATGCGCGAGATGCAGGTCAGGCGCATTATGTGCACAAGCAAGGACAAGGCATGGAAGGCCAAGCCCTGCTCACGGTTAACTGCGCAGCGCTAGTGAATGACGGATCCTTGGCTAGACGCAACGTGGCACAAACTCAAGATGGACCTTGAGTGTGCAAGTGAATAGATGTTACCCGAGGATGGGCCCATGGACACTCTCAGGTTTGAGAAAAGGACGGGTCCAAGGCTTGCGCATGCAGAGGTATAGCGCACAGGCACCCGCGCCATAGTAAAGGGGATGGGCGCCCTAGGCACCTTGGCGCATGGAGCACATGCGCAACAATACACTAGCATCTGGGATGCACTAGGACCAAGCGCGCAAGCTTACGCAAGGTGTGCGCCACCCAGCGCACGCATGCGCGCTTGCAGCACGCACACGATGTAGTCAGTGCTAGATGTAGCACGCAAGGTGCGCACTGCGTGTGCTTCCCTAGCACAATGTGCGCACCTTGTCCAGGCACGAGCACTGGGTGCACACGCAGCAGTGCTCATCCTCATCAAGACTCCTGAACACTTAGGAAGCCTCGCACATATAAAAAGGCGCTTGGCAAGTGCGGATCACGTAACTTGATGGTTATTAAGCAAAAAACAAGAAAACTTAATGGAAGACCCTTGACCATGAGCTTGACTGAAGTCCTGGACTAAGATCTTTGCCAAGTAACAGCTGCGTAGTGGAGGGAAGCTTGACTAAGCATTTTGGAGCACTTTCACCTGGTAACCACTCCTCTTGGATGGGAAAAGTAGCAAGGACCATGTCCTGACTGGGATTTGACTCATTAACTACCCCTAGTGGAGCGCTCGTCAAGAGAAAGTGGAAAATCAGAGGGCTTAAGGTGCTACTAGGTGTCCTAGGTGGTTTCCGTGCTGTCCAAATCATGGGGAAGGCTGAGATTGTTTATAAAAATGGTTGTTTTGCCCTGACTTGGAGGCATTCAGGTTTTATGTCAAAAGAAAGTCTTGTATATGGTATTAAATAAAATTGTGAGAGTTCCATTGTAATTCAAAGAGTGCTCAATGATAAAAAGTCGTCCCTTATGACTTGTGTTCCATATCTTGTGTTTATGTTCAATTATGTTTATTTTTTACGTGCTTGTATATGTTTGTGTTTATGCTTAGGCTGAGTGAGTCATAACCTCACTGCTATCACAGGTAGCTAAAAAAATACTTGTGACAGTTTTGGTATCAGAGCCCCAGGTTGCGTGAACCCTGCTATCTAAGTTCCGAAAATGGGTGGTGCCTAGATTAGGTTTCTGCTGCTATCCAAACTTGAGTAAGTGCTGCTGTAATCTCGTGGCTAAGTCTTAACCAGGTTTGCCCCATTGCATTTGAATTTTAATGGGAATAGTAAAAGAAAGAGAAGTGTTCAACCGCGCCCGCGTTATTTCAATTTTCTAGTCAAGATTTAATTTTCGAGTTGTGGCCTTGGCCAATAAAGGGTTGTCCCTAGCGTTACTTTGGCTGTGCTCGGTTGTGTATGTGTGTGTTTGTCAAAGTCGTTGGCTTTGTGCTGTGCCTGGTTGCTTGCATGTGACTTAGGCCATAGATTTTAGTTTATTTGGAATTTTGCTGGTGTTAGCCGATAGGTGCATGGCTTGGGTTGTTATTGACCCGTTTGTGCTAGTTTTGGTGTTGGCATCATTGAATTGTGTTCCTTTGTGTGTTTTTCAGTTGAGACCTCGTTACCATGGCCCAAAATCAACAAGAACCTAAAAAGTGTCTTAAGAATAATGAACGCCTTAACCGAATTGAGGAAATTCTAGGTTTGGAGTATAATGCTGATGACCGTCCTACGAAAACAGTTTTGGGTGTGATGAAATCTTTATCTAGCGATATAACTTCCCTTAAGGAGATGACCCAGTCCCTAGTAATTGCCCGAAGGACCCCATCTCCAACCCCTGCTCCGCGTACTTATGTGCTTCACAAGTTGGGACCAAATGGTGCCAGGAGTAGTTCCCCTAACGTACCCCATGTCGGTGAAGCTTCCATCCCTACAATGGAAAGTTTACAAAAAGAAATTACGGTGCTACGTAAGACTCTTGATGTAGGAACACCTAGGCTTGACAAAGTTGATATTAAAGTCCCTATCCTAAAAGCCTTTGAAGGTAAGCGTAATGCCAAGACCTTGGAGAACTTCCTTTGGGACATGGAACAGTACTTTTAGGCTGCCCATGTCATTAAGGAAGACAAGGTTGTCATTGCATTCATGCACTTGATAGGTGATCGGAAATTGTGGCGGAGAGCATGTGTGTTCGAAGATCATGCCACAGGACATGTTGTGACCAGTTCGTGGAAAGCCTTGAAGAAGGACCTTCGTGAACAATTCTTCCCAAGCAATGCTTCGTGGTTAGCCCATGAATCTTTGAAGGATCTCAAACAAACTGGTTTTGTTTGTGAGTATGTAAGTGCTTTTAATTCTGTCATTTTAAAAATTAAAGGTATGAAGAATGAAGACAAACTCTTCAACTTTATTTCTGGTCTTAAACAGTGGGCTCAATTAGAGTCGAGGATGCAAAAGGTTCAGGAACTTGGCTTTGTCTTTACTGCCGCAAATGTCTTAGTGAACTCTAACTTGGGTCATGGTAATAATAAGAAAGAACACTTTAAGAAAGGATGGAAAAATGGTCCCAAGTACAATAAAAATGGAAAATTCCCTGCAACTGAGCCTAATAATATTAAAGTGTCTGTAAAAACTAGTGGGAATGACAAGGAAAAAAGTCCTAAGTCGAGTGGTTGTCTTATATGTAATGGCCCTCATTGTGCATGAAACTATCCTAACAATCAAACTTTAAGTGTTGTCATTCAACAAGATGACGATGAGGATGAGGATCACTAGCCATCTCCATCCCTTGTGAGGGGTAAACTGGCCAAAGGTGCTAGATAAAATAGGTTTTGGGTAATCATGTGGGCGTTTGATCATCCAAGCAAGCTGGTGGGTTGTTGTTTTGTTGATGATCATTCCATGTTTAGGTTTTGTTGTCGTGTTTTGTTGTTCTGGGTTTTGAAGTAATTTTGTTTTGATGGCTTTCGTTTTATAGTTTTGATGATGGTTTGTCAAAGCTTTATTTGATGTATATATATGTTGATTATACATGTTTTGATGGACTATCGGATGTGTGGTTAGTAGTGCGTCTGCGTTCGAGGGACTTGTATGCACCCTAATCGGTGATGAGCCTTGAATTGAATGAATGGTTAATGGTACAACTAAAGGACTGCTATGTAACCTAATATGTATTAAACCTAAAAACAAATGAGAATATGTCAAGTGCACTTGGACTTGAGTTTAGCCTTGATGGTGCACGTGAACTATGGTTTTGTGTAAGGAGTAGTGTTCTGCTTGATTGGAATGGGATTTGCTGGTGCCTGTGAACGACTAAGGCAAAGGACTACCTAAGTCAGTTTCTTGGGGTACTTATACTTCCTGCCATGGACGTCAGTTTATTTTGGTGGGGGAGGTTTCTAAGACACTTGACATTGGGATGCCGCGCGCAGGGTGTGTTGGGATATATTTAAAATTATTCCCTAAGTTAATCTAATTAACGCAGCAGAACGGTTTCCAATTTTAAACCTGTAGACCTCTACTCTAATACATTTATATTAATAACATGAATATTAACTGGCATAGTAAATGCTGTAAAGAAACAGAAAAGCGAAAACTAAAAGAAAAAAGAAAGAAGAATACCTGGATATGGACTGCAGTGTCGCTCCAAGAAATCACCGAGACGGCGAGACCTTTTACCCAATCTCCTTTCAATACTTGGAGTGTGGGCTCCGAAATATATTACCTAAAGGAAAATTTTCAACGAAAATTTCTTCTTTTTAACTCTCCAGAAGTTAATACTTTCGGAAAACTATTAATTTTGATTGATGATTGATACTAAACCATAATTCCAGGACCCCTATTTATAATAGACTACTAGACCAAAAAATTTCACAAAAATCTATGTGGGATAGTATTTAAAATAAAGAGCCAAAACGACATCGGTTTTAACCCATAGATGAATTTCGAGCACGCCAGCACACATGCACCGCGTGGTGCATTGTGATTGGAGGCACGGATCACCACTTGGGGAGTCCCAGAGCATGCCACGAGGCATGCTGTTGTTGGTCGGTGCCCGTAGGCATTGATCACCCCTTAGGACCACCCAACGGGTGACACGTGGTTGTGTCTATCGCGTGCGACGCAAATTTTTAAGTTGATTTTCCTGTTTTTCCCTCTTTCTATCTTATTTTGTTTTGTTTTTATTTCCCACATATAAAAATTCATCTTATAAATTTTTAATTAAATAAAAAATAATTTACTTTAAAATTTTAATTTCTATTCATCGAATGAATAATGTTTAGCAAACTCAAATTTATTCATCTCATGAATTCTTTCATATTTTTCTGATAGTGTAAAATTAGAGGCTTGTGCAGGGACCTCACGGACAATTTAAATCTAGCTTCAAATAGGTCCAAACTCATTATCATCTCCTGATAATATTTGATTACCATTTAATAGGACTTAATTCCACTAAATGAATCCTACTGCACTGTAGAGTTAAATCATTTATTCGATAATTTCTAATTTATATAATTGCAACATGCCCAATGCCGCACTGGCTCCTGCCTTAGCAGATCGGGGGAGGGGGGGTGGGATGTACGCCGCCTTCCCCCTTCAGGGTATTACCCCTGAAGAAAAGCTATTTCTGAGTGCCCTCAACCTGAGAGTGAGGACTTTCCAGGAGGTCACCCATCCTGGTACTGTTGTCACCCAATTTGTAATAATTGAACCCCTTGATATCCACGAGAAATAATAATTAAAACTACCATCATTATACTTCTCACTGCTTCTCCTTAAGTACCCGACTCACCCTTTTCGAATAATTCTATGACACGAGAACATATTCTTCGTATCATTTTGGCCAAAGATTCCAATTTTCCAAACACTTGTGAATCTACTTAAAGGGGCATTTGTATCTCATAAGAGACTATAGACTCTATGTTGACTATTTTGCTCCCACTACATTTCATTCAGTTACTCAACGTACATGGACTATTGGTCACTTTACAGGACCTCATTTTGAGTATACCAAACTGGCGAACACTACGTGCACTAGTTCAAGACAATCTCAAGATTCAGAATTATTTCTTAATCGCAAAGAATTATTTGTTTCTGACAGTAGTTAAGGAATAAATAATTCAGGTGGTCCAACTTAATGTTCCAATCTTATTGACAAACACTAACTATGATACTTCTGAATTCCCATCCTCATGACCTAGACAAGCTATTTAAGGTATTATGTTATGGTCTTATCAGACAAGTTGTCCAGAACTCATCACCGACTATAAACATACTTTGACAACATATCACAATTCCTATTTAAGTTTATTTGTGGCTCAATCTCATTAACCATTTAAACCAAACTATGACATATATTATTGGACTACGTCCATCTCATGGAATGTTTTAGAAATAATCGCATCCATAGTTGACTTGCAAACCATAATTAGACATAAAAATAAAAAAAATAATAATAATAATAATAATAATTTTATTTATTAATATTTAAATGCAAATAATTGGGTTTTCAGGACACTGGCTCCAACAATCTCCCACTTGTCCTAAACCCAATTAACCCTGCATTGCATAACTATCTCCAAGGGACATGTCATCTCATTGACTATAACAATTTCAATACTAATGCCTCACTGTCTCATCCTTTCCCTTACAAGTTATGGAACTATATAAAACCTTCGAAGTCAACAGGCTTACTTTACAACTTCTTAAGTTATTAAGTTCCCAACTTCCATAGTGAACTAAGCAATACTAGATTGCTTAACGCTTCACCATCTATTGACTCCCACTCCTAAGGTAAACATAAATTCTAACGTCAAATGTCAAGAATCCTTAAAATCATGTGCAATCTATGACAAACCAACATACTTTCTCACAATCTCGTAAAAGCACGACCTAAGAACACAGTTGATTCCTTTTACGTCTTTTATTTTGAAGTAATTAGATGGTCAAATCTTTAACAGCTAATTGCAATTCCACACCATTTATAATTAGTAGAATGCAATCCAACTACATCATTTAGAAAGTCGCTACTTTCTTATTAGGTCACTTGCACATCTATGGCTCAATAACCATTTGTTCAAACCCATAGGATTTGATGATTGTCATCGAATCTCTATTCAATGATCAAGATGCAAATTTAAGTTCATAAATGGACTTCCTCACTTTGCATATTATATGCTTCTGATATTTGGCAATAGACTTGTCTGGTTGTGTCATATACATATGTCCCCTCAAGATGATCATTCAGAAAATGTCGTCTTAACTTCCATTTGACATATCTCATCATAATGAGATATAATGGACAAGAGTATCCTTAATAACTTAAGCATAAAAATTGGCCAGAAGGTCTCATCATAGACGATTCCTGCCTTTAGGGTATCACCCATTGCCATCAATCTTTGCCTTGAAGGTCTCTATCTTCCCGTCCACTCCTCTCAATCTCTTATAGACCCATTTAGATCCATTCTAATGGATTCAATGCCTTTTGGCGCTTCTACAAGTTCCCAGACTTTGTTAGAATACAATTACTCCGACTTTGCTCTTATTTCTATGACGCATTGGTCTGCATTTCTATCCTTCGGAGCTCCATTGCAGTTTAAAGGATCAGATTCATTATCATGCTCAACCATTAAGGCTAATCAAATGAATCTATCAGGTGCCCGGATCATCCTCCCACTACACTGAGGCTCCCATGTTTTCAGTGCAAGTTAAGATTAGCTTTAGTATGCATCAAATGCATCAACCAAAACGAAGTTGTATCATGTTGTTAAGATACAATATCTCATATAGTCAAATTCTTTAACATATGCTTATCATTACCCATTTATTAAACTTCCTGCATAAAAAACCTATTGATATGCAAGATTGATTTATCATATGAATCTTACCATATTCAATAACACATTATTGATTCTTTCTACAACACTTTGCAGTAAGGAAAAAACTAAGAGCTCTCCTGAAATCCACCACCTTGATCTAATCGAAGTGACTTGAGTCATCAACTAAAAAAAAAACTTGATGAAGTACTTAGAGCTTCCACCCGTTCGAATAATCACCAGTTCACAAACATTCTGTGAACAAGTTCAAGTAGTTTAGTGGCTTTATTGTCTTTACTCTTAAAGAATCTTTAAGTCACCACTCATTCGTACATGATTGGCAGGTTGGTTATCATTTTGAATCTAGCAATTCTAAAGACCACCTCAAACCAGTATTTGAATCATGTTGGACTAATCCGACTTAAGCTTAAGCGCCACTAAGAGCTATATCTGCTTTAGGATAATCTTCTTTTCATGGGTAATGCAGCCTAACTTGTGCTAGAGATAGAAACTATCAACCATTATACCTTTTAAATAAACATTTTATTTACATATGTACAATGCAGTTTGTTTTGAAAAAATAATTGAAACCGATTTTATAAATGAAATCATAAATAGAAATCAAATTTCTACAAGAATGGTTAATTGAAATCAAAAATTATGTTCCAAAAACTTGCCATCTATACTCTTTGTAGATATGATTGGTTGATCTACTATCCACCAAGACACTAGTGGACTACCAACTAATCTCGACTACTGCCAACAAGATATCGAATACCTTATTCTGAAGACTTTCAAACCTTGGAAACAAGAATAGATGAATTTTCAGGCAACTTCTTCTAAAAATTTTTAATGACCAATCCCTTTTTTTTTTGTTTTAATTTACCCTTTAGAGGTTCCTAGTTTCCTGATATTGTTACTCCCATAAAGTGGACTTTTCAATTAGGCTAATTAGGATCATATCCTGTTGAGATTGGCTATCAATATCAGCATCAAGAATTCCAGTTAAATTGTAGAAGCTATCATCTCTATGACGCGCTCTTTAACTGAGAATCCTTAACACATTCTAGGGTCAATAATTTTTCTTATAAAGTGTCCTCATACTACTTAATAGTCCATCAAACATTTTTCTTAAAAATTGGGCATCTCTACTATAATTGATTTTTCAAGTATCTCATACTAGAATACATTTGATATTAATGTTCGAATCTAGCACCCTACTAACTAGTTAGCCTAGGCCTCTGTTCAAAATTGTTCCTTCTACCTAGTAGATCTTTTAGCAGTAAACTAGAGAACAAACGAGCAATTTAATTCTCCTTATGTATAGAGGACATCAATATTGATTGCAAAGCAATGTAAAATTTAAAAACAAGCAGTCTGAAAAATAAAACTGTAAACAAGTTACACAACATACATAGACATATTTCTTTATTTTAGCAAACAATCAAGTTTGGAGTTCACAATCCTATAGTAAAATATATGCCGTGGTGTCCCAACCAAACTACCAAATACTCCTTGGCAGTAAGGCAACATCGAGATATCAGTAAGGTGAGAACTTTTCTCAATTAATTTCATTTTCTTATAAACTCTTACTAAACAAAATTAATACACCACTTTACCCTTAGCCTCTAAGGTTATATGACAGAGCTCCTCGGGGAGGCTAACGTATTTCCCTAGTCAAGTGTATACCACTAGCTAGACATCCATACAAGTCCACAAAGTACTCCATGGTAGCGTGGGTCGCACCTATTTTCCTGTACTTCGGTCTATTTCTAAAGGTCTAACCTTATACACTGCAAATGAGTATCCTGCAATGGGATAGGATCAATCTACTATACTGTTAGACCGGTAACGAAGGCCGTGAAAATCATATAAATTCACTGCTGCTTGATGTTTTCAGTAAGTGAACTTTCTAATTGCTTTAGCAGAAAAAATAGAGTATGAAATCCACCTAACCATTCCCTGACATATGCAATGATGACCTAACTAATCTATCCGCTACTCTCCAGCAGCATAGCCGTATAGAGTTCTCATATAGGTGAGAACTATTCTCAATAAATATGTTTTATAAACATAATTAACTCACCATTCTGCCTTTGCCTATAAGATAATACCACAACACTTCGTAGGAGTCCTATATACTATCCAAGTCAAGTGTGTACCATTGCCTAAACTTTGGTACAAGTCCACTGGATGCTCCACGGCGGCGTGGCCACACCTTCCTGTACCTCAATCCATCTCGTAGAGGTCTAACCCTTTACACTGCAGATAAAAACGCCCTCCTCACGAAGTAAAGCTTATCCAATATATTGTTAGACTGGCAATGGAGGCTGTGAGGACTTAACTCCTGAGCCTCGCTCCCACTTGAAGTTTTGAACTGCGGATCTTTCTTTTAGTCTTGACTATCCCATAATCATTATTAAAATTATATTCTAAATTTTGTTTAACTATTAAGTAATCTTAATGGCATTAGGCTGCCTTAATTATGTTACCCCCTTTTTTTTAACTTATTTAACTCCAATCTTATTGAACTTTCCAAATACTTGAACCGTCGAATTCTAATCCCATTAGACCTATCTGGAAATGCTCCTGCCTGATTTTTATAAACTAGTAGTTCTTAATTTATTTAAAGGGCATTTATAACCATGGTTATTAAAATCCCGATTCGAATCTTAGAATCCTACGATTTTACGATTCCAAAATTGTTGACCGATCTAAATCATAAGTAGAATCTTAATTTTGTAAAATCTTACTATTCATTGATATTATATGAAACTAACAGATAGAATCATAATACGATTTTACGATTCTACCGATCCAATCTCGATTTTACCAACGTATACAAATTAAAAGGTAAAATGTAAAAAATCAAGTACATATTATAAAAAAAAACTTACTTTATTAGTTTGAAGTAAAAGAAAGTTCATTAAACATTTATATAATTTCAAGAAACTTAAATTAAGTTTTATTTTATGTTTTAAGCTTATATAAAGTTCGATTAGTAGCATATATATTGAAAGCTTTCATGATCATTGTAGGATAAAATGACATATATATGTTTCATGACAATATCTTTATCATTTTTGATTTATTTCTTATATATACACATGTAAGTTGAGATCTTATTAATAATTTTTTGACTTATATAACTGATAATGATATATAATATCAAAAAAATACCACACATTTAGTAGAATTTTACGATTCTCGATTTAATTCCAGGATTCCGATTCTAAAAGCCCCTACCAATTCTAAGTAGAATTCCGATTCTAACAATCTTGTTTAAAACTAGATTGTCTTATAATCTACATTAGAATCATATTCTAAATTAAATTAAATAAATAACAAATAACTTATTATTGTTATTAGAAATCAGTGTCGACATCTACTACATCCCAAAAAATTTTAATTAATTTTTATCCACTTTAGTGCTGAAAACAGCGTCAAAGAAAAAATAATCTAAATTTTTATATTTTTTAAAAAATATATTAATTCTAATCTCATTTGATCAATAATTAAATCCGAATTTCTAATCATATTAGTCAAAATATCATATCTAATCTCATGAGATCTTTGTATCATCTAATCTTATCAGAATAAAATAATTTTGAAAATATAATCAAATATATAAAATCATGTCTAAAATACAATTTTTGAAAGTTGTAATTTATGGATCGAAAATAACCTTCAATTCAACCGGTATTTAAAATAATTTAAAACCGAATCGACAATTCAACTACTACTAAACAACTTTTGTAATACTTTCAAGTTTTTCCTTTTCTTTTAATAAAATCTCTATTTTATTTATACGCAAATCTATTCATTTTGATTTATTATGCCTATTATGAATGTGAGAAGTTGGCTCTGATACCAATTGTTGGGATATATTTCATAAATATTCATCTACAAATTTAAAATTCTTAATTTTAAACTTACAAGCCTCTACTGTAATACATTCATAATAATAACATGACCATTAGCTAGCATAGTAAATACTGCAAATAAATATAAAAGCGAAAAGTAAAAAAACGAAAGAGGAACACCAGCATGTAGACCGCAGTGTTGCTCCAAGAAATCATTGAGACTACGAGACCTTCTACGCAATCTCCTCAAAACACCTGAAGTGTGGACTCCGAAAAATATTAACTAGAGAAAAATATCAACGGAAATTTCTCCTCTCTTTTAGTTCTCCAAAAGTCAGTACTTTTAGAAAACTATTAATTTTGATTAATGATTGATATTAAACATTAATTCTAGGACCCCTATTAATACTAGGCTACTGGACTAGAAAATTTCACAAAAGTCTATTTGGGATACTTTAAAAACAAGCCAAAACGATGTCATTTTTTAACCCAAAGAAGAATTATGTGCACGCTAGCACACTGGCGCCATGTGGCGCGTACGATTGGCCCACATCCGAAGGAGCAAATCGCCCATTAGGGCGTCCCGGAGCGTGCAACGTGGCATGCTTTGATTGGTCCATGCCCGTAGGCACGGATCGCCGCTTAGGACAGCCCAACGTGCAACACGTGGTCGGTCCACCGCGTACAACGTGGATTTCTGAGTTGTTTTTCCAGTTTTCCCCCTTTTTTTTGTTTTGTTATGTTTTTCATATGTAAATTTAAATTTATTCATCTTGTGAATTCTTTAATATTTTTCTGATTGTGTAAAATTAGAGGTTTGTTCAGGGACCACAGAGACAATTTAAATCAAACTCCAAATGGGTCAAAACTCATTATCATATAATAATGATATTTGATTGTCATTTAATAGGACTTAATTCCACTTAATAAATCTTACTGCACTCTAGAGTGAAATTATTTATTTGATAGTTCCCAATTTGTAATAATTGAACGATCAGCCCCTCTATCCGATATCAATGATAAGTAATAATTACAACTAC
Organism: Simmondsia chinensis; assembly: GCA_018398585.1. NCBI lineage: Eukaryota > Viridiplantae > Streptophyta > Magnoliopsida > Caryophyllales > Simmondsiaceae > Simmondsia > Simmondsia chinensis. The sequence continues at coordinate 5,757,728 of JAGTTD010000021.1, read as the reverse complement.
CATCGTTATACTTCTCACTGCTTCTCCTTAAGTACCCGACTCACTCTTTTCGAATAATTCTGTAACACGAAAACATATTCTTCTTATCAATTCTAGTGACGAACACTAAGAATGCTTTGGCTAAAGATCCTGAATTTTTCGAACTCTTGCGAATCTACTTAAGGGGACATATATTCATAAAAGACTATAGACTCCATGTTGACTATTTTGTTCCCGCTACATTTTATGTAGTTACTCAACGTACATAGACTATTGGGAACTTTATATGACCTCACATTGAGTACACCAAAGTGGCGAACACTACGTGCACGAGTTCAAGACAATCTCAGGATTCAAAGTTATCGCCTAATCTGAAAAAACTATTTATTCCTGACAGCAGTTAAGAAATAAACAATTCCAATGGTCATGCTCAATGTTTTAATCTTATTGACAAACACTAAATGTGATATCTCTAGATCCCTATCCACATGACCTAGACAAGCCATCGAAGGTATAATGTTATAGTCTTATCTGACAAGTTGTCCAGAACTCATCACCGACTATGAATTTATTTTGACAACATGTCACAATTTTGATTTATGTCTATCCACATGACCTAGACAAGCCATCTAAGGTATAATGTGACTCTTCCACCGCAGACTTGCTTCCATCGCCAACACAGCCCAGTGCCTCTTTACTCTTTGCTGCTTGGCGTGTGTCCTCTATTGGTATGGTTGTATCCCTGTTTCTGCCAACACCTTTGGCCAACAATGCTTTAGCCGGCAACTTTAGGTTCTTGTCTTACTCCGGTTGTGGAGCTTCGTCCTTCTCGTGTAGCAAGACTATCCTTGTGTTCCCAAACATGAAGCTATAGGTGTTTCATCGTCCGTCATGGAAGGTGCCCCTATCAAATTGCCATGGTCGTCCCAATAGCAGATGACATGCATTCATGGCTACCACGTCACACCATACCTCGTCCTTATACTTCTCCCCGATTAAAAAGTTAACCAAACATCATTTGAAGACGGTTACCTAGTTTCTCTTCTTGAACCAAGACAACTTATATGGGT